>JASVER010000086.1:900452-929944 GCA_030449065.1 Oceanodroma leucorhoa | reverse complement strand
TCCCCACAGCCCCCTCTCTACGTTGTGATCCAAAATACGTCCCCACAGCCCCCTCTCTACGTCGGCCGCTTCCTGGTCCTTTGGGCATGTAAGGACACGTGCCTTGCCTTGCAGCCGGCACGGCAAGATGGACAGTGTGCACATACATAAAGAACTATTTTTATACTTTGCCATTCCTGTTTTTCAAATTTAAATCTCAATCTTACAATTATTTATTTTTATATTTAAGCCTGGAAACCATCCCACTCAACTTCAGTGAAATTATGCTGACAGAAAGTAAATGGCTTTGCTTCCTCAAAAAACTGCTCCTTTCTTCAAATAGTACTCTCTCCCTTTTTTACTAACTCTCTGTACTATTTCGCCAAGTTAGGAATGCTCCAAAAGAATCTGGAGCCGAAGAGAGTCTTTCCAGGAACTTCACGGGACTTGAAGTGCTCTCGAGATGCAAGCTCAATCCAAACCCGCTACCCCAGCCGGCCCCTYCAAACCCTCCGGCTAAAGCACCACCGCTCTCCCGCAGCCTTTGAGCAAACCGGTAAAGTATCAGCATTTTCCCATCGGAGCAGCACTAGCGTTCCCAGCACCCTGTCTCTGAGAAGCGAGAGAACTTTTCAGGATCTCCAGGGTTGAGACCTGGCAGTCAAAGTGCATTGGGGTGCAAAAGGCTGCTGCACTTTTATCAACCGGGAAGTTTATGCAGCGACTGGGATGTAATAAAAATGCAATCTGAGGAAACAGATCGCGTTTACCACATCAATGTATCTGCTCCATCCAGGCATGCCTCTACTCACTCGGGAGCAGGGACACCACCTCTCCAGGCAGTGCCCATGAAGCAGCTCCCTTCCTCTGCAACGGAGCAGACCCCGGCTCTGGGCTGGGCACGCAGACACCCGGGGGGCAATGCCCCCCGCAGCACTCATCAGCCCTGCCGCACGGACGGATGGCAGCTCCCAACGGGGACGCGCCGGAGCTCAAACCAGCATTGCCTGGGTAGGTGACTGGTTTCCAGCACGGCTTCTGGTGGGATCAGGCGAAGCAGCGGTCCTTCAAGGTCTCCTACATTGCTGCTACTAACGCAGCAGGAGCTCACGAAGCTGCTGCGTCCCACAGCTTGCCACTGCTGGTGTGAAGCACTCCAGCACCGCTACACCCTGCAGATGAAGTAGCTGCATTTATTATTCCTCTTTAAAAAACCCACTTTATCAGATGTTAATGTTTTCCTCTATTTGATCAAAATCTTGAGAGTACTACTCAACTAGTATTTTGTATCAGTTAAATAATTAGATATTCCCTAACAAAGAGGGTGTGTCATAAGTATTTCAACAAATTCAGACATGAACCCCGAAAGGGTTTTCTTATTTGCATAATCCTGTGTTTCAGTATATTACAATTCAGTGTTTACTTACATCTTATTTCAATAGCAGTAGCCCTTCAAGTGACTGTGCAAATTAAAGAAAAAGACAGAACTCTGGATCAGAATAAAAGCATCTCTTTTGTTATTTCGTACAGGAACTAATTTAAGTGCTGCTGCGCAGCCCTGGGTRAAGAAACCGAAAGCCTGGACGCCCCAGCCATCGCGCGGGGCTCRCACGGTCAGGCGCGCGGGGACCAGCTGCCACCGTGCTGCTTGCGGGCAGGTTCACCTGCGCAGGTCCAGTCCCTCGTGATTAAGGCTGCCAGCCAGCACGCCAATTAGCACAGCCGGCAAGACAGAGACTCGGTGAGGTGGCTTTATAATCCTTTAAAGACCAGAAAGATCACCCTCTGATTTCCCCCAAGCACTGTAACACAATCCCGGCGGGAGGAAACACACGGCGAGGCAATCGGTGGACAAAATCAAGCAATTAGTGTCACWGAAACTGCGCGTTGCCTGGGATCCCGGTCCCCAGAACGGGGGAGCTGACCTGACGCCGCAGGCAGCGCTCCCCCCTTGAAGGTGCTCCGGCTGGCACCGAAAGCAACGCAGAGCAGGATACACAGGAATACTTTCTAACTGCTCTTCACCAAAGCCTCCTCTACCCCAAGCCTGYGCGTGAGCGTGGGGCACTGCTGCCCTCCCCAAGTCTGGACCCCGACCAGCAGCGGGAGCGTGCAGGGACGGTGCCGGTTCGGTGCCGGGAGCTGGTTCCCAGGGCGAGAACCGCTGCTGCGGAACKGGGAGAGCAGGCGCTCGGCTCTCCACCGAGCCCGGCCCCACGCATCCCTCACCAATCCACGGGGAAAAACGACGCGGCACAGAGGGAAGCACAAGAAAACAGAGAGGGTTAAAGAGGTGTCCRTTACTAATCATCCCCAAAACAATGCTGTTTTTTCTCGTAACAGGGTTTTCACAATCTGACCGAAGTGGTAGGAGGGCAGAAGACTTGCCTTGGCTTTGGGACTTCTTCTCTAGAAGACTGGCCATTCTCAGACATTAGAGACGGCCCTGACCCGGGAGCTATTCCTGAGGCGGAGCACAGACTTCTAAGGAGCACCCAGGGCAGCATTTCCCAAATGGTATGCTGTTGGGCTAACGAGGCTATGCAGTCCCAACGAAAACACGTTAATGCTTCTCCAAAGTCAAAAACCAGATGTGATCATTTGGTCTTGAACGTAATTTGTTGCTTCCAAGAAATTTTAGAGTGAACCTTGGCAACAAGGCATCCGTATTGAGAAAAACAGAGTAACAGAGACTTGGGGTCATCCCAGGAAGGAGAAAGGCCTCACTGKCTGCTTCTGACCACTCATCTGAAGACTTGGGACAAATGACTGAATATTCTTGACATGAGGTTTTCTTATTTTATGCCACTTTAAATTTTCCCCGCAAACTAGTTCAGAATTTTACTGATTTTGACTGTACACAGCAGAGTTCCTGACCATACGTAACACAAACCCATGCTGGTTTCTGTTATGTACAGCCTCTGAAAAAATGACAGTGCAAATGCTGCAATGCAATGTTTTAATTTTTTTTTAATTTCTTCCTGCAGAGGTAGAGCTGAAACTGTAATACGAACTCTGAACACTGCAGTGAGCCATAAGTCTTTTGTCTGAATATCTGATAAGATTTCAAAATGCCATTTATATTCCCCCACGCATGGTTTCRATTGTTTGTTTTTTTAATGGACTATTTGCCACTCAGCCTAACAATTGCACCATTTTCCCAATGTATTTGCCACCTTCCCTTCGCTTCCTCTTCTGGAGCTCAGCCTACTGGCAGACACAGAGGATGAAGACGAGAAAAATGGCAAATCAGATCTTAGGAATTTAAACACTGTTTATATGTTCTTTTTCTTACAAGGGTTACCGCTTTTCCAGTTGCCTTGGAATCTGCCCYCCAGCCCCTGATCCAAACCCCACCTCCGYGCCCTGAATGCTGTCACTGCCTCGYGCTCRAGTGACGCTGTACACCCYGAAGTCAAAATTACTGAAGAGTCATCTGCTAAAGTGTCCTGTAACTATGTTTCTGGATTTTTTCTTCTGCCTTAATCAATAGACTGACAGAGCCAATGATCTGCCATTCTCACATTATTAGTGAAATATGCTTACCATGATTTTTTCTTTGTATTAAAATAAATAAAGTCCTTATTCTACACCCTTAGGCAAGTATAACACAAAGGGGAATGACAAGTCAAAAAAATCATTATTTTTTGAAGCAGTGACGAAGTAGAGAGATTTAACAATTAACAATTACATCTCTGAGGTGGAAGAAATAACTGAGTTAATCACTGAGTTAATCTATAATAATAATAATAATAATAATAATAATAATAATAATAATAATAATAATAATAATGCATTCATATATTTTTAAGGCTCCTCAGTAAAAAGTGGCACATCACAGAGTTCAGGAGTTTCATTTTTAAAAAATAAGTACTTCTACAAAAGAAGATAAAATACTAACATACTAGGCATTGGTGGATCTTAGACCCAAGGCACCAGAGCTTCAAACTCAGACATCATCAGTGAAAAGACTTGAACTTCTAGTCTCTATTTTTTTCTAAGAATTTCAAAAAAGCAGAGAAATGTGAAACTTCAAGACTTTTCAGCCRTTGAAGGAAGAGTAGGAAAAAGCTTTTACACTTCATCGGGACATCCAACTCGAGCATGAAGTAGCTGCCTTAGCAGGARCATAACTTAAGAGAGCAAAAATTTATTTTAAAGTTGCAGTGCCCGTAGTGAACATTAGCTCCCAAGGGACAAACTGAGATTCAGCCCAAATCCTGCACTGTTTACCGAGCCCGATGAAATCACGTGAAGTTCCGATCAGTCAGAACCCTCATGTTTCGGATCAGAACAGTTTGCAGCCCGCAGAAAGCCCACTGACTGCAGTGGAGAAGCGCCAGCTGACAGCAGCGCTGACCACAACCAGGCAGCACTACAGAAAAGACAGTCTGAGTCCACATCACCCTTTCCCCACTTTCTTCCTCATTGTTTTCATACTTTCAAAAATATATGGCTAGGAAAGACGCTGTGGCAGGCAAAGGATGTGGCGCGCACCGACAAGCTGCAGGCGGGCTGACGGGGTGTCCTCAGCGCATCTGCAGCCTCCCACAGGATTCGCATTTGACATCCATCTCCCCATTGTTAAGACATCTTTATCTCAGTTTTCAGGAAACGTCAGATGACTCATCTATCGGAACATCTGATGAAGTTAATGCAATTTCAAAAATGAATCCTACTTAGGCGTATTTTTCCAAGCAAAAAAAAGAAGAAAARTGTTTTAAAATTATGCTAAAAATCTAATTTCTGTTGCAAACGGGTTTCCTGATTTAGGAACTCAAGAGCTTATTTTTGTTGTAGACAGTTTAACAGGCTTTTAGGCATCCAAATTTAGGAAAAAAATCCTACGACATTTAAACAACGCAGAGCCAGAGCTGGAGCCGACTCAGCCACTCAAGCGCACGATTTGAATATACTACATAATCATTCTTGTTTTAGAATTATTCTCCTGATATCTAAGGGCTACATTATCCCACACGCATTTATCTTGATTAAYGCACTACCCTAAGGACAGCCTTGCAGATTTCATTAGGACTAATTATGAAGCAGGGTATTCAGCAGAGGGATGATAAAATCTTGCTCTGATTGACGTGACCCTGACCTCTTCCTTGCACTACCTCGTCGAGGTCACAGAAACGTACGCGTCTTCCTTCCTCTCCCCACACTTCCAATTAACACGTAACAACTGCTGTTTGTTCCCAGTTCAGAATTAAGAAAGAACCCGTACGGCGCGGGCACAGGACACGCTTCCCCCCAGCGAGACGCGCCCAGCGCCGCAGTGCCACCGCCCCACGGGCGGCCCCTGCCAACGCCGACACGGCCCCCGCGGGCGGCAACACAACATGGAGGAGAGATCCGGGGGGGTAGGTGCCCCTCTGGTTTTGCTCTAGAGCTACATATACAGTTTTTGCTTTCATTTTACGGGGTGGGTGTGGGTGTGGATGTGGGTGTGTGTGTGTAAGTATTTTACCCAAGCTGAAAGTTCGACTTCTGAGATCTATTTTTACCTCCTACGAGCAGACCAGCTGAGTCGCGCTTGCTTGCGGCTGGCTGTGAGCTCCGGGCGCTCCATCCCTGCGCAACGCCCGCGGAGGACACCTGGGACGGAGGCCAAAGTCTGCCGGGCAGAGCTGAAGGGTACTGCCATTTCACGGGGTCCCCTCAGAAAGTATTTGCTTTGCCTGTTTATGTTCTAAATATAGCAGAGCACACCGGCCATCTCCAGCTCATGAGCAAGTATTGCTATCAGGGGCTGCGGCTCTCTGCAGCACTAACAYACACCTGCCTGATGTCGGCTAATATAAAGCATTTTTTCTAAGACACATCAGTTCTTGGAAGCACTATGAGCGAAAGATGCGTTCGTAGTTTGTAAAGAAAAATTCAGTGACTAAATATCTGTCTTATGTCCAAGAGACAATCCAAGAATAGCTGTTTACTTAATACTAATATTATATACATTTATAAGAAATCAAGTATTTTAATATTAAGGTCAATTTTTAGGTGTACTGCTATTGTAGTAAAGAGCAAGGACATTACATCCACACTGAATTATTGAAATATTAAAAATTACTTTTGAATGTCCTAATCAAAAATCTTTTTTTCTTTGGTAAACTATTAACTGACCTTACAGGGTCTAGATAAATCTGGTATAGCATTTCCCTAAATTGTTTTTGCAGAACATCTAAAGTTTGTGATATTGAAGAAAACGTAACAAAATAACTAGTGCTTGTTTAGCTTAGCACACCAAAAATTGACAAAGGTGTGAAACAAAACYAAAACTGAGTAACTGTTTTTCTACTGTATGGGTTGGACAGGGAATTTAATGAAGAGATACTCCATTTTCTATTTACCAAACGTATTTTCACACATTATAGAAGATATTTAACTAAAAGGAGGGGAAAAAAAAAAAAAGGCGCTGAGGAGCGAGCAGCTCCCTTGCTCTGGCAGCGCAGCAACGCGACGCAGCCCTGCTCCCCAGGCTGCAGCGAGGGGACCCCCGGGTCCCCCGGGAGCCTCTCCAGCACAGGGCACATGGAGGAAGCGCCTCAGCCGCAAGTAAACCTTTTAGCACACAAGTAAACATATCTGGTAAGCAGTGTATTTTTAAACAGCAGACTCCTTCCCAGCTTACAACTCGGCTACTGCGTTGGCTTTACATGGGAACAGAAGACTCTCTTCGACAGGGTATTCTGAAGCAATGTAATAATGCTGTAATGTTACCTACAGTTATTATCCACRGACCTTGCAGCTCTTTACAAAGGTGATAATTATCTCCTTCATTAAAAAAGGAAACGGAAGAGCCCTGCTGACGGCCACGGAAGAGCCAGCCGTGCTGCGGGAACGGGGAAGCCCGGCCGGTCCCTGGTTCGGCTCTCATCCAGACACAAGCCCACGCTGCCGCTCCGGCTCCAGCGCCGCTGGCCTCCTCATCCAGCAGCGAGATTTTAAGGCACTTCCAACGACCATGGACATCAGAAATCTGAGCGGAGGACGCTGATGTACAGCGAACTCAGGTGATGCCTCCCACGGTGAAGGAGATTCACCTCCAATTAACTCCGCCGTCTTGTTTCAACCTTTTTGGCTGGATCCTCGCTCTGAAAAGSGCAAGGCCAGCGGAGCAAGGCCGCTGCGACTGCGCTGCGCCGTGCCATCAAATACCAGTTCGGAGGGAAATTAAACCGGGGGATGCTGCCGGTACTGTTTTACCAGTAAATACGTCTTCACTCTCGCACCCTCTCACACAAGGCAGGTTTCAGCCTCCAAGGCCAGGCCCGTGTTTCCAGCAGGTATGCGGCCGTGGGTGCAGCGCGGTCGGTCCCACCGCGGGGTGACTGTGGTGGGGCCCGCGGTGCAGCGTCCTCGTGGTGGCGGCTGGCCTGCCCCACGCCACGCCGCGCCTCGCCGCGAAGAGGAAGCGCCAGGCGGGCTCGCTGCCCGTCGGCACTGGCGGCCCCGGCACTGCTCCTAACTCCAACGCTTTTTTAATGCGTAGAAACTTTTCATTTCCATGTTTTAAAATGATTTTGTCTCCCCCTCCCCTGCATTATAATTACTGTAATTTAAAAATAAATTTGAACAACACAAACAAAAACATTTCAATATTGGTAAGTTAAAACATGGCTGGGGGTGGTGGGGCTGGGTATTTCAGGCCCGAGAGCATTTTAAAGGTTCATCCTCTACCCCGATCTGCGACAAGACACATTTTTAACCCAGGAGCGTTGCAGGATTTACATAAAACCCACTTCCTGCCCAGCTCCCGCTGCGCGGGGGCCTGGCTGCACAAGCGACCTGCAGTAGCTGGTTACAGCTACGACTCCCTCCCCGGAGCACGTCTCTGCCATCAGCCAACTCCACGCACCCGAGCTCTGCTCCGCTTCCTGGGATTTGGGCCCAAGAAGAGAAAATTATACTGTAGAAAAAACTGACAGACATATTTCTGTTTCCCAACTTTTGATTTTCTTATGACTCTACTGAATTAATTCTGTACTGTTTGTGGGATGAGTACTTGAAATGTTAAGATTATTTAATTCATAAAAAATGAAGGGAAGGCTCTGGGATCCAGACGTTTAACACCTATTACTGAAACTACAGCTACAGTAAACCAGCAGCCATACATTTACAGCACCTAACTCGGATATGCCTCCTAAAAATCACAGTGAAGCTGTACCCTCTCTGCTTCAGCCCTGCTTGCAAGTCTAGAGGCACCTTGCCTTCTGCTAAGCAYTGTCCTTCCCTTAAGCAAGTGCATTCGTGAAAAAGAAAGGATAACCACAGCAGTCCCAAACACAGAAATACAAGCAGGGTGCTCACAGGCACCCAAATAACCCAGGGAGGAAAACACTCTTCTAAGATTCACCATCAGCTGTCCAGAGACACCAACAACCCGCTGGTAGTTACGAGATGGAAACAAATCCTCATACTGCTTACGTGGTTTGTGCTATTAAAAACAAAGAATCCTTACAGTGACTTTGCTGTTTCTACGTGAAGTGCCCTTTATTCCAGCTACAGAGAGAGAATAATTTGGAGGCAAAGAACCAGTCACTGTAGCCTTACCGGAGGATTTGAGCCCTGCCAGGCGTATTTTCCCTTCATTCCCCCTATCCTTCCCCTGCCCCTGAGGAAAACAGCAAAACAAATCAACAAGCATCAATAAAATAAAAGCAGCAAAACATCCCACTGCTGGCAGCCAGCAATTGCTCCCTTTCGGGCTGCAGGTTTTCTCTGGCTACAACTGCTTCTTTCATTAACCGTATAACCTTGAAAATAATGTAATATTTACTCACTTTCAATGAATCAAAGCAGGCGATTACGCGTCCGTTTTCAACTTGGCAGCTTTTCGATGGGTGTGCAAATTTACATTCCGTGTCTGGTCGTGAGCAAGTCCCCCTTTGGAACTCCCTACACACTTCCAGCGTTAGCCATTTTGTGTCCCGAATTGGCGTGACACTAACAGCCATCTTTAGATTTTACAGGTAGTTAAAATTTCCAATAAAACGGACAAACGAGTAGCTGAACTGATAAACTGGAAATGATGAAAGCGCCACCTCCAGAATACCTTTTCTTCCCCCACTCCCTATTTTAAAAGTACATGTAAAATTGGGTGGCCGCAATCTCAAGGAAAAGATGTGCCACCAGGAGTTCACAGTGTGACACTGTTAATCGACAGAGGTTTTGTACTTAGAGAAATGCCAGGATTACCAGCAAGGTGAACGTTAAAAAGTGTGGCCCGGGACTAGCCTCGTGCGCTCAGTAACCCATCCTGAGTGCCAACCGGAGCCCACAATGCAAGCATGAAAACGTGGCAGACCCTCTGACACGGGATTTCCGAGCTGCTTTCGGTAAAGTTGTCTGAAAGGTAATCTCCACGCAGCTGAATTTGCAACGGGGTTTTGTGGTGCAATCGGTATCGATTAGTTTGGCATAGACAGATGCAGCAGTTTAGAGCAACGATCGAGACTGGATTTTTTTTTTTTTTTTCCTCCTCTCCTTGATTTTCGGGCAGAAGATATCTGACCTTCTCAGCAAACTTTTATTTTTACAGTAAAGCAGCCTACGGCAAGGCCCGACAGCGCCTTTCTCTCGGTTTTGGGTGCAGCGGGGGTGTCTGGCTAGAGGTGGCGGGCGGATGCGCTGTCGTCGCAGTCTAGCTGGCAGCAAGCAAGGCAAAAAGCAGCGGCGGCTCTAGAAGCGGTCCCAAGCAGCAGAGACGTCAGGAAAGGCACTTCTTAGTACCAACCTGTAGAGAGAAGAGACACGTTACAATTCACCGGGCGGCATTTCGGGGGTCCCGCGGAGCCGCCGCCGCCGCCCCGCGCAGGGCACTCACGCCAGCCGCCGCCGGGCTGCGAGGAGAGGGGCCGCTTCCCCGTGCGGAGCCAGGCATGATCGGGAGCGAGCCAATCGCAGATAGCGTTGCAGCGATACTCCGGGCAGGAAGCCAATGGCGGGGGCCGTCTTATGAAAGGTCGCGCCTGTCAGACGCTGGCTGCGCTGCCCCGAGCGCCGAGCGCGCCCGCCCGACGGGGCTCGCCCGGCCGCCGGAGGACGAGCGTGTGGGCCCGGGCTCTACCCGACATGCAGCGAGGGGGACGGACCATGGCGCCGCCGGAGCGCCCACGCGCGGCGCGGGGAATGGTACCGTCCGCTGACCCGCCTGCGCGCCGCCGCCCCGCCCCGCCGGCCCCCCCGCCCCCCCCCGCAGGTACGGGCTCCCCGCGCCGGGGCGGAACGGCCGCCGCGAGCCCCTGGCCGCGCAGCGCTGCCCCGCGGCTGTCACCGCCCGCCCGCAGCCGGCGGCGGGGCCCCTCCGCTCCCGCGGGCGCCGGTACTCGCTTGGCCGAGGGACGGAGCCGAAGCGCCGCTTATTCGCAGGACCGGCTCGGCCCCGGTGCCGCAGCTGCCTGCCCGCGGCAGCACCCGTGCACTCGTACGTAAGGGCGGTCACTGCTGCACGGCCATTCGGGGGTCACCACAGACTCGCCGGGATCTGGATCCATCCAAGACCTCCGGAGAGAACGTGCCTGCACGTGTGCGAGTGCCCCTTCCAGAAGAGAATGATCGCTCGGCACTCTGCCTCCTCCCGTCAACGTGCCGCAGGTGAACTACAAGCTCCGTGATAAACACCGTTCCCTTAAAACACCACCCGGGCATTTCACATCTAGAAATGGGAGGGTAAACCTTGCCCCTCAGGTGCCAAGGTGCAATGGGTGTTTCTCTGAGACAAGTTTCAGATGCCCAGCTTCGCCACACAAGTCTGGTGCCAGGTGTAAATGTAACGCTGTAATAAATTATAACTCTTGTCCCAGCCTGGAGCGGAGAGCAGAGGGGCCCTCGCGGCAGTGCCCACGGCGCGCTGCGGCACGCCGGAGCCCGCGGGCAAYGCCGACAACGGGACTTCTCCTGCCAGCGCTGCAACCCCCAGCAGCATCCCGCTCACCTGCGTTTAGGGGGAAGGTTGTTCACATCCCTGCCTTTCTAAAGACACTGCTCCATAATCTTCGTATTTCCCACCACCCCCCCCCCAAAGCAGCATCACTGACGCTGTCATCAGAAACACATCTTGGGCAGCGATGCTGGTCAGCGTGCATGCAAACCAACAGATGAGGAAAACCTACGAGGAGTCTTTTTCCAGGGACTAAGTGATTAGAACAACAAACTACAGAAGAAAAGCACACCTAATACAGCTAATAAGATTATAACAGACACCATGGTTTCCTTGCCAGGACACTTCTAATCATGCCCACGTTTTTAATCCCTGCTAGCAGGAGACAAACAACTGCATAATTACTTGCAAGCACAAGTTAACAGCTAGGTGTCTTCTTGGTAAACGCAGATGTTCATTTGCTTCAACTGCCTAGAATTCAGAAGTCAGAGTCATCCCGTGCCCGCGGTCACTACTGATCAGCCCTTGGGGATACAGCAGGGACTCGGGTCTGGAGAACTCGTTCCATAACAAGTACTCAGGCAAACAAGTTTGGTTCTCCCACCTGTGCCACGCTACCCAGCCGCGACGAGTTAGCACCAAGAGATCTGAAAGCAYGGAACAATATGCCGGGACCTCGCGGTGCCGCCTGCCCACGGCCGCGTGCCGGCCGGCCCCCCTGGGCGCCCCGGTGGGACGGGCTCCGGGCCTCCCCAGCCGCCTCGTGCGGGACTGCCCTTCACATCAGAGAGCTTTCGGAAGCCTAAAACACGTCACCCGGCCTCCAGCCAAGGGGTAACACAACTCACTCTGTCTGGTCCAGGTAATACATGTATCCGCTTCCCCCCACCATCCCTCTTGCACAGCACAAAATAACAACTTTTGAGTGTTATTTTGTTATGAACGTTTATTCCCTGTGAGACCCTCAGGAGAGGGTGATGCCAATGCAGGCGGTAAGAGCTCTCTACAACAGAGCTGTGAAACAGCTCTAAGCAGGGATTTTCTCCTGTTCATCARCTTGGTATACAATCCATACCAAGCATTGATTTTTCCAAACACCAAGAAGAGTTACAGCAGCAATTGATATATTTTACATGCTAAAGCCAAAGCAAGTTAAAGGCCGCATTTTCAAAACAAGATACTTAATTTCACTCTCATTACAAGAATAGTCACCCCTTACGAGGAAAGAAAGATAGCATGAAGGCAACATACAAAACGAAAACAGATGAAAACTATCTTTTGTGCTCACATGTACCGAAAGGAGGAATCTTCCTGGTAAAACTTACTAAACTATGTTTTATTCCTAGCTTTGTAATAAGTTTTCTATTTGGAGTCGGACTAGCCACTTGCAGCGAAATCCTGCTCCTGTTGAGTCGGTGACATTTCTGTAACTGCATTAAACAAGGCTGAATTTCACCTTTCATTCTTCAGGCTGCCAGCTACGAAAGGAAAAAATTACTCCGAGGAGCTGTGATGCCTCAGAGGTAAATCTTCTGAATGTGAAGGAACACTAGATGTATATTTTGTCTGCACAGTTACTTGAAGAAAAATTGTTTTGTCAGAATTTGTTATCTACCTGAAAACATAGCCAAGAAATGTCAGCTTTAAAATAGCCTTCTAGCAAAAATAAAGACTGACTTCAGACCAGAGGTATATCTTCAATATCTCCACTAAATAAAGGAATATGTTAGCACAGAATTATAATTTTTTTATCTGCATAATAACTTTGAAATTCTCTTGTGATGTTCCAAGTCAATAAGGAGTTCCCAATAAGCCTCAAATACTACAGGATACCACTGTCTGCAAAAAAACCCAGCRGATATGTGTGATGTGTCTCTTTGGGCTGTCTCAAGCTAGGAAAGACTGCAACAAATCCAGAGGGAGGAACCATAGTGAGAGGACAGGAAAGGGGTTGAGTTGATTTTTAATATTTTTATTATTTAATTAAAATTTATTGGGGGCTGACAGTTTCCAGACTCCACCTCGTAGGCCATTCAGTACTGAAGGCTGTTCTTAATCCACAGGTGGTTTTTGAAGTTCACCTTTTGAAATTTGAAAGTATTTGCTACTTGTCTTGGGACTGTTGCAACATTGGTTTGGACAAAGCATACCTTGCCTTCACTGATTATTGGGAATGCAAGGAAAAGGAAGCTAAAAATATTGAAAGCAAATTAAAAAGTGATTCTCAGAAAAGAAAAAAGAGAGCAATAACACTGAGAAGTCATTCCTCAAGAGGGCAAGAGAGATGACTTAGTTGTCTGCTGAGCTGGGTCAATGAAAACGATTAAGAAACAACTTCACAAATCAATGGAAAGGTTATCTGAAAATGCCCAAGAAAGTGAAACCAACACTGAAAGGACCATGTGATTACGGTTTCTGATTAAATACGCTCAATTTTTATTACTTCCTGTTATCGCTATAAAGAAATGTTGTACAGCCAGGTTAATGATAGGTATTTCCTCCTCTTCTCGTTACAGTCCTTTGACACAAAAATAAGGTATTTGAACAGGAGTGTCTGACTGCACTGGGAACCGCTCCCGAGGAGCCACTGTTTTCACTCTTCCTGTAACTGGGTTTGCTGGACCTTCCCGTTTTCTCTATCCCAATTCACACACGTTTCTTAGAAAGGAAGATGTATAAAGCTGGACAGGCAAAAAGCACAACACTAAAGAAGAACATGGCAGTGAAGAATGCTATTTTTATGCTCAGAGAAAGTGGAAGCTGAAAACGCCAGTCTCAATGACATGAGAACTGTCAGCAAGAACAGATAATTACACAACGTGAATTCATCCTCATGACAATGACTCTAATGAGATAGGAAATAGAATAAAATCAATATTCTATTTACATTGACAGTACAGTCTCAAAGCTTGAAATTGCCAAAGGGCTGTCTTTTAAATAAAGAAATACAAAAATTACTGCCTTGCAGCATTTTCAAAACACCTCTGCCAAATTCAAAGTTTACCAATAACATATCTCAACATAAAATTTGGAAAAGATACAGCAATTACTTCATGGCACAATTGAGGGATATAATTATAGCACTGTCACAAAATTAAGCAGAAACAATGAGCTAATTAATGTCTTGGCCACATAACAGTGAAGGATTGGTTAAAGAAAAATATTCTTTAGTAAACTACTGCTGAACAAACCTAATTGGTCTTGTACTCTAGCTCTGTAGGAACTGCACCCACTACACCGATACGACAGCACGTAAAAGCAAATAGACCCCTCTCTCAATTCTATACTTTCGCATCTATCGGGGGAAAACTGGAGCGCAAAGGCAGCAGCACAGAACAGCCAGCTCTGAAGTGGGAGTGCGCTGATGCTGTCCCGTTTGAGATGCACTTCGCAGCCCCCCACAGCCCAGCAACTTGTGCCATGAACAGAGCTTGGTAAAACTACAAGCACATATTAGCACTGAACTACTAAGCAAGTCCCACACCGGATTTGTAAAAAAACTGCCAACACTACTTCTATGACCCAGATATTTTGCATAATATACATAGTTTTAGTAGTAGTAGTACTAGTAGTAGTGCTTTAAAGGTTATTACTGTACTGTTTTAGCTCTGACAGAGCTGCTTGGGAAGGCAATGCAACCTCCCACTGACTTCAGTGGGCTTCTTAGGCAGATCCTCATCAGACGTGTTTTTATCTTGAGTATATTTCACAGTTTCTGAAACCATTTTAGCAGAAACACCTAACTGTGACACTGCATCTGAATTTAACACATCCAAGTGTACTCAGCTCATGAAAACTGGATAAATAATGAAAAAAGAGGCAATGTCGTAGTAAGTGCCCTCAATTGCACGTGCATTACTGCAGTGTGCAGAAATAAGATATTTCCTTGAAATCAGTTCTCCAAGATTTACGTCCCTAATCAAACTGTGAATCAATTTCTAACAACAGTGTAAGGGCACTGACGTAAAAATCCCATAGGCCAATCCTTTCTTACTTTAGATTAATTAGAGTAATGCTATTTTCAAGTCAGAAAGTTATACTGCAAACTCCATAAACCCTCTCTCCTCTAAATAGTAGACGGTTATGAATTAACCACTATTACTGTAATTAAAAAAACTTTAAAGTCAAGAAATACGGCTGTTGAAATTTTTCTTTATTTATAACCTATGGTATATATCTATCTCCTTTACAAAATTTGGGACTTCAGAGACATGCACAATTCACATTATCTGACAGCATTAGATGGATGTGTATTTATAAACTAAACCAGGGAAAGGTCAGAGTCTGTCTCTAGATGAGGAAATGCGTATACTGGCTATTATTCTACCCTTTCAACTGGTAAGCCAGAGACACAAAATGGCAGGAAGAACTACTCTGCATTTAATCCATTTTGCCATTGATCTATGTATTTCAAAGCATTCACATACCCATCCACACCACTGACGTTGCAAATATTGTTTCTGGTAGTAAAAACATATCCATACTGTAATTCCTTTACATAACATTTACGTAATGTATTTTAGAAATAGGAAGTTCGGTATTATCCTGGCATAGGGGAATTTCAACCATGAAATAAGTGACATTTCCCAAGCAAGTCTACAAAGAAGTTGTTTATCTTTAAAAATRCCAGTCATCTATCGATTTAACTTAAAACTCTGAGAAGTAGGGTTTTTTTAAAAAGAAAACAAACTGAATTGAAATAACTAACAGCTCTTTTATTAAGATCAGTCTTATGTGCTTGTTCTAATGAATATTAATTTTAAACACTGAGTTTCTATACAAAGGCATTTAAGAGGCCATAACTACACATAAACAACTATGTACCCTTCTAAAAAGTTAAAAGCTATTTATTAATCAGACTCTTGCACACTGAAGACATTTTGTTTGATTAACTACAAATGCACGTAAGCCAAGCGACGCAGGAGAGGAGCTGCTGMTGCCAACAGTCTCCCACAAACCCAGCGTCTCCTCTGGGGCAGCACGGGGTGCGCGAGCCCGGCTGGCCCGGCAGGTCGGGCGCTCCGAATCCTGCCCCCCGCACTGTCCCCTGCCACTAGAAAGGCACATTCCACGTGTGAAACATTTCCTACTCCCTCCTGCATCACGCACGTGTGTGGCTTTATATTACGTGTTACTGCTGCTTGTGTCAGTGGGAGCAGGCTGGGGCGCCTGTTGATTACACAGCCAAATATGAATAAATAACGCCCCGCACGCAGCAGTTTCTGGGCGTTTTCCTCAAGAACACAGCCACATGCCGAACCTCAGGACAAGTCCCACAACTGAGACTCAAAACTGAGAGGTACTTGTAGCAGTGGCAAAAAGGACAGCTACACATCACTGAAAAACGTTCCCATATTGACAGGTGATGTCTAACTGTACATGTGTGTGTATATATATAAAGTCTTATATATATAAAACATATGATTATTAGCATCATCCATGACAACAACTACTACAGAAAAAAGCAATGTCCATGACTCAGCAAGGGAAGCAACCGCTTCCCTCTAACATCGAATTCAGCTGATGCTGATAGTTTCAGGGAGGAAAAGTGACCCAGAGGAGCCCTCACTCGCGAGAGATGCAGCAGACGTATTACCTCTAGAAAGGTTCCCAATTTTAAAATCATACAATCATAGAATAGTTTGGATTGGAAGGGATGTTTGAAGGCCATCTAGTCCAACCCCCTGCCGTGGGCAGGGACATCTTCCACTACATCAGGTTGCTCAGAGCCCCGTCCAACCTGACCTTGGATGTTCCCAGGAATGGGGCATCTACCACCTCTCTGGGCAACCTGTGCYAGGGTTTCACCACCCTCATCGTAAAAYATTTCTTCCTTATATCTAGTCTAAATCTACCCTCTTTTAGTTTAAAACCATCTCCCCTTGTCCTATCGCAACAGGCCCTGCTAAAAAGTCCTTCTTMGAGGCCCCCTTTAAGTACTCATAGGTCACAATAAGGTCTCCCCGGAGCCTTCTCGAGGCTGAACAACCMCGGCTCTCTCAGCCTTTCCTCATAGGAGAGGCGTTCCATCCCCCTGAGCATTTTCGTGGCCAGATATAAATCAGACATATCATTTTTCACTTCCCCTCCTAAAGCAGCTGCCCCGTGGCCTCGGTTGCAAAGCGTGGCTTTTTCCTTCCCCAGAAACGGCTGGATCCCAGCAGTGGGTAAACTGAGTCTTGAGAGATCGCTCTGGTGAGCACCTGATGGATTATGGCACATACACGGTCAGTACTAACGTTATTATTAATTTATTACTAATAGCATTTGCTGCAGGCAACAAGCTCCTCCAATTAGCTTCACTAACATGCCCCGGTCCGGGCACCCCCTCCCGCGTTTGCCCCCGTCACCAAACTCTAGATTTCAAAGCTCTCGCCCCTTYGCACAATCGCTTTGCTATGTGAATAATTATGAACTAGGAGTCCGGACACAGCCGCCACATCCTTGCACACGTCAAATTAATCGGCGAGATTAAATCTTAATTACCAGAAATTGAAAAGGCCATTCCTGTCGCCTGCTCCCACCCTGCCGCCCCACGCCCCCGAACGCCGGGCACCCCTCTCACCCTGCGGAGGGGCGGACGCGCCGCGGGGCCTGCCGGGGAGGACCGGGGCGTCCTCAGCAAAACTCAGCGTGGGGCACCTTGCCACTAACTGCCTGCTGCATAAGCGGGCATGCTCCTGGCGAGGCCAATCAGCAGTTATAATTACGTGCATTGCTTCATCTTGCGTCTGACTTGAGGGCAAACAAACAGGGACGTGAATACAGATAATGAGGAACACGTTATACAGAGTTCCGCTTTCGGCAGCAAGTTAGAACTCGGGTTTCGACGGCCTGGTCACTCCGGCTCAGTAACGGTGAGCTGGGGCAATGCTGTGGCAATCACGTGCTTCTCTCCGAGGATGAGAAAGTTAGGTGGGAATGGGTGAAAATGGGGTCACCGATGCAGCAGGGACTGCCCCGGGCAGCGCCGAGCCAGCACCCCGGCACTGCCGAGCGCAYCGCCATCCAGCACCTCCCAAGTAAGGGCCCGGGGGACCCGCGCCCCCGAAATCACCCGTCTCCAACACTCGCAGCGCTGCCATGACGGGGACAGCCAGAGCGGTGAAGCATCGCGGCTCAGTGCAAGGGCAGAGCTGCCCGACTCCTGTTAACGGTAACGGGAATCACAAGGCAACAGCAGCACCRGAAAACTACTCCGGCATCTCTTGCAAAACAGAAGATAAAGCCCACTGGGTTTCAGTTCAGAGCTTTCTGCTTCTCAAAGAATCTCAAATCCAAAATAGAATATTTTCTATGTTTTAATACATTCTGGCCTTACATTTAATTTATATTTATCACTCGTATCCTTCCAGGATAGTTAAAACTTATATGACTTATCAGAAAAGACAATGAATCTAAAATAATTTCTTTTCGTTATTCATGTAAGAATCTAAATCCTAGAGAACGGAGTTTTTAACACTCTCTGCTCTGTCACCATCCAAGGTATCAGAGATAATTGTTATGCACTAATGTTAAGAACAAAATTATTCTTCTGTTTACAGCAAAACTAATCAAGTTTAGGAGACGCTTTCCTTAACAGAGATCACTACACACACAGTGCTCAGCGGCACAGAAACACTTACTGATGCGATTAATTTTGAATCATAAACAATCTCACCCAAGCTAAATAAATACATGTGTCTTCAGACATCAAGGAAAAGCTCCAAATTAGTCACCAGTATTAAAAGGAAATAATAAAAACTGAATGACTGTGCTTTATTTTAGGAAAGAAGTGAAAAATGTCTTTSAGACCATTTTTTAATTAGTATTTGCTATAACTTATTGTTATGCTCGTTCATCTCGAATCACAAGACTTGCGTAGCTAACAATAATCACGAACAACAATCCACTAACAGCCCCTGGAACAGCTCCTTCTGCACAAAACCTCAGCCAGACGAAATGCCACGACTGACGGAGGTGAAGTAGGAAGGGACTCCTGAGCCAGGCCGTTCCCGGTGCGCGACACGGCAGCGAGGCAGCCCGCGGGGACGCCTCCCGGCGCGCAGGGTTTGAGGCTAGCCTTCCTCCCCAGCTCCGGAGGCYAGGACTAGCCAGAAGGAAAAGCAGCTCCTGTCTTGTACCCTTCCCAACGTGGGGCCCTCCGACTTCCCAGGAGCAGTCAGGCTCTGGGAATGACATCAAGAGCTGGCTTTGGTGACGAATTTTGCTAACRCTCATTTTCTTCCTGGATTCCCCGATTTCTGAATGACCCAGCTGGTGTAACACTGCTTCAGTACATGCTTGCATACAACTTTTCTCTCATTTTTAGCCTTTTGCTGTGGGTAATAAAGATGAACTTAGGGGAGGATGAAAAAGAGATTTCTGGTTACTTCAGCRCCCAGAAGGCAGCCCTTCCAGAAGGCCTGTGCTCATACCGGAGGGAGCAACGCCGTCACGCCCGCAGCCCYGCGGACAGCGCTGCCGCAAAAACCCCAGCCGGCACAGGGTCCTGGGACGTTCCTGGGGCCACCAAGCAAAAACTGCATCAGGGACACAGCTGGTGTAACRCATAAAGGCACACAAGGTCACCCACTGTGTGGGTGTTACCATCTGAGCTCGCTAAACTTATTAAAAAAAAAAGAGCAAGCAGCAGCCTCGCTGGAAGGTGCACTGAGCGCAGTGGCACCTTCTTCCATCACCACAAATGGTAGCTACAGGGGGTTTCCAGCTCGGCCAGTCAGATCTTTAATAATTTTTGTTTCTGGGTTACGGATCGGGTCGTAACCCACTACCTTGCCAAGTTTTTACTTACAGCGGTTGCATGGCTGAGCTATCTGAACTACTCCTGAGCTCCCATCTTCCACGGAACAATCAAGGAACGTCTCCGAGGCAGAATGAATGTGGACCCTTCACTACGATCTTGCACCCTTGTATTCCTCGTGGTCCCACGTTGTAATAGCTGCCGGATCGCTCTTGTTCCAACGACACGTGCCTGCGACTCGCTCTCCCAGCCCGCTCCGCTTCGGGCAGGCCAAGGCAGCGGCATTCCCCCCCTGCTCTCGCAAAGCCCTGCACACAAGGCTGGCGGTCTGGCCTCCCGTACAATCTCCTTCGTGAGCAAGAAGTGAACTGTGTCCTTTTTGCTCRCTCTGTAGGCAAACGTTTTTATGCTCAACCGCTGCCAAATCACAAAACACATAACCTTTAAATTCCCATTAATGCATTAAGAAGAAACAGCCTCTATATATTCATGCAACGTAAAAAYGGATCACTTTCCTCAAAAAGCCTGCTACAACAGAATAAAAATACCAATGTTAACATGTCAAAGGTCCATAGGTGTGGACCAAAGATTTTAGACAATTTAAGTGTCTAAAAGACTCAGGTTATACCCTTGTCATTAGARTTACTTTAAACATTCCTATTTTTTAAACAATTCAAAAGCTTGAAGAATGACCCCATAGGAAAACCCAATTCAAAAAAGCGCTCAAGCCCATTTAATGGTGCCACTCGCACGCCGAGCGCCAATTCTGCAGCTCCTTGCCCATTTTCCTTCTAGAGAAGAGCCGTGGCAGAGGTCCCCCGGCCGAGCAGAGGGCCAGGGTCCGAGCCCACGTGCTCGGGGGGGCCGAGCCGCCCCCCGGCCTCCAGGGACGAGGCACCCAGTGACTCCCCACTCACCCCCGCGAGCCCCCAGCACCGTTGGTTAATGCTCTTAGCGCCGCACGGCAAGTGTAGAGGCTTGTGTAACACCCCGAACGTTTATCGTAACTGTCYACCTCTACTATTTTTATCTGCTTTCCCAAAGTATTTCTCACATGGAAGATTCCTCTCTGTCCTCTACTTGAGTTCTCCTCGRTGCGTCCCCTTTTTCATTAATGCACCTGTGCGAGCTACCCAAGTTGAACAACACAGTGAAGGAATTTTGGAAAAAGCTCAAAAATTTTCCTCGTGTTCTCACTCTTACCTCTATAAGCCGTTTAAAAATACTGAATATGAAAGYTTAAAATTCTAGTCTCATACAAAAAACATGGAATATTTAAAAAATAGCTTCTGAAAAGATTTAAGAAAAAGCAATTTTTATAAAAATGGTGGTTAAAGACAGAATGCTTAGAAGTTGTAGAAAACAAAACAAACAAACCCAAAGCAATAATTTTGTGGGTCATGCAGAAAGATGAGTGAAAGAAATTAAAATTATTGTATTTTAGTTGCCACCATTAGCTGTATTTAATTAGAAGAACTGAACAGTGCCACRTCTACTTTTTACAAAAAATCATATCATTAAGGATTTATTTATGGAATATATTTACACATACAGGAGCTCAATAAAATGCTGATAAGCAACAAGCATGGTATTTTCCCAGGGACTTTCTTCTAAGCAGTTTGCAAAGCTAAGTCACAGCAGCAAGTGTCTGCACTCCCAGAAGAACATTTTTAACTGTTACACATCAAAAAGCTGAAAAGCACATAATTACATTATGAGTATCACAGACTCACTACCTTTGATTTTTCACTGCTTCTGAAAGAAGTCTCAAAGTCAGTTTAAGTTTTGCCTAYTTACTGAGCACTGAAAGATTCCCGTATAAAATTACATATGGAAAGGATTTCACTGAAAATCAAAAGTGATCGCATGAAGTCAAGAATGCTGCCCAGGCACTAAYAAAGTCTTCCAGACGCGGGAAGAAACACCTTTTGTTTGGATTTTTTTTTTTTTTCCAGCTTCAGAAAGTCACAGAAAAAAAATTACTAGAGTGTATTTCTCACAAGTAAATCACGCTGTGTTATCAGCACGTGCAGCTGATAGGACCTTTCTTCCACGGAAACCAGACGGCACAAGCAACACGGAAAGAGCCAGTGCCGGTCGGATGGCGAGCAGCCACCCTSGCGGACCGGACCGGCGAGGAGGAGGAAGGGCGGGCGGTTCCGCACAGCCAGCCCCGGAGCAGCCGCCATCCCGCCTGCACCTCCGCGAGCAAACTCAGCAGATGTTGGAGCACCGGCCCTCGGGCGCCTGCGCACACGGAGACGCGTATTTTCTACGGTGAATCCAGGCCTAAGTACTGCTGCCTTCAGCTTGGCAACCTGCTCGGAAAACCTGACACATCTGCCTGGTTCGGCGAGCTCCCGGGACCTGCACGCTCCTCCACGGTGCCCCTGGGGAGCACGGAGTTTAAAGGCTCGAGACCTCGGGTACATCTAGACCCAATTAACGCAGCAAACTTCATTGTCTCCTACAGCAATTTACTTAAACTTAAAAGAAAAGCTTATCTCCTTGAGCACTGTGTAGGTGTCGCTGCAGTGGAGATAATGTCACTGCAACGCCAGCGCTGAAGCGGTCTCGGGAGCGAGCTCCCGTCCCACGCGCCCCGCCGCAGGCTAACCTGGGGGCCGCGCACCCACCGACCACCTCCTCCCCGTGCCGAGGGGGGGCTGGGGTAAAGGACTGGCGAGGGAGGAGCGCCGAGGGCCTCGCAGAACCGAGCTGACGAGCTCTGATCGCTCTCCCTTTTTTAGAAGGAAAAATTCCCATTAACTTCTCTGGAAGCAGGATTGGGCCCAGAGCCCACGCATGCTCCGGGTTCCCAAGTCCTTACTCACCGCTCGCAGTCGGACTCGCTCGCGCGGCAGCCAGCAGCGCAGCAGGAATGTGCGGAGCCGCTCCAGGCAGCGGGAGCCCGGGATCGGGCTCCGGGCCGCCCTCCGCTCCCCCAGCCTGCGGCGCTGGCATCTTCACCCGCGCTCCGCCAAGGAGCAGCGCTGGGCTTTGTACTCGCTGCGCTCAGTACCGCGCGTGTACCTTACAAATGCTGTCCCCCTCTCTGCATAGAGGGTGAATGCAGATGCCRTCAACCGAGCTCCCCATGCGGGCTCTTCAGGCAAATTTGAACCCACAGCCACCCAAGTCAGTTATTTATAATGCTTTCAACATCTCACTTTTCTCTCCAAAAAATACCTGCTCCAAGTTCAAGCCCGAGGCTATTTTGCCTTGGCAGATGATCTGCGACCGTCTCATGACTTATTACATTGTTATCATCACTAAGCTTAGCAAACAGGGCTGCTAAGTCTATTAATCTTCTGAAACACAAAGTCTGAAACCGTAGAAACAAAACATCTCACTACAAGATATATAAAATGTGGTATAGTGAGATAAGGGGAAAACTCAGTGCGTGCTCTGTTAATTTTTTTCTGTGCCCCTGCAAGGAAGACTGATGCACTTTTGTAAGAACCAACTCTGACTGTAACATTAATGACAAGTACGCAAGTGAAAAATAATTCCTTTTCCAACAGCAGCCTCCCTCAGCAGCTGACAGCAGGGTATGCTTCCAATAGGAAAACCTGGACTATACGTAGAAATTTAAACTGCCACCTGCAAATTCAAACAAAGAACTGATAAAATGAGTCAAATACAGCTGGGCTAGCAATGAGAAAGCTCACTTCGCAAAATGTCAAATGACTAGACATATTTTAACCTGTCTGGTACTTATTTCTTTTTATTGTGCTGAAATTCATTCTGATTCAGCCACCGATATACGGTTCGCATATTTATGCCCCAAAATATTTTTTCTGTGAAAACAAATATTTGGCATATTTGCCAAAAGCATAAGGTCCTAAGAGCAACACAGGCACTTGCGCACTTTCTGATAGTGCTCAAATAAGGGCTGGGAGTTGTTTCTCTCCGAGACTTGGTGCCAGCAGCGACGGGCAGCTGCGGGAGGCAGCGGGGCTGCAGCAGGACGGACAGAGCGGGGGGCTGAGCTGGCACGCAGGCTGCGCGGCGGGGGGGCAGCACTGCCCGCGCCCCCACGCTGGGTCAATGCCGATTATACACTTGGCCCGTGGAAATAATAACCTGGCTACACAAAACTTTCAGCCAATTCTGGTTTACTCAGTCCTGGCCTCCTCGGTTTTCCTGTGCAATCTGTAGATTCGGACAAAAGTGAACTCTGAGCGCACTATTTAGCATCCCAGTGACAGAGTATACCTTCACCTTACAAACTGCTGCTGCTATTTCTAATCAACACCAAATAGCAATCATGCCGTTGAAAATTCAAGCTGCATTTAGCGAGGAATTAAGTTAAGACTTTAGTGAGGGCAGATTGTATCTATTGCAAACTTTGACTTTTTTTCTTTATAGGACATTAAAAGAGAGTTTTCCCAGCTACATAAAATAAAGATATTTCGGATAAAAATATTCTTTTATAACAATGCATCATATGCACATAATTTGAAACATAGACTATTTCACAGGGTAGTAGCTGACAGCAAGCAGACATTTTTGATCCCAGAGGAAAAGCAATTCTCCTGATACGTAGCTGGATTTCACGCTGAGGTCAGCACACGTCAAACCCTCACACAGCCATCAAACAGCCCGACGGGCACGGACAGCCTCGTGTGCGTCGCCCTCCTCCAGCTCAGCGCTGCTGCTGTCGCTCTCCTGTTGTGCCCACTGAAGCTATGGAAGAAATCTCAGATCAGCCTCAGAGCAGGAGAATGTACTGCTGGTTCTGAATGCACGTAACAGCGTACAACGATTTGTCACTGGCTTTATTCTCCAAATGAAGCAATGACCGAGACGTTCACCCTGCACGTACTGCAGGGTAAGATGGGAATGGGTGACATCGACTGCTCGCTTGAACATCCCTACCAGGAACCACGCTCCGTTATAAAATGCCATATGCAAAACCTTCACCTCTCAACTTTTACAGTAAATGAGTATTTTTTTAACTTGGGATGTATTCAGGTTTCATCGCAACTGTGATACAGTTTTAATGGTCCCTTCTCTTTCCTTCTTAATTGCTCTGAACTCTCATTGACACTAATGGGAATTACCATTGCACGTATTCACGGCAGAACAGACTCCAAATGTCACTGAGGATAGCAATGAAAAACCATTCACGTTTGTCCTTTCAGTAAATAATTACGGGGTAGTAGGAAGGAAACGTTGTTTACTTTGCTGCATTACTTGGGAAACTAAGTTTACAATAGATAATTGTTAATAAAATTTAAAAAAATAATAATCATAGGCAACTGCTCTAATCCCTAAGGAACACAAACAGTGGAGACCACCACACACGCAGGCAAAGGCAAGCCCTGGAGCCTCTGCCTGCCCCGGGCCCTCCTGCCGCCCCTCTGCCCTGCGCGGGGCTGGGAACAGCAGGACAGGTTTGAACCAGGAGTCCCGAGGGAAGCGACCAAACCCAGCCAGATCCCACACCTTACACCCGTTAGGTGTATAAAGCACATTAACMAAAATCCTGGATCTACACATCCGAGCTTTGCTGCGCCCCGGCAGGTCTCTGAGCCCTCTGGCAGCACCCGCACGCTTGTGTGCGGGATTATTCTGCCACCGCTTACGAACGAACCACAGTACAAAACCAGATCAATTTAGGCAACACCTTATTGCTGACACTAGGGTCCTTCCTCACTCATACTGGAAAACCATCATAAAAATACACAAAATACAACCACAGTAAAATTCCTTCTGGATAGGAGCAGTTGCAGGAATTTTTTGATAAATATTCATAGGTAAATATTATAGAAGCCATCCTTGGCATGGACAAAAATAATAAAAATATGACAACGAAAGGGAACAGAACTTTTTTTGCAGCTTTATCTTAATGAGCTGGTCTTTGTTAACAGCAAAGTTAACATTTTAAATGCTCTTTATAGCATTTGCATTTAAAATGGGTGCAAGGCAAAGGAAAATATATATTAAGCCTTTGAAGGTAATGAATAGCTACTGCAAGGCGTTTTTTATAACCCAACACGTGTGACTTCCTCAGTGTTAGCGCTGTTAGGAAAATGATGGTTGCAGTTTATACATGCGGTTCCTAAGTAGCAATCATCCTCTATTCTGGACATCAAGAGGTGCTAAGGCTCATCCTCCTAATTACAGGCATTCCTGTGTCATTACCACCTCTGCATTAAATCTGAAGCAGCAAAATCAAACAAATACTTAAGGGAAATAAAAACAGAGAGGAAACCGTATGTTTTACTCTGAACTGGCCATGAGATCTTCATCTACACCACACGTATAAGAACCTTTACCGTGGCCACATAACCCATCCTGGACAATACAGTAAAAACCATGCAGCTTTAACCGTCTGTCTCCTCTGGGCAACCAAAATAATGGCCCTGTGGAGCAACACCCTTTTGACCGTTTACTGTTTGTTTCAGCTGTTTGGTGTGATGCATCACTATCTCCTGTACCTCAAATTTATCTTCCAGGTTTCCAATACACCTGGGCTCTAAGTTCAGGAAAGTCAGATTTGCACCTGATGCAGGGATGCAAAGCGATGCAGCTCGGGCATCGTGCAAAGGCCACAGAATAGTACATTTACCAGTCCTCTAAAAACCCCTTGGAGGACAGCCTGCAGTGAGTTACATTATGGATTCTTTTCAATCGTATCTTCCCTGCTTATGAAATTTTGGAAAGCAGCATTTTCTGTGCTCCTGAGACATGCAAACTGGACCAGCACTAGAAACCTCCATGCAAAACAGGTTTTAAAAGAAAGCAACAAACAGCAGCACCTGCTACTTTCAAATTGTGGTATTTGTCATGGAGGGGTCTAAAAATGTTAGTTTATTCAATCCTTGGCCTCGCTATAGGAAGCAGAATAAAGACAAACTCAGTAATTATTACCAAGTACTACTAGTAAATGAACAGCATCTGAGACTTAGYGAAGCAACAGAGTACTAGAATTCAAGAAGTGGAATAAAGCAAAAGAAAATTAACCTTTCTCCAAAACCGAACATGAGCGTCTACATTTAAGGCTTGAAGCAGCTCGATTCACACTTATTTATCTCTGATTATATTGTTGAACTTCCCAAAGCACAATGAACTAAGAGCATTTCCAGCCTAAAGAAAAACCAGCAAACCCCCCTGAAACGAGGTTTTCGAGCCGCCCCCCAGGCACGCCGCTGCCGGCAGCAGCGGAGGGCTGCGCACCCGTCGCTGGCCGCGGCCCAGCGCGGACCCTCACCCGCAGCCCCAGCCTGGCCGAGGCGCCCGCTGCAGCTGCTGTGACGGCAGGTACTGCAGCACCCTGCACAGCACCCTGCTAAACCCCCATCCCAGCTCCCCGCTTAGGATTACGCTTTTGCCATCTCCCACGTCTGACCAGGATGAGCTGGGCTGAAATCCCTCACAACGCTGTACGCCGACTGCAGCGGGTCCGTGAAAGAGTATTCTTGGCCCTGACTGCCTACAGAAAAATCTTTGAGCGAAGACGATTCTGAATCATGATTACTTCCACAATTAGATAATACTATACCAGAGAAATTTTAAATTAAAACTTTCTGCTTCCACTGATTAAACTGTTTTGTTGATACTCCTTGAGATAGATACAAGCCTTGCCTTGTTAATCTACTAGATCTAAAACTCTCATGTCTTCTGCCGTGAGGGTGAAGAACACGGCTCAGACATCTGCCTAGGAGGGCCCAAGCCACAGGCAGTCGTCGGATACATCTGAACTGGCGCTTTCCCATATTTCCAATACAGCTTTCAGCCCAGAAAAACACGAAGCTCGTGCCGATGCAGCACGCGGCACAGCTGTGCTTCACAACACTTCTGAGACAGCGAGCATAAAGGAGGATTTTGTGAGTAAACGAAAAGAAATCACAAAGCCAGGCTGTTCCCACCGCAGGGAACGCCGGCGCTGTGCAGTGGACGTATGGAAACCATACCCTCGGCTGCAGCTGAGGGGAGTTCGCACAGGACAGCCCCGACCCTGCTTCCTGACTCAAGCCAATTACCAATCGCTCACATAATGCTCCAATTTTGCCCACTGATTCAACTGCCTCATAGTACAACTGAGCATCCTTGGACTCAGACCCTTGCCTGCCATTCAAAATAATTTTAATCCAATGATGGCTTTAAGGAAATGGGACAATAAATACGGCCTGTCRCTTTCCCTCTCACATATTAGATGAAGAAATCTGCCTATCTTTCCTCAGTAGCCCGAGTAAGTAACAACTGCACGATCCTGTACTTTTAGGTGTCACGTAAACTAGGCAGACTCCACAATTACTCTTAATTCATACAATCAACACACAGGATAATAAGTTCTCAAAGTTTTTTCAAGTCTGGAGACTAACTGGTTATAAGACTTAGAATGTTCGGTCATCGCCATCGCTYTTCTATTCAAACATCTTTTGTTTCAACCAAGCCTAAAGAAGTTTTGTACCTCAGAAGCCCAGCCTTTAAATCCAGGGAAGGCCAATCCCATTTTACAACGTTCTAGTTTACACCTGATCCGACACAAGTCGGGGAAAGCAGGGACRTAGGCCTCACAAAATTTAAATTGCRAAAGCACACGCTGCAACCTCAGAGCTCGGCTCAGCGTAAGCCCAGCATCTCCATCCCCTCCAGACAGACCGTCGGGGTGCTCCACTCCGCAGAAAACCTCACGGGCAGCGCTCCCAGCTCAGCCCGCGCCGCCCTGCAGGCAGAGGGACTCCCGACCCTGTGGGTTTCTGCACCGGTACGTCCCAGCCTTCCATGTACAGCAGCTTTGTCACCTGTTTCAGTGAAACTGGGGATGCCAAGCCTTTCATTTCTTCTTATYTACTTTAAATTGTCATAATATTGTTACATGTCAGCAGGTCTGGCAAGGGCCAGCACCAAACAAAAGCAGTCGGAGCCCACACACCCCGGCGGGAGCTTGCGATCCACCACCGCTTCCAAGTGCCCGACCTCGGGCTCTCACCCTCAAACTTCCCCTGCAGTAATAAGTACCACTGGTTAATTATTCGTCATGCAAATTATTTCCTYGTTGTCACTTTGGAACATGTTGTTGTTTCATTAGAACCTTTTTGCCGTAGTGCTCAGAAGATATAGTCCAGTTATTTATTCAATGTTATTGTTATTTCCGTACCTCTCTCCTGTCCATTACATCCCTTTGTTAAACCTGCTCTCACAGTTTCACTCTACTTCTGTCACCTATGTCCTTCTGCTACTGCCACGTTTTGCAGCATATATTCCCCCCCTCAAAAAAATCACCGAGAGAAGTAATTTCTTTCTCAAAGAAATAATCATTCCAAAATAACCATCTTATACAGATGACATCTCTGCATTTTTCTCTTCCACTATACTAACATCTTAACAAAACGATTTGTTTGCAGTAACCAGATGYGAAACAAAGTTCTGAATTGAAGAACTTTCTCCAGAAAGAAAAAAAAAAWAAAAAAAWTTCCACCCGGTTAATCCAGCAACTCCCGAAGGACAGGCAGTACAGCCAGTGCCCATCAAGATGGGATTTCCCTCAACGCCGCCGTGTGCGCGCACCCAGACTGGTGACGACCCTCCGAAGTCACCGTCTTCTTGAAAAGTCTAACCTAAATAATCGCGCTCTTTTCGGGCCCCCGCACTCCCGGACAGCGGCGCGGGGCACCCCCGCACAGCGGCACCCGCCGCCCGCCTCACACCGCCTCGTCCCCGGACCCCGCCGCCCGGCCCGGCCCGGCCCGGCCCGGCCCTCCCGCCCAGCGCCGCCGCCGCCCTCGCGGCTTTCCCTCCCCCGAGCGCCCCGGGACACGCCGCCCGCCCCCCGCACCTGCCCCGCACGGCCGCGGCCGGGAAGGGCTCCCGGCACCCGGGTCGGGCTCCCGGCACCCGGGTCACGCGTGGCGAGCTTCCCAGCCGGGCTGCAAC
>JASVER010000086.1:813831-899905 GCA_030449065.1 Oceanodroma leucorhoa | reverse complement strand
CCCGGCACGGCCCCGCGGGGAGCCCCGGCCCCGCGGGGAGCCCCGGCTCAGCCCCGGCCCGGCCGCGCTCACCTAAGCCAGGCGCAGCCTCCGGGATCCGGGCGACACAGAACCGAGGAGAAGGTGAAGAGCGGAGGCGTCGCGGGCTGCCCTCCCCCGGGGACTCGCCTCCTTCATCCTCCCAGCGGCGGAGCGGCCCGGCGCCTCATGAGTCACGGTGCCCGAGCCCCAGCACACGTGCCCGGCCCCGCCGCCGCCTCCGGTTTCGGAGGAAAGAGGAAAAAAAAAAAAAAAAAAAAAAAGCGGGGGGAGGGAAGCGAGTGGAAAATGTCTCCGGCAAAGCAGCCCTGCCGCCACCGCCGCTCGCCGCCCGGCCTGCCGCGCCAGGTCGTCGGCGCAAGTGTTCTCAAACCGCATTAGCCATTACAGTCCTGTTTTTTCCAGACCCCCCCAAAAATGCCTTCCCTCTAATGAGGCAACAGTGCTGATCTTCTTTCCAGAGCAGGCAAAAAGACCGTGATTTCATCCCGTTCCCCACTCCTTGGCGAATAAAGTGCATTGCAAACTGGTAATTTTGGCCTGCTGGGTCCCAGCAAGGCGGGCCCGAAGGCTGACRGAGGCCGCTGGGGTCCCCGGCGCGGTGCTCCCATGGGCCCTGGGCGGGGTGTCCCCGCTGCCCCCGGGGCACCCAGCACACACTCCAGCCAGAGCGGGTGGCCRGCACCCACCGCTACTCTGAGCCTCCCCGGCCTCCGAAGTGACCCTGTCCCTTCGAGACCAGCACGCCCATCACTGGGGTGACAGTTCTGCTCTGCCGAGTGTCGCATGGGCGGGTGTTGGTCCCGCCACGCCAGTGACGCCGACGGGAGCAGTGCAGAAAGAGGAGCTACCATAACAGAGTCAGACCCATAAATGTGTCCCTTGCCAGGACACTTGCATCTAGGGGCACACGCGAAGGCATCTCAGCACAAGAAACACATGGACCTGCTGGAGTGGGTCCAGAGGAGGCCACAAAAATGCTCAGGGGGATGGAACGCCTCTCCTATGAGGAAGGGCTGAGAGAGTTGGGGTTGTTCAGCCYGGAGAAGAGAAGGCTCCGGGGAGACCTTATTGCAGCCTTTCAGTACTTAAAGGGGGCCTATAAGAAAGATGGAGGACAAACTTTTTAGCAGGGCCTGTTGCGATAGGACAAGGGGAGATGGTTTTAAACTAAAAGAGGGTAGATTTAGACTAGATATAAGGAAGAAATGTTTTACAATGAGGGTGGTGAAACACTGGCACAGGTTGCCCAGAGAGGTGGTAGATGCCCCATCCCTGGGAACATCCAAGGTCAGGTTGGAYGGGGCTCTGAGCAACCTGATCTAGTTGAAGGTGTCCCTGCCCACGGCAGGGGGTTGGACTAGATGGCCTTTAAAAGTCCCTTCCAACCCAAWCCATTCTATGAATCCCAACACAACAACATGGCACTAACCTAAGGGACAGAAAAGGAGGAGGACATACACCTGAAAACACCGACAGGCAGGCAGGCTGCCAGGGGATGGGTGTGTGCGGGGGCACCGGGGGACACGCGSGGTCCAGTCCCACCAGCGTCAGTGCGCCGGGACGCGGAAAGCGGGATGGGAGCTCCAGAGGCGGTGGTGGGGACGAAACAATGGAAAGAGCTGGAAACAGCCTGCCAACGCCAAGACTGGAGGAAGCACAGCAATGATCTTCCAAGATTTAAGGACACTATAAAGAGCAGGGAACAATCTTGTCTCTGTATTTATGTGGTGAGGACAAGAAGATGGGCTTAAACTGCAGGGAGAGAGATTCAGGCTGGACTTGGAGGAAAAAAAAAAGGACTGACAAGGGTACTAAATCAAGGTTAGACACTCGTCTCGAGTGATTTAGGTACACTCCATCCTGCCTGGGGCGAGGGAATGGATTAAGTGACCTTTTGTGGTCCCTCTTCTAGCTCGCTCTTCCTCTGACCCTGCCGAGGTTTACTCTTTTTGATCTATACTTCTCTTCTAAAGTGTGCAGTCTGTTCTATCCCCGAGGCTCACAATACACCTCTTACATTGTTGTTTTTTTTTTTTTCTTTTTGCCATTTGCCATAAAAGATTCCCGTRCCTTTGAAAACTGTGTTTTTCAGTTCTCTATATTTTACTATTTTAATARAATCAGTGGCAGGATTCTCTGACTTTGTCTTTTGATATCAAGGCAGCAGTCGTGTCTTAGCCAAACTGACACCCAAACCCTACAAATATTTGCAATGATTCCAGGAGACATTTTGCTTAGTATTTTTTTTCAAAGTRTTATATCGTATGAAGCAACTGCTTATTGATAAGGCTGAGTACATTTCAATGCATAAACACATACATTTTCAAAAAAACTCAATTATTCTCTTTTCCCTTAAACTTCTAATTTCAATTTCTGTTTTCTTTCACAGGGAACAATTCAGAGAACTGTTACCTTATGCCSAGCGCTCCAACAGTTTCTGTTCCTCCCTGGCCCCTGTTACTAAATATGACAGGAGGCCAGTTAGTCAAGACCGGGAAATCCCTGCTTCCCCCTCGGCGCAGGCTCTGCCCGAGCAGCTCCCGCGGGTGCCGAAGCCCGGGCTGAGGCTTGGCCCCAGCCCGCAGGTATCTCGGCGGCGGGTTGCCGGCTCACCGGTGCGGCTGCCCTCGGCCGCCGGCTGCCAGCGCTGCGCTCCCRCCTCCCCGCAGGACCACAGTTACCGCAGGGAGCTTCCACAGAGCCTTTAACCGCCCCTAGGTTTGGAAAGCGTTATCAAACGGACATGTCAAATGCTCGCAGCTCCACCTCCACAGAGCTTTCTCCTCACTTTGGTTGTGAAAATTAAGAGCCATCAAATAAATTTCTCTTTCACAGAGAGAAAGAGTGTGAATCCTATAAACGAGTTCTGCTGCCAGCATAATCTACACCATGCCAACAAGACATCCTAATGTCTACAAGGAGGCAATTTTTTCTGTAGTCCCGCAGCTGTTAAGCATCGGTCCTTCACCGGCAGGGACTGCGGCACGGGGGCATGCACGGCAAGAGAAGGGGTTCAAGGGCTGCTGCAAGGAGCTGGGTACCAGACGCTCCAGAAATTAAACCACAGAGAACTACAGAAGGCTCTTCTGTGGTTGTTTTCAAGTTTGGTCTGATCCCTTCTAGCTCCCTAACAGCCCAGGCCAGTGCCCCGGTCCAGCACGGGCACTTCACYAAAGGGGCTGATTTAATGCTCCGGTGCACGAGCTGCTTGGGATGTCCCGTGCCCCACATCTCTCTTCCTGCTCACCTCCTTTTGTGTGGAAATACTCCAAACGCCTCTGTCCTTTACACCTTACGCTCTTTGGTGACTTTATTCTGAATCCCGATCCCTCTGTTCTTTACTATTCTCAGTGTTACTACCGTACCGGATTCTCTCGACTGGAAGCACACGGTGGCCACAGCAAGACAGGCTGGATGCTGTGACAAGCAGCGGTCGTGCAGTGGTGCCCTGTTGCCAGAAAATAAACACACGCCTCCCTCCCCCCGAGCAGGCTCCCATTTTCAGACGTGGTTTAATTTCAGYCTCTCTCTGCTTCCGCAGGCTGGGACTCCCGTGCCGTGTATTTTTTTAACTGTGAGGCTGGTGTTCATCCCCAGTCAACAGGAACAGCAGACTACAAGGAGACTACAAGGCACATYGACATCGGGAAAGACAAGGAAAAAGACAACGGCTTTATCTCCAGTATCAGGAGTGTGACTTGCTTGTGTTAAACATCTCTATCAACACAGACACCTCGTTCCAACTCTTTCTACCAAACACACTGGGGKTTGTAGTTCTGCTAGAACTCTGTCTTTCCATCTTCTCCCTCTCGTGCTTGTCTTTTCCCCCCAAATCTTGTAATTTGTGTTTATAATTCTGAGCATGACTTGCTACCCATACTCAGTTGTTCCAGAATACCTTTATTTTTACCTTACAAATGAAAAAGATCAGTACTAAAGCGGCATCTCCACTGCAACTGAATGCTACTTTTATTCATTTATAGATATTGAGCTTCTATTGACTGCTGAAATTTCAAATGATCGCTTAGAATTACATCCGCCACATCCTTCAATCTGTATCAGAATAAGCCAAACCACTTTGCTGTTTGCTTTGAAATTTATTAGGCTTGGAGACTAGAAGAAATCTCCCTTTAAATTTGCCTTTTTCCCTGACCTGTACCCGGGGCTGAACTAAGCAAAGAGTTATGCTTTGTGAAATGAGATGATAATGTGCTTTTCAGCTTTAACGACTAATTCCTCACTTTGCTTTGGGAGACAAATAATATTACCTGCTCAAGAGACCTGAACTCCAGCTGTTTCCTTCTTAAGGCTTTTTGTTCTATCATACAGCCTGGCATTAATATCATCAACTTTTCTTTTTGTGTGCTCTAATCACACCCTGCAACAGCCCGCGCAGCACTTCTGAGCCCGTAGTGAGAAACAGGATGCCTTGGACATCCCTCCTCGGGAGCTGCCCAGACCGAGCATCCGGCAGCATCCCGGAGTGCTGAGCGCCCAAGGAAGCAGAGGCACGTCACCGACTGGGAGAGCTTTCTGGTATTTTYTGTTTATCTTTTTTGGCTTTTTTATAGAAACTGGAGGCTGAAAGGACATAAAGAAACATTCCTTTTTCTTTCAGGAAAACATGCCATGAACTTATACTTGTGTTTCAATGAAGTTTAATCCAGATCAGTAAAATATTCATGACAGTTGGTATCCCACCATATTTGTGTATTTGCCTGATATACATGACTTTGCCTGTCATTATGTAAAGCAGCAGCGGTACAGATGTACCAYTCAGATAACATCAGCATCGGTTGCACACGCCTTGATAGTCTCTGGGAACGAATATAGTAATGGATCATTTGTTGCTCTTCCTGCTTCTGTTCTATCACAAAGGAATACGTGAGGCTGTTTCCTTTCTATATGCTTACATCACTACGCTGGGCATTTTCAAAGCAGTTGTTCCGGTCACAACGTTTTCTGTACAAACTCCTCCCTGCCCAGATTTCTCTTAAATAACTTCAGMAGGCCAGTGTCTGCACGAATGATCTTTTCTATACACAGAGCTAGCTTTAAAAAACAACTGGTGTCTAAAATGTGCCTCCTTGTTCTGCCTCGGCAGCGGCAGCAGCGCGGGAACGCGGACACCGAGATGCTCACAGCTGCACGGGCAGCTCCCTACCCACCGCCACTTCAAAGGGCCTGGCTCCACAGCCGTTACTCGGTTGCATTGGTAATTGGGTTTATTTAGTTTCATTTCCCCGTCACGTCCACTTTCACGTGAGAGCACACCGCRACCTGTACGTGCTGCCGGCGAGGGCAGCGGCCCCCCCAGCCGCCCCTGCCAGGGAGCTGCCACCGCCGGGCTGGTGCTGGCTCCTGCTGGGAACCCCGCTGGGACACGTCCCTCCTTCRGCAGGGCCAGTTTGCCTTATGGGTGGGTTTGTGCCCTGTTCATCCGTGATGTCATTTCTCACCACACCCTGTGAAGCCAATGCTATTTCACGTAGGTTTGTGTAGGCTACAGGGGTTAAACCCCAGAGCGCAGACGCCAGGCACAAGCTCTGCGGTAAGGAGATGTCCAGGCACGGCACGGTAAAGGGGAAGCTGTAAGGAAATCTCAGATCCAGGGCTCTCCCAGATTATCACCTGATAATGATAATTACCAYCTGGGATACCAAACAAGATAATGGACTAATTATCTTCCAGCAGAGAAAGGTAAAGAAATATGTCATTGTACGCTTAGCTTCATGTATCATTCAGACAAAAAGATATACATTAGGAGACGGGAAAAAATAAACACGCTGTGTACAGAGAAAGTATTTTGAGAGACGTTTTATGTTTTAGAGTCACTATGTGTTATTACAACTGGAGCAAAAAAGAGGAACTCTCTTGGCTGAGCTAACGCAGCCCTCGCACAAGTGAAGCAAGAGTCCGACCTCCGAAAATTGTGCAACGGTTGCCTGCCCTTCCCTCCGAAACCCGGCGAGGGAGGCTGCAGGGCCACCGACGGTCCAKCCCAGGCTGGCAGAAGCCCCGCAAGCACAGCAGTGGGACACCAACGTGTCCCGGGTGCCACGCGTGAGGACGGCTGCTGGCATCCTCTTCACAGCTACGCCTCACGCAGAATAAAAGCACTTCCCACTTCAGTTCCTACTTCAAAATTATCTGAAGGGAAAAGTTTCAAGCAAAACCTCTGAGTGACAGGTCATCCTGTCAGAGGCATGGCATTAGGGACATAAGGTGAAAATRTATTTGAATTTTCTCTTTGTCATCACAAATGTGATAAATACTCTGAAAGATGACCCAAGTCTGCAGAATTAAGAAACTTGTATCGTGGAAACTTGTATTATTTCTAGCCCTCCCTCAGAGGTGGGTTTCTTAAGACATTCGGTATGGGCAGGAGAAGGTGACCCGCCGACTCAGCGACCCTTTTTTTCAATCGTTATCCGTAAGAGCAGCCCCCCCGGCAGCCTGCYGCCTGCCCCGCAGCCGCGGGCCCCTGCGGAGCCTGGTGCCCCGGGTGGGAGCGGAGGTGCACAAGGCAGCCCGCGGGGACCAGAGCCTCCGGCTCGGCCTGCAGCCGCGCTTCACCTCAAACCCCAGCTCCTGCTTAAGACTCTAAATCACACGGGAATCTTTTGCTAAAGAAGAAAAAAACAGTCCGTCAAGCACCTAATTTAATTCAGAACTAGCTGCAGAAGCCCCCGGACTCCCGCCAGCCGTGCAGCTGGCGCTGGGTGGGAGCAGCCGGGATGCCCCGTCGGCCCCCCCAGGTGCCCGCGCCCCTCCCCGCCTGCGCTGCGCCGCGCCGGTGCCCGCAGCACCCCGGGGCAGGAACGGGYGCAGGAGGGTTTGTTCAGCTGCGCCGGCGCTTCCAGCTGTGCACCCGAAAGCAAAGCTGCTCTCCTCAGTACTTACAGTAACGCAGCACTGACAGGGGAACTACATTAAGAGACCCGCAGCCCCCTTCGCAGCCTGGCCCCCCCCCGCTCAGCGGCTGCAGCAGCGCCGGGCTGCAGAACTCCCACCCGCGGGGGGTACGGGGCGCTGCCGTACCCCTGCCTGTTAAACAGGTAAATAAAAATCACAGTGCAAATCCACCTAGSTTGAAAGACGTCTTGTGGTTTCATTTTATCACACCAAATAGCTGGAATACAATAGTCACAAAATAAACCTTGTACTCTAATTTTCCTGTTATTTTTTTCCTGGCCTTTATTAAAGGCAGATACACAAGTTACTGCAAACGCAGACTAAACACAGTTACGATCCTGGAGGAGCTATTTGCTTCCTTAGGCTGTTACTTGTTTGACACTCATGAAACTCAAGTTCCCCAAAAAGGTCGGACATTAAATTTCAGTCTTGCCGACAGAGAAAGCAATCGTTACATCTCTTCTAACCCAGTGCAACTTCTGCAGTAACGAACTTCCGCTTCTGCTTCACAGCACCCTGGAGGCCATCGCTGTCACACTACACTCCTAAAAGACATATATTTTTTTCTCTTTTAATGACATTATCTGCACGTGCATTTTAGTAAAGATAATGTACAAATTTCAGACCTGGCCCTTCCACTGTACTGTCCTTTTATCTTAAAGCCTCCTGCAACTATCAAGTGACAATATTTTTGTTAAAAGTAATAAAGTATTTAAAATCTCGACTAGTCTACAAGCATATAAATGAGCAAAATCCACACTGTTAATTTCACAGTGAGTGATAATGATATATGCTACGTCTTTTGCCTTCTCTGTAAAGATGATTTCTTTAGTGCTCTTCAGTTGGTGCCGGAGCCCAGCTGGCAGTGCCGGGGTCCACTTTAACCTCTATGGGGAGCAGCGCGGGCGCTCAGCCCGGGCGGACCCTGCCTGCGATCCAACATCGCATTTAATCACGGAAAACCGGTGGGACATTCGCCGGCAGCAGCGTCTTTCACGGCAGGAAGCCGGGGGTTCACTCTCAGGGGATTAATGTCATTTTAATTTCTCGTGGGCTTTACCAACGACTCCTGGGGAGCTGGAGCAGGGCCGGGGAGCGATGCTCCGGGGACGGGCACCCACCCGCCTTGCCCAGGGCTGGAGGGGACCCCCGGGGGGGGAGCGGCGCTCGGCCCCCCTGAGAAACACCCGACCTGCAGCACCGCGATGGCACCAGCATCCCGCCCTGCCTCCGCTCCACAGCATGGAGCAAACTGTTAAACCAACTCATGCGGCTCTTGAGAGCACGTGAAAATCTTTCTCTCAACTTTTCCAGCAGAGCAAGCACCACAGGAGATTAACTGGCAAAATGAGGGCAAAGCAGAAGACCAGAGAACGCTGCACCCGCCGGCGCTGCGGCGGCCGGCTCCCGCGCCGGGTTTGTCCCACGTATTCCTGGGAGCGGGTGGGTGCTCGCTCAGGCTCCCGCAGGAGCTCCGCACYGCGGGGGTCCCGCTGCGCCCCCGGCAAGCGCCGGGAAGGGTCGGCTTTGGAAGCTGGCTGCTACTTTTAATACTCTTAAGAACTGCGGAGTTTTGTTACTTAAACTTTGCAAAACAAAATCTTACATTTAGTGCTCGTTTCTTTGACACATTATTTAAATCTTCCCTAACTTATCTCAGGGTAGCAAGAACTGTATGCCAAGGTCGGCGCAAAGAAATGCAGACATAATAAAACAATTTAGCTTTCTGAACAGCTTAACTGTAACCCACTAAACAACCATACACTATTCTGCTGTGAATTTGCATGGCCGGCAAGGGCCACAAAGTGGGGTAAAAAGTGTAATTCTTACCTGGGGGCCTGATGCGCGGGGTGCGTCGGCGCGTGCTGCAGCACTCTGGCAGCGCAGCCACCGCCTCCTCCGGCCGTGCGCGGGGCTAGTTACGACATGATTTTTTGCAACAGCGGGATGGTGGCCTAGCGAGAGGGGAAATGGTGAAAGGCCAGAAAAATTGCRCTTTCCAAACCCTATAGGTCTAAGGATGTGAAGTAAGCTATTCGCGGTGGCATACAGCAGTAACCATGGCGACGGGCTGTGGTTTGCATATCTATTTTCTTAAAGAAGCAAAAATTACTTTCCGCTAATAAAAAAAGAGACGCAAGGGGAAGTGCTTTTGCATTGCAGCCACATCTCCAGTTGCAGCGTGGCTCGCTGCCGGGGAAGCTCGCGTCTCGGGCACAAATGTGCGTTTTGAAATGCACCGGTTGAAGRCGTCTCCGCTGCGGCCCGTTAATCTGCCCGTGGGCATCTGGCGGGGGGACGGGCTCAGGCCGCCCGGCCGGGCCATCGCCCGCAGTCCCTGGAAATGGGGCGATGGTTGGGGCGGTGCCCCCGGGGCTCCCTTCCTGCTGCGAGCCGCAGATAACGGCTGCCCGGCCGGCACACCGCTGGCAGCACCCGCAGCACGGCCGGCCTCCCCGACCAGAGACATTTAGACCCATTTTTGTTGTTTCTGCCGCGGCTGCCACCACCTCCAGGCTTCCTGCGCAAGCGACAGCCCTTCCGCCCGAAGCCCTGCAGAGCGAGAGCTCACCGCGCACTGCAGAACTTGCTAGAAATGGCCCTTGCTCAACCCAGGGAGGGAAACGCGATCCCCCCCGGCGTCACCGGTCGCTGCCAGCCTTTGTAAAACCGCAGAGCAGCTCCCAGCCCGGGGCAGCGCCTCGGCCGGAGCCGGCTGCCCGTGGCGGGTAAGGCACCGGGCAGGAGGGGCGCGTGGGCGGCAGCTGGGAAGCGGCAGCGCGGGCACCGCTGCAGCGGAAGCGCTGCCTGGCTCCCTTTCCGCTTGTTTAAGCCGCTTTCCGCACGCGGTGCAAGCGGGCTGCCTGCCTGCAGGGTACGGTGCTCCGGACCTCGGCTTGCAAAGCGGCCTGTTTCTCGGGAGCCGTGTCCCTTAACTGCCCGTGCTTCCAGGGTGTGCTGGGGCTGCAACCTGCAGGTAAAGGCAGCCGGGAAACCACTGCAAAGGGGTGCTGCAGTCAACACCAGCAGGAATTACGGATGGGATTTCTTGTTATTTCTTTCCATTCCTCCACCAGTGTCTCCCTCTGCTACTGTCGTGCCGTCAGAAGGCCGGTGGCAAGGCACGAAGGTTCACCATCTCACCCTACAGCATGCTGCATGAGTCAACAGAATAGTTTTACAAAAATTACTCAGCCCATTTCATACCCCTCCCAGCACTGTGGCACGTACCAGCCAAGCCAGAGCTGGTGTGCTGGCAGAGCGGGCACAGCCCCGCTGCCGGGGACCGGGAGGAGGTGTCTTCGCCTGCTCGGCTTCGTCTCTGAGGTCGCTGCAAGAGCTGCCGTTTAATGAAATGCAGTTTCTCCGTTTAATGAAATGCAGTTTCTCCAGACCTGTTCATTTATCTCGGCATCACCGAAGCCTGAGGTGGGGGGGGGAAGGCAAAAGCTGGCGGGGACAGGCAGGGCCGGTGCTGGGGGATGGCCCTTCCCGGCCGGTGGGGAAGGGAGAAGTGGCAGGAGCGGCAGGCTCCCTCCTGTAGCCGCTGTCCGACGTCTGCCCCGCGGGCTGGCTGGGGGGCCGCGTCCGTGGGGAGGGCTCCTCGCCGAGGGGGCCGTGGGCAGCGCTGGCCCTCAGCTCCTCCCGCGGCAGCACCCCCAGGGTCCCCCTCGCCTGAAGGGTTCTAAGCTCTTGCTGCTGGCTCGACTCTTTCAAAGGGCCGAGCATTGCAGACGGCATCTCTCACGGATCTATTCCCAGGAAATAACACGTGGGTTTCAAAGCAAAGATAAGCAGACTGCTCAGCACGATGTGCTTGCTGCACTACGCTTCCATTTGTTTTGCAGGCGGAGGGACTTAACTACTAATTCCTACAGGATGAAGCACCAAAAGCTGGTGCTTTTTAGGGAGCAGGGTGCTCCAAGTTTAATACTTTGGCACCTTATACAACAACCGTGTTTCACCTTTATACCTGGAAATTAGAAGATGATTTACAAAGCAGGCTTTTTCCATGTTAAAAGCCCAAACAACAAGTATTAACAAAGTACACCTTCACATGGCTAACCCTGGGAAATGTTTTCTGACGACTCACCAAGAGGTGTTTTGCGGGGCAGCTGGTTCCGCGCTGTGTTTCGGGAGCCACGTTGTCCCGTGCTGCACCCGGCCGCTGCCAGACCCTCCTGCTCCTGGCTGGCCGTGGCACAGCCACCCCCCCGTGAGACGGGCTCTCGTTCTGTCAGAAAGTGATTTAACCAGGTTGGTAAAATCCCTTGTACGGACGCTGTTAAATTGTGTGAGGAATGTTTAAGCTGAGGCACACGACTGAATGGGCTCAGATGCTGCTATCATCACGTGCAAGTCCTCGATCCGCAGCAACTGTGGTGGAGAACACATTTAATCTTTAAGTGTTAATTGTTCTTTAATATACAGTACACTAAAATGCATCAACTATTTAAGGGAATTCATACTACAGACATCCACTAAACAGTGAATTTTTAAATCATGTATTTATACAGCTACTGCTTGTTTGGGGGGGATGAAGTCCAAGCCCACAAACTTCACATGTGTTCCTAGGTTTTACGATGGAAAAGATTAAGGAAATCTACATTGCATAGGTTATATTTCATTTTTGAAAATTACTGGTGTAAAATACGCAAGCCGCTGAACACAACGGCAGAAACAGGGCTGGCAGGAGGCGGCAGGGAGCGGGAAGGCACAGCTATGGAGGCAGGGCGAGAAACGCCGGGGTAGCCCCGGGGAGAGAAACAATTTCTATATTCCGACCCGCTGCGCTCCCCCAGTCGCGCATCTCGGCGTTGGAAAGACGGGACTTGCGGCGCGCCGGCCTCCCCCGCCCCTCGGGGTGCTGCCGGGCGTCCTGCGCTGCTTTTCACGCGGCGGCGTTATCCGCTGCAAGTTATCCCAGGGCAGGGCTTCTTAATTCACGCGTCTAAGCGGGGGGCATTGCCAGGAGGCGGCGGGCGCTGCGCCGAGCTGGGGCTCTCCCTGCCCGCAGGCGAGGCCCCCCCGCACGGGGCGCACACCCGCACCCCGCGCACGCCGGGGGGGCGGAGGCCGACGCTGGAAGGCAGCGTGTGCGACATCGGGACGTATATTTATCAGCAAAGTGCTTCTCGCAAGATAAAAGTCTTGCAAATATTATTGCCGAGGAACTCTTCTTGAGCCACCAGGTAAGCAGTCGAGAGAGTTGAAAATGGCCTGGTGCGCCTGAATGGTTTTATGCAATTTTTCAGCAACAGGAAGCTTTTTAATCAATGAGCTATCCCATTTAAAATCTTGGTTTTCTTATCTCTTCGAAAGTACCCCAGTTACCCCAAATCTACCAGGACCGTGTAGCGTAAGAGCACGTTCTGCGTTCCTGCGCGTCCCGCGAGGCACGGGGGAAGCGGCATTTTGTCAGCTTCAAGGACAAAATCTTTCCCTTCTGGGGGAAATCTTTCCCTTCCGCATCATTAGTTTAGTCAACCGATGTAATTAGCGTAGTAAACAGAGCAGGAAAAATGTAGTTACCTTTTCCAGCAAAATGTACTTCTCTCCTTTTGGTAACCAGCAGTCTTTCCCAAACGGCGAGTTCAAACGTAAAGCAAGATCCAGGACATTGCACAGATCCAAATCTTGCGTCTTGATTTCAATTGCTAATCAATAACAAAATACACATAAATTGCAGAATGTAAATGATAAGCTGATTTGATTTTACTAAGATTTTGGAACACTCTTCTAAGAAATACCTATTCCTRGTGTAGAATTTGGTGCATTTTTGCAAGGATGCAGATACCATGCATGAGGGAGCTCCACTTTTCCCCATCCAGAAGCCTTTTTGGAGGCAAAGCACAGGCACGCTGGTCAGTTGTCAGGGCTTTTCAGAGGTTCAGCTGCCTGGTCAGAGTAAAACCTCCAATGAGAGATAAGGTACTCAGAAATTTCAACCACAGAGGTGCAACGTGTACGGTTTTCCATGTGTGCCAGACGCCTGTGCGGGAGTCCAGCATGTCCTGGAGGTCTCCGTCAGATCGGAGGCATCCCCGGAGAGGGATGTTCTGGTCTGAAAATCACAAAATAAGATGTTTCTCATTTGTCGTACAGTTCTTGCGCTGCTGGGCACAGCATGTTAGCAAACATCACCCCTTCTTGTCTCTTCAYGTAATTCACTTTAATGCGATATTAACACATGGGCTTATAAAGTGTTCAGAACAGGGCCGGTACGCTTTCCCTGCGGTGTSAGATACWCAGCCRGGGAAGTCTTCCTGCTCTGATGAAYGAGTAAAACTGTTCATTAATTACTGATTAAAGATGAACTTGTTGGCACATTTTTGTTCAGACTGWCGTTTGCTTTTCTGTGTTTCTTTTGCATCGAGCTGAAGTGTCATCACCACCAGACAGCTCAGGGAGATTTATAGTGGTAGGTCAGATGACAGCGCTTTCTGTCTAGCTTCTTCCTTTTTTATTATTATTACTCCTAAAGAGTTGTCCAAAACCTAAGGTCTTTCTTAGGYCTTATTCCACAGATATTAAAATAATGAGTTCCTTCGGAAGGGCTTTCTTCTCTCCTGAGCCTGAATTACCTCCAGCAGAAGCTCAGGGGAGGGAGGACAGCCRGAGACCAAGCGAGTGTCACCGTCTGCCCTTTGCATCCGCGCTGGAACGACGTCTTTGCTGCTTGGCAGCTCATCGACGCTTTCTGCATGTTCCCCGGCTGAAGTCATAGCCCTGCATGTGACTTGTTGCTGTGGAGATGCCTGTATCGCAAACACGGGAACACGATGCCAGAGAGCAAAACAGTAGGCAAAAGCAGAAGAGCTGAGCAAAATACTTTCTTTCCCTGCAAATATCATTAGCAATTGCTAACCCTGTGGAGGAAGGACCTTCAGAGAGGACCATGATTGCGGGTCCTCCCGAGGCCGTGCCGGGGCCACGCGTGCCGTCCCGAGGGCAGACGTCTGCACCCAGGGCTCGTGCCACGCAGCAACAGCAAAGCCACCGCTGCGGCACCGCACCGGCCGCCGGTGCTCCAGGGGTTTGCCGTGACTCGGGCTTTTGGTTTGGAAATGTAAATGTGTCGAGATGTTCAGTTAGTAATTCACGTGACAAAGCTCTGGAGAAGCTCTGGCAGGCACTGGAAAAGCCTGAGGAGGAGAGGAGCACGCGGTGCTGCGGCGGCGCGGGACCGGGGGAGGGAGGGGGGCAGASGCTCCCTGGGCGAGCTTCGGCCCCTGCCCTCCCGCAGCAATCCTTCGGGGGGGGAGAGCCATAAACTGGCACTGCCGTTACAGGGCTGAACATGTATTACGCTCTGGGGGGAGTTCTGCTATTGTTTATTGCAGTAGATCACTATTGTATTTTTAATTATTCTATTTGGGGTGCCACTTCATAAAGAGAACCTGGAAAGGTGRGCAAACACGACCTGAAGGTTTACCTTGGAATACTGAGAGGCTGGGAGAGCCGCGGGTCTCGGGCCAAAGCCTGAAAGAAAAGGCTCCTTCAGGAAGAGCCGCTGTGCTGCGCCCCCGGGTGCCGGGAGCCCGTCCCAACGCCATCACCCACGGCGGGTGCGGAGGCAGGGACTCGAACAAACAGCCACTTCAGTAGCTGTTGTGGTAACTGCTGGCAAAACCAGGGTGTACGATTGCTCACAGTTTGTAAACAGCCCTACATTACTTCATTCTTTGAGTCAATAATATGATTTCATAATTATGCAGATTATAGTGGCAGCAGAATAGATGAAAAATTCATAAAGTAAACGGTTGTTCTGAACCCAAATATCCTCCATAATGCTGAAAGGCTCCAAGTTTATAATCAGTATTTTTTTACAGAGGATTTCTGCTTTTGGGGGGGAAATAACTCTCATTAATACCCGTTCTCTGTTAAAAACAAAACAAACAAAAACTCACATTTGAGCAAGAAGCAGAAATGTTAGAAATATCATCTATGTGCTTCATAGCGTTCGTGTGTTGTGACCAGTGTAAGTAAGTGGCACATACACCTGCATATCACTGGCATATACAGTATTTCCCAATCAGGACATTCACTGTTCAACAGAATAGGACGTGAAAGAGAACAGCGTAGCCAAGAAGTAATGAGCTAAAACTAAGTAATTCTCCAGGGAAACTGTGCTAAAGTCAGCAGGGATTCAGCCAGTTCCCAAGAGTCCCAGGTAGCTCTGCACAAAAATCCCGCTGGCACAGAAAAAGTCTTTGTAAACTGCACCAAACCTAACGAGAAGGGCTGACACGGAACATAGCCTGGTACTTCCCACAGCCGCTTTGCTCCTGGGGTCTCACAAAGCCGGACCAGGCACTCCTGTCACAAACCTCATTTAGAAACCTYCCGACTTCAGTAAAAGCTCTGCAAATTTCTTGGCTAAAAGGAGCCAGGAAGGCACGCGGACCTTTACGCTATACATAAACCCCTCAAAATATCAGCGCTCTCSTATGGGGGAATTTATAAAACTGGCCAACACCTTCCCAAGGTGGTGGGCTCTCTGCTAAAGAAGCTGGGCATCCACGGCACTTCTGCTTCAGTAATGGCATACGTGGGGCTGAGTAGAAACAAAATATGCAAAGTTCTCTCTCTTTTCATGTTCTGGTATACAGCCCCACATCTCACCAAGTGAGATCTCCATCACTAATATCAGCCATAGTTAAAAAAATCAGGATTGCACAGTACAAAAACTTTTATACACTTATGTGRTCCTGACCACACAACACGAGCTGTATCTGTGCTAGCGTCCTTTGAAAACAAACTTCATTCCAGTTTTGGACACGTTCCTGTTTGGTAGCTGCAGCAGGCTAATTTGCATTTTCATTTCTTCCTTTCTCGTTTCACACCGTTAGCAGAGAAGGGCTATGACATGGCCAAAACCATTTTAAAATGAGCGTTTCCATTGCCCTGGAGACCCCTTCCATTTTATGACACTCGTGTCTGTGSTTTTGATGAGATGGTAAAGCCTTAACAAACCTTTTGCCAAAGGCAACAAACTTTGGAGTACACCTAGGAACTGCAAAATGCCCAAATTAGTCTATTTCTAGAAAAAGAAAATAGGATCATGATTAAAATACTTTGCACTGTAAAAATAAGATTTCTAATATGGTTTTCATACAGTAATCACTAAAAATTAAGAAGATAGTTAAATGTTTCACTTCCCAAAGACGTGAGGCAGACCTGGACGATGCTGGAAATCCGAGCGATAACCTGCGTTGCGCGTTTTCTCCAAATTTTAGTGACGACGGGAGTCGAGGTTGCTCATCCCCACCTGGGAGTCTTTAAAGCCAGCCCCCTTTGGGGAGCGCCGGCGTCGGGTTCAGTTTCTGTTCTAGGGCTTTTTACCGAGCTGGGAGCCCTTACCAAAGCCCAGAGAGCCCCTCGGGGCCAGCCCGGGGCCGGGAGCCTGCCCCGYGCGGTGGTCCCACGGGATGGGCTGGGTGCGAGCCCGGCGCTGGCACCCACGGAGGCGGCTCCGGCAGCCTCGGCCTCGCGCTCCAGGGGAGCCCCAGCGCTTCCCAGCTCCCGTTTCCCTACAGCCAAACCCAGTCCTGGCACCTCGGACCCGAACCGAGGGGCAGTGCCGCTCACGGCACAGGCAACTGCGGGGTCATGCAGAACGGTCAACGGGCGCCCCAGCCTGCCGAGGCCACCAGGCAGGCGAGAGAAAAGACCGTCGTTAAAGATGGGAAAAAACTGCTAGCCCTCATTAAGGATAAAATATAGTCACCGATGCTTTATCTGCTCAGATAAGAAGCAACTGAAGCCATCTGGAAAGCACGTGCGCTGACGGCATGCAAYAGCAATGGAAGGCGAGGGTCTCCGACACCACACTGCGTACAAAGGCCGCGCAATTAAATCCGTTTTCTTTGTCCGTGGGATAGGAATGATGATGAATGACAATAGGCAAAAAAAAAAAAGGAAGCTAATATATTAAGCTGAAGCTACATGTTCAAATGCTGATCTGGTAAAATATAAAACCAAGGAAAAAATCCATTTGGAACTTCCTGAATTCTACTGTTTTCCCAACGGAAAAGGAAAAATCCAGGCCATTTCCATCAGAACTGAASAGATCCTACAGTGCTGATTTCTTTTTCTGTGTTGAAGAGTTTTTTTGTTCTGCATAAATCAATAGCTTTAACACTTTCTCATTAAAGCTGACTTTTGGCCAGACACCTGACTCTGTCCTTTTCATTATTTTTCTGAGTTTTGGTCAGGTCTTTGGCTCTATTTGGAAAAACAATGATTTTAAAAGTTTTGAGGGGCAGGAGCATTTTGTTTTGTTTGAAAAGAATGAGCACACTTTGGTTAATTTGCAAAGGGTTATCTGAATCGGAGGAAATGTGGGAAACATATGGACAATCTCCTCTCCCTAGTTAGGAGATAAAGTATCCTCTCTCCTCATTCTCGTCCCAGCATTTGGAGATAACAGCTTTGCCTTCCTGCTGTATATCACGGCGAACAGATCCAGGTTGGAAACAAAGGTCTCTTCCCTGATATGGGAACTAGTAGCAGGATCCTAACATTTTTATATTGAAAACCAGTGTAATTTGTAATAATAGAGTGAGGTTGCAAAAGACCCTCTTGCACCTTCTCATGTTGTTTAGGCAACTTTCCCGTTTTCCATGAGAAACGGTGCAGCTCAAGCGCCGACCCGCGCTGGCCGCGCGTCCTGCCACGGGCACATCGGCTCCGGTGCCAACGGGCAGCGGCGGGAGCACCTTAATATCMCCGAGCTCCATCTGATATAGAACCATAGAGTCATTCAGGTTGGAAAAGACCTTTAAGATCATCGAGTCCAACCGTAAGGAGGAGGAGGAGGTTGACTCAAGGAAATAAAACTTGTAATTCCTGAATATGGAAGATGGGCAGTATATAAATGCAAAGTACACCAGGTAAAACAGMTGATACCTCTTTGGCTTCTGTGTTTTGCATTTTTGCCTTTCAGAAGTTAAATCCAAACAACATTGATAGCTATTAAAGGCCTTTCTGCTGGATTTATTTTTTTTTTTTGACTAGATGTATCCAGGCATAAAATAATAAATAGTTTTAAAAAGTGAGCCAGCGAGTGCTTTGGAGAGCAGGCTGACAAGTCCTCCTCACAGCGGATTCTTACAATCTGTTCATACTCAAGACTACTTTGCTCCTTGGACACATGCCAGCAAAAGCATGGCATTTAAAATAGGCAAGGCAGCCGTGCTCCCACGCATTTCATCTTAATAATACATGAGAATAGCTTTATTTYACCTTCAAACTAACTTGATTTGTGAATCTGGAACCAGAAATATTCTCATTTCATCTCAGGAGCAATATATGGTACTCCATTAATGCTAAGTTACTGGACTGGTAGGTTACCAGTTCATCCCCCACCCTGACCTTCTGCTTACCGAAACACCTTTTCTGCAGTATCAAATACTGGTATAAGGCCTGTGACACAGTTAATTGTCACTAACAGCTTTGCTGTTTGACATTACTTTCAAAATCTCATTCCATGCCATGGGAATAATGCAGATCTTCAGTCTGAGTATGCTACAGCCCTTCAAAATGCCRTTTTCCCCCTAAGATTCACAACTGATTTCATTTCTCCTAAATCCCAAGGACTTTAAGAAGCAGATCACCAGACTGAAGTGTTTATTATTTCCTGAGGAATATGGGTTTGTTACTGCAGCAATTCTGCCAACGCCGACCTCTCAAAGGACAGACTTCTTGACAATAGAGTGATTTAAGCCTCGTTCACATGAGAAATGCAGATGCCTAATACAGCAGAGTCATAGATTTTTAGGAATGAAACAGCTTTCCCTCCATTTGCTAAAAGGAAGCATGTGCTGTCGCTTCCCGGCACGTTTTCTGAGGCTTTGTGGAGCCTTCCATCGGCACGTCCCAGCCGACGGCGTCCCTCTCCTTTCTCCGGGCAATCCTTCCGCGGTGCAGGACACCACCATGGATCTTTTCTGCAGATTTTCAGGCCTAGCCCTTTATTTAATTTTCTTGYTCAAGTCTACCTGTTATCACCCCACTGCCTGGCAAACGGCCAGCATAACTCCTCTCCTTCCCTGCTTTCCACAACCTCCCTGTTCTTTCGGAGCAATATCACATTCCTGCCCATACCGACTCAGCCAAATTAAATATTAACTCCTGGAAACGTTCCTCATTTCTCTCTCACTTATCTCTCGGGCGGGGTCCCCCTAAGCGCTGAGGTTTGCCGGTATCGCGGTGCCTGTGATGCCGCCGGCAGGTCCCGGGCACCGCGCAGCAGCTTTCCGGAGGAAGGCTTTCCCCGGCCGGCGCGCGGGCTCCGGCGCGCGGGTGCGCACACGCCGATCCCAACCCGCTGCTTTCCCCCGGCTGGGCTCCCCGCCGCTCGCCCGCGGGCACGGCCGGGCTTCCCAGAGCCGGTTGTCGGCTTGCTGCCCCTCGGCCCGCATCGCTTCTCCCTGCCCGGCTCACCAGCTTGCGCTTGGTTGTGGGATCCCTACCGAGCTGCATCACCTGGGAGAGAGATTAGCCTTCCCTTCCACATCCTTAGTGATATTAAAGGTGATTTGACTTAACCTCACCCCCTTGACRTCATAGTGAAGAAATATTTATTACTGACCTCCTTTAATAGTCCTTCATCCTTTCTATAAATCCACACAGAACTGTCTCTTCCATACGACTCTATAAGGCACATTATCAAATGTTCTGTCAGTGTATAAAGGTAACTTCACCATAAACCCTCGCTCGTTATAACTTCCATCAAGAGGCTCATTTTCTCTTGCTTCTCTTATTCCTTCCCTTACTTCAGTAGGGAGACTAGAACTGCATTTACTACAGAAGGAAATGATTTTTCTCCTCCAAGGTGATATGTACAGCCCCCTGCAGTAAGGCTCTGGAAGCAACCAAAGCCACTGCTAATGTTTTCCAAAGTCACTAATCCTTAACAAACTGAGATACATGTCATCCAGCCAGAAGTTTCATATGGATTCTCCCCTTGTGCTTCTTCAGTACCGGTAGCTTATTTTGGGAGGTGTTATGTGCATGCTAGTCTGGTTTTCCAATTAAATACAAGAGTAAAGCAGAGGGTCATTAGTGTGCTATAYGTATAAGAGCTTTTCTTACTCTCCTAATCCTGTACAGATGTGTTTATCCACATCTGGTACCTCAGCCCCACGCGGGCAGTAACTCACGGTGGTCCCCACAGCTGCAGCACACAGAGGAGCCCCCACCCCGGTCACAGCCTGCCCGAGCCGCGGGTGCCCTGGTCGGATTTTACCAACCTCCTCCTCTGGAGCCATCTGGAGTCTCCAGATTTTATAAAACCACAGAGCAGACCATCTAAAGAATGCACTTAACTACCACGAAGCCACAGAGCAGCCCATCTAAAGCAGTCACTTAATCAGCAGCCTCTTGAGGGAGGCCACGTCGCCCCGTCACCCCCGCGGCCCCCCTCCAGCCGCCCCAGTTGTGGAAACAGGGTGGGAGGCGCGAGCATCCCCCACCGCTGCGGGAGAGGCAGCGGCGCCGGACCCGCGTCTCCTGCCAACCTCAGCGCACCAGCATCTTCTCCAACCGCCTTATAACTTCAGACACTTCTATCTCATCTCCAAATCTACTACGTCACATTTTAGCTACCCAGCTGTAAGATCCATGAGGGGCACTGCCCGTTCCCTGTGTTTGCATCTCCCATGTTCTGCTACATGGTCGTCATCACTGCAGCTTCCCCAGACGTACAGATATTCTCCTAAGCAGAACGTGCGGGGGTGCGTGCTTTTGACCGACACGTCTAGCCGAAGCTGTGCTTAAGTTGCTCTGACGGAGGAACGTGGCTGCAACACAGAGGACGCCCTGCAGGCAGCGGGGACCCTTCCAAGTCCAGTGTCGTGCCAGCACTAAGCCACAGTATTTCCACCACTCACCGCGGGCTTTGGCAAACTTCATCAACGGAYGTTCTTGTTTATCCTCCTTAACAACACCTGAATTCTATCAATTCTTAAATCATAATTCTTACAAAACAGTCTATGACAGTCCCCAAAAGTAAATTAGATCAGCATAAATAACACTGTTTTCAAACCGATATCAAATCCGTAACAGTTTTAAATGTTTACYGGAATTAGAACTACTTGGTATTAGAAGCCAACCAGAAGTAGAGGCAACTCTGATACCTTCATCTAAGAAAGAAATACCTTAAAAAAGAGAGAAAACAACTAATTGTTGATTTTTTTTTAAATGGAAATGTCCATTAATCTATCTCTACATTTTATGACCCTGCATTGCCAGACAAGACATAGCTTCCCAAGCCTTAGCGTTAACAATGCTTTTGACAGCCACTGAACAACTCTTGTATGTCTAACAAAAAAGGAAAAAGCCCAGCGAGTATCACAAATATCTCTCTACTTATCCATGCCCAACCATCATTTCTTTGTGCCAAACTCATCCCTCCAGTATTCTAAATTGGCCTTCACGGGCCAAATCCCAGCACTCTCGCTTTCTTTTTTTAACTAAATACAAAGTATTAGACTTGGATGCTATTTCACAGTTGGAGGCCCACAGGATTTGCACAAGTGGCCTTTCACCTAACAGTAAAAACCTGATATTTTATCACAGAAACATTCCCTTTGACCTTATTTCCCTCCCYCCAGAGAGCCCAAGTGCCAGTTCATATACTGGGAGCACACAACAGCATTTATTGTAACAGCAAAAAATGTCCTGTAGCCACTTCAGTAAAAAACAAAATAAAATAGGATTTGGGAACTAGTACCAGTAACAAATCTCCTCCGTAAGTACGCTGTGGGACAGCCACGGTAAGTGAGGTTTGCCTTGCTCCCCGGGAGCGTTCCGCTCCCTCCGGACCCCGCAGCACACGCCTTCGCCACAAGCCTGTAAATCACGGGGTTAACGTGGGGATCGCCCCGGTGCCCTGCTGACTGCCCTGCGCCCAGGGGCTCCCGCTCACGCTTTTCTGCCCCCCRAAAGCTCTTTCAGCTTTTTTCCCCTCTCAGGAAAAATACTATTTATGCCAAAATATTATAACAATGCAGCAGCTTCAGCTTCTTATTTGTCTGAAGTATTGCACTTTAAATGACTCCRGCTTGTTTGTTTGAAATGAAGGAGACCTAAGCAGAGATCTAAGCAGAGACCCTGCAGGAATTCAAATCCTGGACATGAATCCCTCTGGAAGCCCACAGTGGGCAATAATGCAGAAATTCAGGGGAGGAAGTTCATTTTCCCTGTCTCTCACCCGGTTTGGGTCCACAGCAGAGTCCCTGGCTGCTGGGGCTGCGTGGGCCAGCTAGAGAGGCAGCGCGGGTGGGGGCAACCCCACCATCCACGGGCTGCCCCGGCGGGCAAGGCGGACCTGCCCACTGCATCGCCCTGGAGCCCACCGGAAAGGCAGCCAGGCCCCACCACACGCTCTGCTCTGCTCTGCTCTGCTCTGCTCTGCTCTGCTCTGCTCTGCTCTGCTCTGCTCTGCTCTGCAAACCTACAGCTGCAAAGAGGGAACTGCCAGACCCCCCCAAGCACCCCAGCAGGCTTTGCTCTGCATTTCATACCTGCGCCGAATGGTGCAATTGAGCAAAACGGCCATCAGCTGGAGCAAATCAAGAACTGCACCTGAGGGACAGGTCTGCTGACCTTTATTAGTATTTTGTGAAACAAGCAAGGTACCGTTGTACGCTTCAGCAATTAAATGACATTTTSAATTGCGGTTCGAGTAGAGGCATCAAATAGTTTACCAGCCACATTTAGAAACGGAGAAATTCTTTATGGAAAGACACTGTAGCCAACTACTTACTAGTTGCTTTTAATATTTAACTAGCAGTGTGTATGCTGCTGTGCTAACAGAAGCAGTAAACTCTGTTCTGTTTGAGAGCTCTGGCATTTTGGCATTTTATCAAAGTATTTCCTTTGCTTCGYGAGAGGGTTTTATATATCTGCGATCCAAAGCAATCGCATTTTCAAAGTACTTTGTTGCAAAATTGTCAAGTTGCACAAGTGGCAGTACACGGCAGCTCTTCCTTTACACAGAATGCAGCAATTTCAGGGAGGGAGATGTTTTTAAAGGGTCACAATCTAAAGGACAGCTATCATTTTTTTCTGGCATTTGTTACAGCAACATCAGCTGATTAACATTAGCTCACCAGAGTGGTGTTGGCTGGATTTACCACCGAAATGCCGAGACCTATTAATATTGCTGGCTCGCTTTAACACTGTGAGTAGCAGAATGGCTCCAAAATAATACCCAGCCTTTCACGTACAGTCACACCRACAGTGCTCACACAGTCCTGGGGGATGCGGGGGCTATGAGAGGGACCAGTTTCCCTCCTGCCAAGGATGAGATTGAAATTACATTCCAAAGTCAGATTTCCTTTTGATGCGAACATGGAGAGTTATTGCAGGTTAATCTACACATACACTTAAATAATTACGTTATRATGAGCGTAGCAGACATGACTTTCTGTGCCCCACATAGTTTTAGCCAAATAAAGAGAAAGCTATTTATTTCATCCTTTAGCAAGGGAGTCCAAAGCTCCGGTGACAGCAGTGCCCCAGCTCCAGCCAGAYGCCTTGTTTTGGCGACTTACACATTTTTGTACACCGGTATTTAGTTTCGCGCCCCTTCTCCCAGCTCCGGCAAAGGCCGTTTCGCTCCCGGTTTAGAATGCCAGCCCCGTGTGCCAAGCAGGCAGTGCCGTTCCTCTCCTTTTAAGGCTGGCTGCACGGCCCCGGCCCCGGCGGCAGGGCTGCGGTGGGCAGCGGGGTGGCCGCAGCGCGCTGGTGTGCCGGGGCTGAGCCCGGCCTGCAGCCGAGGCGCGGGCGGGCAGGAGCCGCAGCGTGCCGGGCAGGAGCCGTGAGCGTGCCGGGCAGGAGCCGCAGCGTGCCGGGCAGGAGAGCCGCAGCGTGCCGGGCAGGAGCCATGAGCGCGCCGGGCAGGAGAGCCGCAGCGTGCCGGGCAGGAGCCGCAGCGTGCCGGGCAGGAGCCGTGAGCGTGCCGGGCAGGAGCCGTGAGCCGGGGAGCAGCGCAGGAGCAAAGCACCAACCGCGGCTCTGCAAAAATGCCGCAAAGTCTCTCTGGCTGCTGCTGGAGATGTCGTTTCGTAAATCTTTCTGCAAACGGCCGAGTTCGGGCCACCACACGCCCTGCCCTCGTCCCGTCTGCCGTGCATCGGCCGACCGGCGGTGCTGCTGGGAGGGGGAGCGGAGGCAGGACCGCGGGGCTGGGGGACCCCCGGGGGTGCCCCGCGGCCRGTGGCAGCCGCCTGCTTGGGCACGTCTGCTTGCACTGCTTTGAACAACAACATGCAAGGGTTTGGGGCACTCGCCTGGCAAAGCACAGCCGTGAACACTCAAATAGAAAAAATCCCTGGGAGTCGGTGTGTGKGGTGGTTGTTTTTGAGGGGCCGGGCCGGGGAGGAGGGCGGCAGGACCATGAAAGGCCTTTGGCTTGGGGTCTGCACCGGGCCGACGGCACAGCTCACTGCAGGGAAGGAAACGCGTGGCGGGGAGGGTGTTCCCACATTTCAGCTCCAGGGGAGGACGGCTGAACGTGGTTGAGGAAACAGGGCTGCAAGCRGCATCCTGGGAGAGGACCGACCGCAGCCATCCCCTCCGGAGCGGGAGGGCGGCTGCGGGGGGACCCGGGGGCTGCCAGGGGAAAAGCAACGCTCGGGCAGCGTGAAACAACTGAGACRGGCCGTTTGGTTCCCTGCCTAGGGAAGAGCATCACTTTTTTTATCACTTTATTGAAGTGATGCTTAAAGTTCTCCTCCAACACTGCAAATTGAAGTACTCAAAKCAATGTATATCTTCTGCACACATTCCGTTCCGCTTTTTCTTCTTTTATGCTCAATTTTTTAAAATTAATAACCAGCTCAAGTACTACATAGGTAACTGTTGGAGCAGGTCACACAAAATGCGCTACCTGCTTTTTAGAGATACTTTAATTGCTGCGTAGCGTTTCTGGGGATGGGTGCGTGCACCCCTTTAGCCCAGAGCCATGCCRCTGGTTCCAGGGCTCAGCTCACTCCAGGGCTTTCAGCTGACCGGGACGTTGCAGAAGACAGTAGGTCTTACCGTGACTACCTGCTAAGGCAGAACAAGACTGCTCGTGTTCCCCGGCCAGGTAAGGTTGGTGCCGTTGAGGCAGGAGGCAGGACGCAGCAAAGGCACRACAAAGATGGCAGGAACCGACCGGGGCAGCTCGGGGCAGAAACCCGAATTTCTGCTCAGCACCAACCCTGCCCTTTGCAACCCTTTGCCCCCAGAAAGGGCGAGCAGCTGCCCAAGGGAGGACCCCGGGGCCACGGGAAGGCAGGGACCGACCCCGAGAGCGGCAGGGAAACATTTGCACGGGGTTGATTAGTTCTGTGTGAGTCCGCAGATGGTCTGCAATTCCTCTTCGGGTAAAGCTGCCCTGGTTCAGACGTCYCCTGCAAACGGCACATCCCTGAAAGCTTTCGAAGCCGGAGCGCGTCCAGGGAAGGGGGACGCGTTGGGGTGCGAGGGCGACCGGGCCTGGGCTGATCGCGCCAGGGGCTGGCATCCCTCCCCGAGGGCGGCAGGGCTCGGGGTGCCCGGGGGGCTCGGAGGCTGCGCCGGGCTGGGGGCTCACGGCGGGGACCCGAGCAGGTCAGCCTGAGGCGGGGGGCGCGGCTGGGATGCCCGCTTGTCCTTCTTCCTCCCCGCTTGTCCTTCTTCCTCCCCGCTTGTCCTTCTTCCTCCCCGCTTGCCCTTCTTCCTCCCCGCTTGTCCTTCCTTCCCGCTTGCCCTTCCTCCCCGCTTGTCCTTCTTCCTCCCCGCTTGCCCTTCCTCCCCGCTTGTCCTTCCTCCCCATCTTGCCCTTCGCCCGCGGGCTGGCTCGGGTCTGGTCTTCATCAGCGGGAGGGCGAGCGCTGCCGTGCGGAGTTGGAGTCATCTCAGGGCTGTGCAAACGCCCCGGCTCATGCCGATTCCCTCGCTCCAAGCACCTGCCTGGCTCTCCTCCCGCGGGATGCGGGGATCCCAGGTGAGGCACCCGCCAGCCTCACCCGACATAGTCATTTCACATCGTCTGTTGTTGAAATAACCAAGGGAAGGGGACAGCTTTATGGTTTCAGACATTGTTTCCCTCCTTTACTTCTTGACAGTTATTTAATAGCGGTTTGTCTATTTTAGTCACTAGCCACTTGGCATATTTTTAAATTTTTTTCAAATATCAGTTTTCAGTGTCRCAGTAAGGGAAAGGAAAGGTTCACTGAATGAGTGGACATTAGGACCGGATGAGACTGTAAACTTTAAAAAGAGAAAAATGTATTATATGTAAATGAGACAAATCTCTATCCAGTCCAGACAACCCAAAGATTATTTTGCATACTTAGGGGAAATGCAATAGCACACTCATCCATCCCTAAATGACCAAGATGAAGAGCTGACAAAAATCGGGGAAATCCTGTCATTTTGTTAACCTAAGAGTAGTAAAATCAAGAAACGGCCTCAGAGATACACATCACCACCAGCACCAGTCTTTGGGATTTCTAAATTTTCGAAGCATTTAGTAACRGGAGATAATCTGAATCCAGGTCTGCCACCCACGTCATCCCCCGGCTCTGCCCACCTGACGGACCCTGCACGGCCAGGTTTTAGTCGTGCGGGGGCTCCTCCCGGCTCCGGGGACCTCAAGGGGATGGGTGGTGTTTCGGAGGGGCGGTGGACGTGCCGCTCCCACTCCCCAGAAGTGGGATGATCCCAAAGGCACYGTCTGGCTGAAGCAGGCACGGGCGCAGTGCAACACCCGAGAAGAGAAGAGAAGCCGTGCCGGCGTCCTGCCCGCCGGCCGCGCGGGAGCATCSCTCCTGCACGCACTGCGAGTGGCGGGATTCTGCAAATACAACATTGCAGCAGTTTTCATGAAAAATCAAACATAAAGCTATGGTCRATAAGGTACACGTTGCTTTTGCAGATTAGTTCCCCTGTACGTGAAGCACTAGGCACTGCACCGCAACCCTGCTTGGCTTCAAACGACGTCTCTGCCCTCTTCATGGCTTCCTACTTGGACACGTGGAATCCAGGAGGAAACAAAATTAATTAAATGGGACTTCSCACCCCGGCAGCAACGAGAAGCAGCGTGACCCCAGCCACAGCGGTGGAGTCTGCACTGCCGGCTGCCGAACCGTGACACGCTGCAAGGCTTTAGTAACGGCTCGAAAAGCAGAGGGACTCCTACATTGCCAGTGTTTGGGCCTGGTACATTTTTATGTTTTGCAAATTACTTTAATGMTGAGAGCTCTTGAAAACAGACATTTCTGTAATCATTGAATAAATTTTTTTTTTATTAATATTGGTTGGGAATACATTAAGATGAGCGATACTTTTAAATATTCTAAAYGAAAGAAGAGACCTTATTTAGGCAGTGCTCTAAATCAAAGAACATTTTGCTTGAGTCATTTTTTCTTCTAGCAGTTGACCAAATGATTGATATAATGTTGTCCTCACCATATATATGGCTTGTCAATCCCCAAATCTTTATTAAAACTACTAGAAAACTTGACATTTAGGCAGAGGGCTTCGYGCTCTTTGACGATGGCTGGGGCAGCGCAGCCGGGAGAGCTTTGGTTTRGCTTCTGCAGATACAGTCATTATGGTAAAGCCTTGAACTGCAGAATCTCACACTAAATATTCTTACTGAGGTGATCAAAAATCTGCTTGTTGAAAAACATTTTCTGTGCAAGCTACAGAAGGCTGCATAAGGATGCAGGGGAATTAGTTGACTGCTTTACTGCAGACAGTAACAGAATTACTGTCCAATTACTTGTAATTAGAAGTTACAAAACATTGCCATAGTGATTAAGTCCCTAAATGACAAACAGTCAAAGCTCTATATGTGCTGGATACCAGSTTTTGAGTTTCAGAAGAGTGAATTGGCTGTTCCTATAGTCAGAGGGTCTGYCTGGGGCGATGAAATGTATTGCCAGGCTACAGCAGTCGTTCTCRGCAGCTCTTCACAGAGACTGCCCCAAAAAGGGTGTTGAGCGTAACAAGAATTAGCAGCCTGGCTTTGGGGTCCTTCAAATTAAAATAGAAAATCTACATTAAATCTGATGTTTTGTCATAGCAGTAGTAGATAGCAACTATCTACTATGCCAATATGCTACAGCAGGTTAAAAATGTGAGAAAAAGACAGAAAAAGACAAAGGAAAAATTAAGTCTGTGTCTGAAGAGCGCAGGAGCGGATCACAAGTGCTGTGGAGGAGGCTGTAGACATACTTTCACTTTGGGGTTGTCCGTCCTACGGCCACCTGCCTTAGGACTGGGTATTTTTCCCAGCTGCATTTCTCAGCTCACCAAAGCACCCTCCGGAGCACGGCGCCCAGCCACCCTTCCTCGGCGAGGTCGCGGCTCCGCGGGCAGGCGTGGGAGCACGCTTCTCCAGCCCCCCGCAAAGAATGTTCTTATAAACAACATCAGTGCGAGCGGCACGGGCTCCGCTCCACCTTCTGCACTTAGAATCATCYAGAGAACAAAACGGAAATTCAGCCCACAGAAACGCACGGTGAGGGCCCCCAAAGCGAAGGGGAGAAGTCGAAGCGCGAGGACAGCRGCAGCACGTGGGAAGGGATAACTCTCCGCCATGGGATTTGGAGGGCGTGGGAGATGGGTTAGGCTGGGGGGTTGCCATAAGCCCCCGCGGAGGGGCCGGCGCGGCCATACACGTCCCGGTGCCCCGCAGCCCTCCCGGCCAGCACCATCCAGGGCTGCCATGAGCAGGCGCGTACGGTGCTTTATGCTTCTTTACAGCTTATGGCAGAAAATGGGATCCCGTGGCTTAAACCAAATATTTAGCCGTTACTTAAGCGTGCTGTTGCAGGTTTGAAGGGAAGCGCTGCAGCGTTATGTCGGCAGTTACACCCCTTGTCCCAGAGATGCCAGGGCTCGGCTCTGGCTCCCAGTGCAAAAGTTACGTCAAAATCTGATGTTTAYAGGAAATTTCTCAGTCATTGCTGATTGCAAATGCAAATTCCAAGGTATTCTAGTTCACAGATCACTACTGCCTCACCCTTCGGTAACTCCCTGTCTCTCCAGTAAACCATAGCCCTCGATTTCTTTAGAAAATGCTGCTAATTCTCACGGGTCTAGTTGAGACCTAGAATCACATCATCTGCTATGAAATGCCCTCCAAACAAGCATTTTTATAGCACATATTTTCCCAGTCTGAGGAATTAACCAACACAGATAAAGTATTTTGGGTTTGGCGTTGGGTTCACAGCATCTCAGGAGGCCACATTGCTTCGTTATGACAACTCCCCCTGCCAACAGCCCTCGTCCATAYACACCCAGACCCAAATTAAAAAAGTTATCAGATCAAAAAAATGGAAAGGCAACAGACGTATTACTTCTGTCTTCTTCTCACCTAGGATCTGAGTCTGGCCACATCAAAAAACACAATTTCAGGGATTTTTCTGCAATTGCGCATTGCTTGAGAACTACAAATGGGCTGATGTACCTACCACTTAACCAAAACGTGGTGACAAACRTAAACCCTGGCAGACAGACAGAAAATGGACAGAAAACACGCCAGTCACTTCACTTTGAGACAAACCAAGAAATTCCATGATCTGTTTTTCTATGACACAACCGTTTGTAGAAACAGCCGTCCCATTCGCACAGCGTAYGGGCTCATGACCATGCTCTGGAAACGCCGGCTTCCGAGCAGCCTTCCCACAGCCTGCCGTCCCGCTGGAACAAGAGCAGAGCAGTGCTCACTCAGGGAAGTTCAGCTGATGCAATCCTTACAAGCTAAGGACACAACAGGGCATAGGGCAATATCTCTAGAGCCTCGGGTTAATGATTAGCTTATTCCGTAAACATAAGCTGGATTTTCTAACTCAACATTTAAAGTTGTACACTTTATATTTAAGTGGTAAGCATGGAAGTGTGTCATAAAAATCAGATTTCAGGTAAATGAATATTAGATCAATTTTTTATTTTTTTTTAGTGAAAAAGGCGCTAGCCTTTGGGGCACACACAGACCTTCCCAACCGGTAAGGCTCCACGCAGCACCGGTGGGGATGGGGCTATGGCAGTGCGTTGTCCATTCACTAGCTGAGCTGTTACTCAGTGTGGAGCACGGTGATGGAAGTGGCAACCTCAGATGTGGCTAATGAAAGAAGCAGCAAAAAAAGGAAGGTCAAATTCAACGACTGCTTTTAAAGATCACTTCAACTGAAAAATCGTACTTGGTAAATGCCACATCTGGGATCAACTGAGTAACAGTAATTTTGGGGAACAGGCTATTGATGGAGAACTGAGATGGCCAACAGTGGAAACTTCAGGATGACAAAGGCTGCTTAGTTTGGGTTCTGCCAAAAGCTCGTTTGGAGCTGCAAAGAGCAGAATCCCCACCCCAGCATCTGCTGGTGTAGCTGCCGTGTTCTTGGAGACATCTCGGAGACATCTCTGCGTCACCTTCAGAAACACAGTCCAGGCTCCCCTGCACCTCGTCTGCAGTCRCGCTTGAGAGAGCACTTGGGCCGTCTCCAGCGGTCCTTTCACCATCTTCCTAGCTGACTCCCAGGTGTCCTGTGGTTGCCTGCAGCCTGGTAACCTCACTCCAGAATGAGCTGAACCCCCGATGACATAAATGCTGATAAAATCCCAAACCTCTGCAGGATTCTTGCAGAAGACTAGGTGTGACGGTAGCCTTGTTGCACTGGCAAAGCCACTGCTGCCTCATAGCACCGAGGGCTGTAAACAGAGAGGTGACATCTCTCAGGCTTACTCCAAAGCAGCGCAAGATGCGCGAGCGCAGTGGGAGCAGTGCCAAGGGATGGGAAGCCTGGCTCCAGCCCCAATCTTCCCTCCTGGTGGGTCCTGGGCGCTCTGCATGACGGCGTGCTCACGCTCCAGACTCATCTGCTGGTACAGATCTTATTTTACCTAATCCATGAGCTGTTAATTGCTTCCTATGGCAGTGGCCATTAGGGATTTGAAGTGGATTTACCAATCTGTTTCCAAGGTCAGAAACAACATGAAGGTAGAAACTCTGACTTAATGAAGGAAAAAAAAAATCCTTTCAGACTTCCTCATTCTCGCCATCACCTCACATTATTAGATAATAGTAAAAGCAGAGCTATTTCTTCCCACTGTGAATTCCCATTTCAAAGGTRTTGAGGTCCTCCACTGCAGAGGCAGTGACATTACCCATGATCTGCCGGGCTCCTCCTCCTGCCCCGRAGAGGGGCGTCTGAAACTGATGTACACTGGAAAACGACCTGACCACCGGATCGATCAGCTTTCTTGCCAGGCTCAGAAACTCTTTTCCAAGCTGAAAATAAATTCTTATCTTGAGTATGACTCTGGAGCATATTTGTGCCCTGGTCTGGCCCTGTCCCAGAAGCYGCAGCGATGCTGGCCATCACCTAGAGCAGTAGCAGTGCCCGCAGTAGGGCACGAAGGTGGACAGCAGCGCGGGGCTTCAATATACCCTCTCAGAATACTCTGTTTTGAAAGATTTTGACATTTCAGGGGAAAAAAAAGCTTCTAATGAATCCACTACTAGCCTGTTGGTATAGTAATCCTATTCCTGCAAGACCTTCATAGGACTGTCTCTGCACATGGGACAGACCTCAGCCCTGCACCAAGGCCGGGATATTCGACTGCCGGGCTCCCCCGATGGCTGCCGGGGGTCGGGGCCGCGGGGCTGGTCGGGCAGGCGCTGCGGGATGGCACGGCCTGGGAGGGACAGCAGGACCAATAAAACAGTCATTGAGAAGAATTCAGTTGGGTCAGGCACAGCGTAAAACCAAAGAAAAGAAGTACGAGCCTCCTGTCACTAACCACTGACAGAAAGAATGGGTGAAGTGCAATTCGAACATGAGTCAGTTAATGGGAAGTATTATGCACTCATTTCTCTGGGCTAGTCTGAAAAAGCCCCCATCCGCGCTAAGTCAGCGGAAGACACACTGGGGAACCCAGACTGAAACAATTAGCTGTTCCCAAGGGCTATTATGGGACAAGACAGCAAAAAATTTCCAAACCAGAACCAAAACTTGGAGCTTTAGTAATAACATAAAGTTCATATTTTTTTAAGGCGACTAGATTACTTTTGCTTTAAAGAATTGTGCGGGTAAACGCTGAAGAACGTACCTTTAAGAGGCGCTGTCTGGGGAGAAGGCGGCGACGCCGCAGCCGGCTTCAGGAGCTGAGCGGGCAGCGGACACGATGCCGCAGCGGCCTGGATACGGCCGGGGTATGTAAAGAGCAGTGATGAAAAAGAGCATTTTGGAAAGTAACATCYGGCTTTTGAGCTGTGGGTGCACCAGTGGCATGAAATGGTGCCTTCTGCATTACTTGAATATTGGTTGCAGGAGAGCATCATCCCCAGCCCTGAGCGGGAGCCGTGGCACTGGAAGGGCAGGGAGAGCGGAGCTGGCGCCCAGCTGCTCATCACTTCTCATCACCATGGACGTCAGCTGAGCAGGAAGGATTCCCAGTTTGGAATGATCGCTAATTAGAAAAAAAGAAAAGGTATAATGAAAAAATATACCTTAGAGAAGTCAAAGCACATGAGCTAAGGCTGTGTGTCAACAGAGGGGAGCACCGAACTGGCCAGTCCTCATTAGAGATTTATTATTAATGACCACATTAGGTCAGAACTACCTGAAAGATGAAAATGTGAGTAAATTGGTATAAACAGTAAATACCAAACTGCAGCCAGAGTCCTGTCACGGCAGAATACTGACAGACAGCGTGTGAAAGAGCAAAGGTATATTCRAGATTTGTGTTTCCATATTTTCACTCTCCCACTCTGACAAGTATATTAAAAAATGACACGCTTTGGATGCTAATGTCATGCTCATACATAAGTACTTTTAAATATCATTTATGTTGGGATTTTATCCAATCCTGCAGGAAACAGCAAAATTCATGGCAGGGTTACTGAAAAGCAAACCCTTTGTTCCTAAGCTATCTGCAAACGGACCCACACGCCAACCCCCGGCTCCATCGCCCCCGGGTCGCCCATCTCTCTGTGGAGAATGAAGGACCTCAGCGGGGGAACGCCTCTCCCCGGGTGCGGGGCTGGTTACGGTGCTGTCAGAGCCGCGAYGAGAAGACACGGTAAGTGTATTTCGTTATTAACCACGTCTCACTTTCATGCCTGAGGTTAAGTCTGAGTTGCCCCCAGAGAGGTGAAGCAGGCACCGAGCACGACAAGGTCCCCACCATCGTCACGCGCCGAAGACCTGCCCTGCCTTGTGCTCCCTCCACGACAGACTGCGCTGGCCTGATGCGAGATTCATATTAACAGCAGGCAGTTTCTTACAGGGAAAGTTCAGGATTCGCAGAACGCACGCATTTCCTGTTACTTTATTTAAATAAATTGAYATTTTTCTGATTTCTACAACACTTTTTCAATTTTCCCCATATAAAACAAAATATGTCATTCCATTCAACTTCTGATCATAAGGGTATTGAAAAATTCTACTGAAGAAAAACTCTCCAAACCTCCACATTACTGTATTCTGTTGTGGTACAGCCTACACAAAGCAGCAGGTCAGGAGCAAAAAGCCAGCTGTGGAGAGATGCTCCTGTCATGGGTCACCAGAGGTCACACCCCTACTTCCAGAATATTTGTAATGCACTGCTGCYTAATTAATAGCCTTCAGATGGCCGAAGGAAAAGTCATGAATGTGATAAGAGTAGGGGAAGGTCACAAACACATTACATTTCTTGCCCGTGTGAGAAGTCAAGCTTCTGACTACTGCATTTTCAGGCAAGTTGTCTTTCCGCTGTGCCAGGCTGGTTTGCCTTGTCCATGGCAGACTCTACCCCTATAGCAGAGTATATGTATATACAGACAGAGTACTCTGCAGAAGGAGAGTCCCGAATCATGTGGGCATCATTATTTGTACCTTACGTGTTAGAAGCGGATATGAAGAAGAAAAGATATGAAAGATCAAATTACAGAAAGACACAAAAATAAATTAAAAGTGGGCATCCAGACAAGTCCATTAAAACATATTTACAGTTTGCCTGTTAAAGGCATAAAGCAGAAACCTTCTTTAAAATAAGAAATAAGATTTAAGTCCAGCACAAGGCATCAAATTCAAGTACTTCGTGCTTAGACATACTGCTTCAGAAAATGATTATTTTCCGTTATATCAGTACATTATACAACAGGTTGAATCATTGTCTTGATATGCAGCAGCTGTCATAAAAAAGCCGATTTCTCTTTGATATAATTCAAAATAGGAATAAAGTAGCTAAGAGGAAGCATTTAAGTCTGTTTATTTTGATCTTTGTCTTGTGTAAAGCAATACCAAGTGTTACATAGAGCAGTCTGAAAACTGCTTTAAGAAGCATGCAGGCTTATTCTTTCTTCCTTGCACAGGCAGTAGGTCTTGAAAAGCTACTTTCAAAAATACAACAAAAGTCACACAAAACTCCTTGGACCCTCATATATTTTACAGTAAGCAGAGGAACTGTTAATGAGAACAGGATAATTATAACYGAACATTAATTCCTCTCTATTTATTTTGGTACCAAGGTCAATTCTGATGTTATTTCTCCCCTTGCCAAGCTGTACCAAATACTATGCCCAAAGGTATTGCAGTCAGGAGAAAACAAAGGATATGTTAACCTCTGATGGTAACTGGAAAATTCATTTCTGGCTTCTTTGAGGATACTGCTGAAATCACTCTAGGAAATAACAAAAGCTAAAACAAAGGAGAGAGCATCTGCCCACCCAACTCCGGCTCCACGCACAAGATGAAGAGGAAGATGAAAGACGTGCAGCAGGTCCTAGGCGAAGGCAAGGACGAGGACTGGGACGGGCATCCAGGGGCCACAACTTTCATCCTAAAAAACATGAACAAAACCTGTGAACTAAAAGGGATTTTATGGAAACAAAGCCATCTAAAATGCCTCGTGACACTTCTCTAAGTGAAGGAAAACCGGCAGCGAGAAGCACCACGCCGACAGTCCGACGCCCGGAGCAGGACCTCCCGTCGGACCCCCCTGTGAGCCGCTGCCGGCTGCGCCCCCAGCCCGGCCCTCGTCCTGCCAGGGCCGCGGACCCCAGCGCTCCGGCCGGGGCTGCGGGTCCCGCACCTCCCGCCGGCACGGAGCCACCCTGCCCGGCTCCCGCGGGGGCAGCGCCGGCGGCAGCGGGACACCGGGCTCTGCCCGTCCCCGCGTCCGGCTTCTCAGGCAGGATTTACAACAGAACAAGCGGTGTGCCAYCTTCACAGCCCAAATGTCAAATTAAGGGTTGGGATGAGACCTGCAGGCGCGGAGCGGAGGATAAACTCTGATAAAATACTCTATCACAGCAGACAGCACCGGTGGGTTGAAAGAACCATATATCTGCATTATTTAAGTTACACCCACTGAAGTCTTGGCCTGAGTGCACAGAATTTCAGCTAAAAACCCCAGAAAAGCGCCTGCCGTCCCCCAGCCCCGCTGACACTGCTGCACGCTCYGGGCTGGGCGGGCGGCTCCAGCTCCCCACAGGATCCATTTCCGACAGAGCGGGACACTCGCCCAGGCGGCTGCCGAGAGCAGACACCGTCTGCGGCACAAACACTCCAGCACACCGTTTTCCTAAATGGCCTGAAGATCCATGTTTGACAGGGTATTTTCATGTTTGACGGGGTATTTTTACATTGAAACAGCGAACTTCACCACGTGCAGGAAAGCAAAATTAGGAAAAATATCACTACCATCATACTTTTAGTCCTTAAAAACTGCTGAAACAGGTTTCCCATTCATTTGAAGCAGCTCTCTGCATCACACTGATATTTTAAATGGGATAACTCCGCTGAGCTCCCGTAGAAAGAGCCCCCCTCTCCCTCGTCTCCCCCTCCCAGCCGCTCCACAGCGGAGCCGGAGGGCTCGGCGTCACACGGGGACTCGCCGGGTCCCTCCTCCCGGCTTCGGTTCAGGCAGTAGGTTAGTTGCCAGTGACGTTCCCTGGCCAGCAGTCCCCAGGCTGCGGCTCCGGCTTCAAACAGGCCAAATTCTTTGCTTAGGAAAGAACCCGGTGACTGGCTCAGCTGCATTTTTAAGAAAACTATAAAGAAAAAACCCTGTCCAGGCAGGCTGATAAAGGAGAGAAAAAAAAAAAAAACAAACCCAAAAATCATTCTCATTATCCCATTTCAATTTTCAGAACAATGATCCATCACATCACTCTCCTCAGCAAACATACGTATTGGCCAGAACCCTTTGCTATATACGAGCTATAGGGGAGAGAGGCACCCAGCACCCGCAGCCCCCGCAGCGGCAGCTGCGGCACCCCGACCCCCCCGCACCGGGTCTGCCAGCACGGCACCCAAGGCGTCCCCTGACCTCGAGGGGGTTTACACGCGCCAAGGCCTCGAGGAGCGCGTCCGTACTTGTGAAATCCCAAGAGGGCTGCGGACTGATGCATTTCCCGGGTGTTTGAGTGAAGGTTCGCTGCCCCCCCGCAGCTGCAGGGCTCACCCCGCAGACACGGCCCCTGAYGGAGGTTCGGTTTCCGAACCCACCGGGCAGCGCAGAGCTCAGAAGCAGCAGGAGGCTTCGGCACAGCCTGCTGATGCTTTTGAAAGGCACCGTCCTTCAGYCCCTCCCAGCACCTCTGCTTTCCCTGCACAGAGGGTGTGAAAGTTTCCCAAGAGAACTCCCTGCAGAAGTGCTGTCTCGCCTCCCCTCCCGGCAGAGCTGGGCCGGGAACAGGCGGCTTGTGCCAGGAATGGAATTCCTCTGCAGGGAGGCTCCAGCCTCCAGGACGGCACCGAGCGGCCGGCGGCTGCTGGGGACCTGCCCCGGGAGGGAGGCTGCCTGGACAGTCATTCAAAGGAGACCTTGAAAAGAAAAGGCACCTTCAAAAACATGGGTGTTAATACGCAGACTGATGCTAGGCTGATGKTACAGCCATTACAAGATCACGAGTTGGTGTTTTCAGCTCCATTTTCACAAGGGAATTATTTCCTGCTCCCTTTATATTCATGTCCAAAAGCCCTGTGGAACTGGASACACCTTTAAGCTTTCTTCATGCAAATTTCAGTAAAGTCACCCAAAATATCTTTGGGAATAACATGCAAATCATACTCAGCAGTGAGGGCAGCTACTACACGAACAAAGTGCCCCTGAGAGAAGGTCCCTATTTTGACCTCACAGCGTAACTCCTTAACTATTTAAGCACCCAACAGCATCACGTACAAGGTTATCCATGTTTCCTACGATGCACCTTCAACCTATTACAGCACAAGGTCGCACTTGTCGTGGGAGGCTTTAGGGGGTCAGGCAGAGTGGTGTTGCTGGCCCCAGGGAGAAGAGCGCRGTGAGATAAGCAAAAACAAATTCTTGAAGATACATTGAAACTTGCCACAGGGCAACTAAATGTGTTGTTAGTAATTTCATAATATCCTCCCTAAAATGCACAAAAATTAATTAAAAGGAGATAAGAAAAAACAACCTGAAAAACAAATAGGCACTGAAAATAAATTGCTCTCTCATATCRGGAAAAGGTTATTTCCCTGTGACAGAGCTATATACACAAACCTCATACAAAACAGCATTGCTGAGGGTAGTCAATACCTAAATCATTCCCTGCAAATGTACCRGGTTTGAAATGCACAACAGAAATCAGAATTTCTCCACACACCGTAAAAAAAAAATAATTAGGCTGATAAAGTACTTCCTCTCCACTCAAAAATATATTATTAGATATGAAATTATGGTAATGAGCCTCATACATTAGCTTTTTAATTCAGGCCTTTGTAGAAATGCACTATAACAGGATAATGTTTGTTTTTACTGGCTGCTACTCACCCTGGAGAAACCACCAGCCATTGTGCTCCTTCAGAAGGAGGATTTCCTCTAGTAAACCTGCCAGTAAAAAACAATCAGGCATCCTGATAGCTTTATTTGGTTAGAAGAATGGTAAACTCGTAAAGTGCCATGAGCTATTCAATAGAAAAAGATCAGATGTGAGCAGCCCAAGGCTCATCATTTAAAGAAATCTCAGTTTGAAACTTTCCATTAGCTGATTAGAGGAAATAAGATGCAGGGGGTTGTTTGTTAGGTTAAAGGACAAAAGAGAAAGTCCAAGGTTTTTTTTTTTAAAGCTAGCTTGCATCCGCTACCATTACAAGGGTGGAAGAAGCACATTTGAGTGATTCACCCATTCCGAGGCACTTGCCCTGCCGGCAGGGACGGCGGCGCGGCGTGGCACGGGCCCCGGCACACGCATCCCCGCGGAGCCCGCGGCAGGCTGGCCCCTGGCTGGTGACCTYGCTCAATTTGCTCTTCACACTTTCATTTACACGGGATATTTCTGGGTATTTTCACTTGTAAACCAGCTCTATGGAATAGTATTTTTGCGCATTACCTCCCATTTGCTACCTCTGCAGAAACACGTATCATGAGGAAAGTGAGACCCTACAGAAGCTTATTGATTAGAATAAAYGTCTGAAGTATACACCGGGAACCTGTTGCTGGAAAAGCAGAAGGAAGGAATATACCATATCAAAGTACTCTTATTTCCAACTTCATACTAAATTTAATACCAATATGCTTAATAAAGCAGTATTTTCCACTGCAAGACATACAGTGCATAATTCTGTACCAAAAAATTCTAAACTTCTCTAAAAAGACCTCTGATAGCCTCCTAATGCTTAGCATGCACCCACATGCTTTGCAATGCAGAATCCTGTTAAATCCCTCTGAAAATATCTTTGCAAATYGCTATTAATCATACATGAGATGACTAAGTAACAATCTAAGTTGGATACAGTGCCACTACAAGTTAATATTAATTGTTAAAAAAAAAAAATCCCTCAGAGAAGAAACCAAAGGGGATATCTAACGAATCAGTGATGTTGATGGGCGGGATAGTAACCACGTAAGGCAAACTTGAACCAGCAGCCCAGAGGGACCCCTGCTTTCAACATGTAACTGTGATTAATTCGATGCAAATTCAGGCCTGCGCTGGTCTCATCACAAATGTCACTTGCTGTACTTTCACCAGAAATTTGGCATTGGTTTCGGTTAAAACCCTGTCCCCCAGCGCCGGGGCTCCTGTCCCACCGACGTGGTGTTCCGGCAGCCCCCGCGCACAACGCAGCGCAGAGCGGCCGCGGGGCAGCGCGGGGCTCGGTGGCCCCGGGACCCCCGTCCCTCCCGCGCTGGGAGAGAGGACAGGGACCGATTTCTGTCAGCCAAGGTGTTTGCTAAACCAGGGGGTTTCCTTCTTGCCCGCTTTCTACGTCCCACAGTGCACTAGAGCGGTATCTTCTGCTGGGGTGGCTCCATGTGTCAGGAGGCTTTATTGCGTGTTTCTGAGTGATTTACTGTAATAGTCAAAAGCAGGCCCATTAAATAACGTTTTCAGCTATACAAGTGTAAAAATTTACCCAGAATATTGAGTATAATGACCATCAAGCAATTATTTACTTAGAGAGTTCCCCAGTTCTCTGCAACCTGATCACAGCTCTTCTTTTGCATCCTCATTCAGGGATTCTGAAACAGCTTTTTTTTTTTTATCCATATACTCTATATTGTCACTTCAAAGGTACTAAAACATACTATATTAYGCCAATGGATATTTTGGCACTCTGTAAAATTTGAGTTATATGCCAGACGGAGTTTAACACGTTGTGCTGTGAGTATGAAAGCTGCCTACGTGCACCACATTTGTCTTAAAAATTCACATGCCATTTTCAAAACATAATTTTCCACACCTGAATTAGACAATGATTTAAAATAAATAATTGGAATTACTGCTGTTAAAGCACATGCAAAACTTACAGTCTACAGAAAAAAAAGGAAAGCTAAACGTGACTGGCAAGCTTGARCCTGGGGCAATACTTCTTTTCCAGCTAATTCAGAAACCTGTAAAAGTAAAGATTTTAATYATGGAAGTAGTTGCTGCTTTCACCACTAGCTTTACTGCTGTTGGGTTTTGCTCTTAACAAAGCTCCTTTCTAAGCTTTACATTGCGCGGTCTCATAGACTGATGGTAACGCCATCTCAAGCTTTAGGGTTCAACAAATAACACGTGCTGTATTTTAACTCCTCTTCCTTACAGACGAAGGGAAGAGGTTCCTCAGGATGGAGTCCCTGGGTCATGATCCCGCTGGCCGCATCTCCGCACCTGCGGAGGGGAGCCCGGCAGCGCGCTCGCTAGGAGGGGTGACTGCTGGGTGCCAGGGGATGCTGRGCAAAGGCTCCGTGAGCCTCTGCYGCGCACCGGTCCGTGGCGCCGGGAGCGGGGACACGTCCTGCGGSTGCATCGGGGGACTCAACCGGAGCAGGTTCTCGGGAGCCTGCTGGCAGGCGTGGGTGGAGGAGAGCGGCCAGGGCCTGGGAAGGAGCACAAAGGGACAGGAGTGGAAGAGAAAAGGAGGACTACGAGAGGAACACTGGGAATTATCGGGAAGGGAAAACAACTGCAAGGGCACGGAGCCAATTTAAATATAACTATAATATATATTATTTAAAATATAATATATATTTAAAATCTATATTATATATTATGTAATAAGACTATATTTTTATATATTTATATATTCTAATATCTCTTATATGATTATATATTTATAAAAGGAGGYGGTAGAAAATCGTAGCATGTTGGTATGTCAAGGCCTACCCTGTGAATTGTCTCGATGCAGTTATCAGCCTTTGCAGTCACCACCAACGCCGCAGGCAGATGCGCGCTTCCAGCCGCAGCCGAGCCCCCCGGCTGTGCCCCAGCCTGGGCATCACCCCCAGACCCCTCCTCTAACAGCGCCAGCTGATGTCCCAGCTCCCGGAGTTGCCAGCGTGACCCGTCCCGGCCAGGGACACGCCGTTGCCCCAGGGTGTCCCCAACCCTGGTGTATCACAGCGCTGCGGTCAGCCCGACGGGGCGCAGGCAGGGACCGGCGCCTGTGCCCCCTCCAGGGACACGCCGTTGCCCCAGGGTGTCCCCAACCCTGGTGTATCACACCGCTGCGGTCAGCCCGACGGGGCGCAGGCAGGGACCGGCACCTGTGCCCCCTCCAGGGACACGCCGGGCTGGGGACCGGCCGGCGCCTGGCTCCGCACACACACACAAAAGCCTAAAGGGAATCAAAAATAAAAAGCATCACATTATTACCACCGGGTATTTAAACCATCAGAAMAGAAGGGATAACAACAGTGAGTGGCTGTTAAATGACCCGGTTAACAAATGCTTGGTGGGTCACTTCATTTTTCTGTCTCTTAAGCGTCTCTCCTGTAATGCTGCTGATCATAACAGGTGATATTAAAGGTCACATTGGCAACAAAAGGTTTTTAAATCATGTTTTAATACAGTCCTCCAGCTACAACACAGCATTGTGGCCTGCCCTCCTCTGGGGCACGCTGGCATACCAGTTTTTACTTCATTTACAGCACAGTGCATATCCACAGTTTACTTCCAATGCAAAAAAAAAAAAAAGACTTCACAGGGCTGATCTAAAAATACAGTAACGTGTTCCCAAATTTCAGGTATGAATATTAGCAAATTCCTTCAAGGATATAGAAATAAAACATGCGTCATGCTTGTGTATGTCAGTACTCACCCAATCCAACCAAATCTGATGCTGTTTGACCCCAGTTGTTTTCAAGTTCAAGCAAAACTTAATTACCTCTACAAATAACGGAAAAACTGCTCACTTTCAAAATTTCAGATGTCTTTGCAAATTTAGCCTAATCTGTAATGTCACGGGGAAGGATAAGGACGAGGTGTGTYAGCAGTTGAAGTGGGGCACGAACGCCCCAGAAATGCCGGTCAATGCCAACGTTACCGGAGAACTCCCGGGCCGTGGAGCAATGCTCTGAACGTCCTCTAACGCTCTGAAACAGAGATCTGAACCCTCATCTGCATTTCCAGTACTTGACGTCTATTTTCCTTATCCCATGCTATTCCCTTGCCATCTGCTCAGGGATCTCCTCTGCCTCGTTACTGTCGCTGTCATGTTTTCAAAGTGAGAAGGTAGTCTTGACGAAACATGGGAAGAGCACACACCGCCCGTCAGAGCCTACCGACAGCCTTTAAAAGGTTTGATTTGCTCGGTCTCAGCTCCTCACACAAACAGGAATATCGCTCGCACTCATATGCTCACAAGTGTATTTTCAGTCAAAGGTTTCTAGCGCGGTATTATTTCAGTTTTGCTTTAGAATTTCATCATCTGCACATTCAGCTTATTGAAGATGATGACGAATTTTCCCACTTCCTGACTCGGTGTCAGACAAGCCCAACAAACCCAATCTGCACGCCACAATCACTTCTCCCATTTGAAATAAGCTCAAAAGAAAACTGTGTGGGTTGGTATACACAGCAAGCAAATTAAATGGGTACTAAACCCACACTTCCCTGCTAGCTTACATCTGGCACGCTGCAAGTGTCACTAATGGCGCGCAAGTGAAACCGTGTTTGGGAGATGGGCTCCAGCCCGGGGCTCTCGTTACCGCAGTCCCGGCGGCGAAACACGTCCTCACCCCAGGGGAGCAGCTCCTGGTGTCAAGCTCGGGGGAAAGTGCTGTCTAAAGGAAGAAAAAAGGCAAGTGTTAAGCTTAAGAGCACACTGAACATCATTCACCCTCCACTCAAATGAACCATTTTAAATATTTAAATGTTTCCCAGGAGAGATTTTTTTTAAGTGATTCCTCAAAGTCAAGGTAAATCCATGGAAGTAGATTTAGGGTTCAACAAATAACACGTGCTGTATTTTAACTCCTCTTCCTTACAGACGAAGGGAAGAGGTTCCTCAGGGTGGAGTTCCTGGGTCATGATCCCGCTGGCCGCATCTCCGCACCTGCAGAGGGGAGCCCCGGCAGCGCGCTCGCTAAGAGGGGTCACTGCTGGGTGCCAGGGGATGCTGAGCAAATTCCCTGTATCCATGACAGTCCCTTCCCAAGAAGCTGYAATGTCACAGCCACTCAGCCTAGGTGACAGGTTCTTATTACAGAYGTATTATTTTCCTATAGCTTTTATGACAGCCTCTGTATCTCCCCTCCCAGGCGCAGGCACGACATTTTGGCTCTGTGATCTCGAGGCTGGGGGGGAGGACGCCCAGCGACCCACCAGCCGCGTGGCACGGGCATTGCCTCTTCTACAACGGCGGCACGTGAGGAGGCGTGAAAGCAGGAAAGCAAGCAGCAGGGAAACTGAGGCTGGCGTTGAGAGAACTGCAAACGAGGTCAGTAACGGCACTGCTGCTGCAGCGGTCGGTGTTTTCCTTAAACCTGTGCAGTTACACAACATGGATGTAATAAAGTGACTCTCTGTCATCTTCTCAGACGCTTGCTGAGATATGCCGCAATAAGCAAAAGCCAATCTTTTAAAATAAATTGATGATTCATCWCTAAAAAGAAAAGAAAGGTCAGTAGCCAAGGATGTTCTTAATCAACATCAGGTGATAAATCATGGAAGAGCCAACACATTAACAGATCGATGCTTCAGAACCCGGCGGCGCGCGCGGAGCCCCCGCTGCCAGCGGAACCTGGCGAGGGCTGGGTCTCCCCGGGTGCCCCCAGCTGCGCCTTCGTGGGGCCGCTCAGCCGCCCGGACAAACGCGCAGCCTGGCAGAGGAGCGGGGTGAACTTCCCTATGACATTTACATCTTGGAAGGAATAAATCTCTAAAATCTTAATTTATAGTAAATACTATAATAGAATGCTACATAAAGAAACAGCAGGTTTCAGCATCTTATTCTGCACAACGGGAAAAAGCCCCAAGTCTTCAACAAGTACTCAACCTAAACCTGCTTTTCTTCCTAAATTAAGAGTGGAGWAATCTGTACTGAACAAAAACTTACAAGTTTAACTCATCCTCGCCCCTATTATAAAGGGTTATAATTTTCAAAGAAAAAAGTACTTTAGGTGCCCTTTCAACATAACTCAACATTGYATCTTTTACATCCCCAAAAGCTGCACTTGCACAGCCACTTCAGCTTCTCCGTGTCCCAGAAGAAGCCAAGTAATCAGCACATAATTGATCTCTTTGCTGAACCTCCTTAGCTCTTTATTGTCAGCCCCTGTAACTCAAGTCTGGTTCCTAAGAATGACAGTCATTTTTAGCTTTAGCTTTTTYAGTTCTCAGCATCGCAAGTAGGCAGCATTATTCAGTTAGCAGGTTAACGATTCAAGTGTGTCATTAGAGAACATCAAAGAGTGGTTTCTGTTCTGTTGATATGAAGTAATAACACAGGAGATTAGCAAGATTTAGATTATCTTGTTGTTATATCAAGTTTTTTCAGGGAGCAGTGCAGGCAGAGGCCAAGCACTCCTCCCRGGGGCTTCTCCCTCTCCTCTCCCGTTCGCAGCACGGACATGTCGGTAGGTGGTCGAACTGCCCCTCCTGCTCGGCAGAAACACGAACCGCTGCCGTTACCACACCGCTTCCTCCAGCTTCACCTCTGGGCCCAAAGCGCTCTCAGCCTAATCGAAGATTTACACAAGGCAAGCATACACAGATAGAATCAAGAGCAAAGCCCAAAAGCAAATACCACCAAACAGCCAGCTTACGGAGAAGTGTTTGCATCTGCATATTGCTCCACCAACAGAGACGTTAACAGGGCCCGACAGTTTGGAAAGGCTGCAAAGCCGCTACTAAGAGCGATACCTTCCTACTTAGTCACATTATACTCATCAGGCACATCGACAGCTTTTGTGGCTATACAAATACAGCGTTTGAACTGCTGCCGCTGGGTCTGAGCACTAAAATGACTCCCTGGACACCACTCCTCTTGCCTCCCCAGGGCGAGAGCATCCCACYCGGCAGCAGCTCTGCTAAGCCCGCTCTGCGGCCGGACGCCAGGCAGGGACGCTGCAGCCGGTCTCGTCCTCCCGGGGCGCGCGGGCAGTGAGAGGGGCAGAGCCRACCCCCCCAGCCCAGGGTGGGACAGACGGTGCCCGTGCCCGAGCGGCGTGGCTGGGGTTCCCCACCGGCGTTCAGCTRCTGGAAGGCACGGGCCACCTAGCAGGGACCATCAGTCTCCGATCCTTTTCATCCACTTCAAGGCCGTTTCATTTAAAGTCGGTTAATGTTTTGATGTAGCGTTGGAAGACTAATGGCCTTAGGGTTTCCATCACATTTGCCTCAGGACGACATTAAGGAGAGGAGCCTTTGAAGGAACAGCCTGGGCTATCGTGCAGGACTGACGCGGCAAAGCCTTGACTCAGCCAGCAATACGCATCTGCAGAAGACCATGGGCCCTGTATGCCGACCCCGCTTCCGCTTCCATGTGCCACATTCACAGTCCTCCCGCTTGTGTCACAGAGAGCGTCTGGGCAAAGACCAGTTCCCCTTCACATTGCTGCATGAACACCGAGTATGTATTTCCGTTGCTAGATAAACCAAACTGGGTCACTCTGTTTCTCTATAGTAACTCATATTTCCATCTGACGGTTCACACCACAACCCAACAACGCACAAAATGCTCATATGAGCTTTGTCTCTCCAGCAGAGCATCTAACAAGGCTTTCCCAAGAAATGCCGCATTCAGCAGCAGAATTTTCTGCTGCATTTGAGAACAGTAATCTCATTCTTACCTTTTCAGCTGKCTCTTCCGTCATGCGCCCTCGGCACAGCTCTCCGGGTGCTCCCACCCACCGCCCGCAGCCTGCGGGCAGCATCGCGGGGGTCCTTATGCAAGCGGGCAGCCAGCACCACGCTCCGTGTTGAATCCCTGCTGAGCGGCCATGCCCTGCCCGACGGGGAGCCCGTGGCTCCTGGGGCAGGTGGGACCCATCCCCTCCTCCGCCTCGGCAGCACCGCCGGCCGCCCCAGCCCCTCACCCGGGCGGTGGGACGCTCCCCAGCCCCCCRCCCCGGCACTTCATCACCGGGTGCAGACCTGCGCCCACAGCGCGTGGCCTCCGGCCGGTCGGAAAGCTGGGCTATGCGGGGCACGGGCTTCATCCTTCCCATCAGAAAGAAGGAATCCAGCCGACAGCGGGTGGGACTTGTTGTCTGCTTCTCAACAGCACTCGCCARAACAAAGCAGGTCTCTAGGAAGGAAAAAGGATTTGTAAGACCAAGCCTTACAGTAGCTGAGAGTGCAGAATTTACTTCAAATGTCAGCATGCGAGCTGCTTAATTGCTTTTGTTTATCAAATGACTTAATTATTTCAGCTGGAAGGTTATTCATGAGACTTTCCATCCTSCAATTCTTACGTGACTACGTCAGGAAGTGAAGTCAGAGTGCAGGAATGGACAACGTGAGTCAAAAGCAGCAGTTAAATGTTTGGCTTCCCTTACGTGGATCAGAATCAAGATAAGACATGGAAAAGTAAAAAGAATTAAGAYGAGTCTAACAGCCACCTTGCCCGTGCCATCAGTCACCTGCGATGTCCCATCCTCAGGGTGTTTGGGTCAGACCCCACTTGCTATAAAGCTGCTTTGAACCGSTATGTAAAAATGTAAGCGTTTAAGTATGTGTTTCACTGCACGCTTCAGATGTTGTCCGGAGCCCTTGGGGTACTGTTGAGGTGATAACATTTAAACACAGAAAGGAGTTCTTTTGGCTGGCTTACAGACTCTCTTAAAGAATTAAGTTCCTCCTGGGTTTAGGAAGATTATTTAGCTTAAATATTTTTAGAAAGTGGAAACCAAATTGAAAACAAGCAAAAGTCAGCTGAATTAATATCTCTATTGCTATCAACATCAGTAGTTAAAAAGTTGTCCAGCTGCCCCAGCTGCGCTGTCAGGAATACCCCGGTGTGGCTCTCCACGCAGACGGGTGCCAGCGCGCAGGCGGGGGGCCGGGCAGGTGGGCGCAGCGGGCAGGCYGGCACACGCCGCACACTGCCGCTGCCGCTGAGCCGGGGGACAGCTCATTTCGAGTTTCCAGGACTTTTTCCGACTTTGCAGGCAGCCAGTCTTCGTGTGTCACAACACTAAATCCACTGCGGTAGCCTGTGGGCAATCCTGTTCTTCTGGAAAGATATTTTTATAAACAATTATTAAAATAGTGCAGAGCAGGAGCTGCTTTGGCATAGAGCACTGCCGGAGAGCTGGTGGGGAAAGGAGCGGGGTTCCTGTCCCCGATGCAGGAGTGCTGGGGAGCGCAGTGATGGGGCAGGAGGCAATGGGCACAAAGGCAAATCCTGGAAATTCCCTCTAAATGCCAGAAAAAAACATTGTAGGACATTTTACATATTTCGAGCCTCAGAGGAGCTGAGGTTTGCTTGGGTTTTGAATGAATAAAAAACACACTCATGCATTTTTCAGCCCGCTGCTCTGACGGGTGGGTTTGGAGCCGAGCTCTGGTTTCCCTCAAAAGGCGGGTCCTGCTCCCGCAGCTCCTTCCCCTAAAACCAGGCGTCTCCTGGGAAGCAACTCTCCCTCTTTCAGATTGACACGTCAGGCGCCTAAAAACAGTGGCTAAAAGTAGCCCAATGCCTTGGCTTCTGCATTTGACTGGGAAAGCAGGCGGCCGGGCTGGGAGCGTGCCTCTGCACTGGGGAGAGCCGAGGGCGCCCGGCGCTGCGACGCAGCCCCTTGCCGTACCCAGCACTGCTCATCGCAAGGAACATTTATTTTTAGATCACTTACCGCCACTAAAACATACTTGGACTGTTTTCAGTCTGACTCACAGCTGAACTCCTGTTCTTCCAGAGGCCGAGTTTGCTGTCCCCACCCAAAATGAGGGAAGAGAAAACAAAATGAAACCAAAAAAACCCCAGCTGGACCCGAACCGAAGCRCGGTGCGCACGTGTCCAGCCCGTGCCGGTGCTGGTGCCCGCATCCCGAGCGGGCGTGAGGTGGCCGGGACGGCCGGCACGGGATGGCACAGCGGGGCGGCCGGGGCGCTCGGGCCGGCGTCAGCGCTGGTCCATGGCCGCGGCCACAGCAGTGATGGGGGGGACCCACGCCGAGAGCCCATCGCRCTTACCCCACGCCTGCACCCGGCTCAGCCCCGCTTAGCCCAGCCTAGGTGAAATACAGCCCTCAGGAGAGCTCGTGCTTTGGGGGTTTTGTATTTAAATTTGCCTGTATACTACTCAGGAGTAGAAGAATTAAGGAGAGGGGAGCATGCGTGCATAACTAACATAGAGTTTTTTGCCTTAATGTCACATGGGACGTCATACAAAACAAAGCCAAAAGCCTGCGAGGGGTCGCAGAGCTGGAAACACCGTGACACCCGGGGCTGGGGGAGCCACGCTATTACCTAGGATGGTTTTTACAGAATTATGCATTTGCCTGTGAAGTGAGACACAACCGGTTCATGCAAAGGCCCTGAGACCGGCTCTTGAAAGCAAACAGGTACAACTGCAGAGAGTAACTTCGGAGGCAAGAAAACAGTCCTCTTGAATATTAGCCCTTTTGGAAAGAAACTTTCACGTTTTTCTAGCCAGATGCTACAGACTATTTATTCAACAGGTCTTAAAATCACCCGAGGTGCCGGGGTTCTGTCTAGGAGCTCCCAAGCTGAACAGAATGGCTCTTATGAAGTCGAAGAGAAGGGTAGGTCTGCTGCAGCAGTGTTAGAAATCACAGCACTGAGCTAAAGGGAGCCGGGGGCGATGGCGGAGAGGAGTACGCTGCTGCTGCTGCTGCTGCTGCTGCTCCTGCTCCTGCTGCTGCTGCTGCTGCTGCTGCTGCTGCTGCTCCTGCTGCGGTAGTCACCTCAGGCTGGGCAATGCAGGAGCCGCAAATGTCACAATTTCAAAGTATTGAAAGGGTTAAAAGTAATTTGTTATGTTAATCAACTTCCTATAGTCCGGATAAAACCAGACTCAGAAGTAGAGTTACTAAGAGGTTATTAAACTTCCTTTTTTCTCGTTGCCTTCGCTTTCAGTCCCAGCAGGCGGCTGCAATGCTGCCTTCAGCCACAGGAGAGCATGAAGAGCTCGGGTCTTGGGCGTGGGTTTTACCCGACCAACTTCGAGCTTGTTCTTAGACCTGGCTGGTTAAAAGCAAGTGCAAAGCTCTGAGCTTTGGTGCATGTGCAAAAGGTTTCTTACTATGTGGCTTTACTTTATATCTGCAGTTTAATATGATCATTGCCATCTCTTCCCTGCTCCTCTCTTTTCTAACACTAGTGATGTATATAGTATGAATGTCCTTTGCCAAATTTTCCTTCTAGAAGGAACTAGTCTGTACTGCTTGATATTGATAATTCATTGTGTTCTTCCATTCTGAACAGATCRATTCTAAAGCTTAATTATATAAATAACATAGATTTTTATTTTGGCTATATTCTTTATATCTGTTTTATATCTAATTCTTCACATATAGAGTGAAATCAGACTTGCCATTCGCAGTTACTGTGGTTATACTGGTCTGACCTCAGAACTGTCTGCTTTGAGTAGGAGGTCGGATTAGATGATCTCCTGCGGTCCCTTCTACCCTGAATTGTCCTATGATCCTATGATCTGATGTATTTTTGTATTATTAAATAGAAAATATTTCCTGGGATTAAACAACAGCTGGTCTTAGAATAAATGGTCAATAAATCTAAGTTCCTCTTCCTGCACCTTCGGTGGCCCACAAGTCCAACTGCTGGAGTACAGCATCTGCAGTGAGGACCTTAAAAGGAAGGAAACACTGAAAATGACAATACGAGACACAAACCAACTGTCACCAGTGTGGAATTTTGGCAAAAATACATGAAATGGGAAATAATATCTGCCATGAGAAATCTCAGAAGATACTGGTTTCACATACTGCCTGGATCTGTAAGTGCTGCAAACCTGTATAATAGGTAGTGCTGTGAAAGGCAGTTTTCAAAAGCATTGGGATTTACAATCCTGAGTCTCAAAACAGTTTCAGAGGTTTCAGCACAGTGTTTGTAAAGGCAAATATTACCTGCTGATGATTCTGTTACAGCTGAGACAACCGCCTTTCAGCTGGACACGAGGTTACCTGCGCCAGGTCCGCCTTTGGGGGGCTTTAAACGGCAGAGCCCCGCTCCCCCCTTGAAAAACCAGCCGTGCATGCGAAGAGTGGGAAGATGCTGAGTGTGGCCAAGGCCGGTGCCAGCTCCAGGGCTGGTCCCCCTCTTCGGGAAGGACGCGAGCGCTCGGGGTGGTGTTTGCTTAGCCAGGGCACACAAATATTTCCAGTTTCTCGCTCTGCGGCTCCAAATCCCACTTGTTTGTGGGAAGCGAACGCAGGTTTTGGGTTGGGCTGCAGGACCGGGGTCCAGAGGGGAAATGCGCCCAGCTGAGCCTGGCCCTGCTCACCCCACGGCCTGCAGACCCCGCGCGGGAGCAGCAGCGCTCGCCCCTGCGTCCCTGTCAGCAGCTTGACGCTACCACTTCATGGGAAATTGTTGGCGTGATTTTTTAGTATTCTTCTTGCAGTTTAATTGCATAGAAACAAAAAAAGAGCTTAACAGCTGCCAGCCTGTTCCTGCTTAAGTTAGAGCTATTGCAGTCCTTCAGAATTTCAACTAAATGAATTAATAACTAATTAGCTAGCCTCTGTCTTTTAAAATTTCATGTGCCATGATATGATCAGTACACATACTAGAGAAATAATAGCATCACTATTCTAGAAAACAGTTGATATAATGTAAGGGAGTTCTATTAAGTAGTGCTGGGCTCTCAGATGCACAACTTCACACCTTTTTTATGATGGATATATAGTATATATTAACTGAAAGAGCATATATTTAGAGATGAGGATTACTTGCTGGGTACCAAGCCRACGGAGAATAGCCGTGTGGGTAAATACGACACCGGTGTGTACACAGGGAGGTATCCTTAGTGACTCAATGCACTTAATAAGGAGCAGATGACCCTGCTCCCCTCAGTGGACACAGCAAAACAAATAATTGAATATTAATCCATAAGAACTGTCACTACACATTGTTTACGAAGAAAAATCACCTCCTGGCCATCGATCGCCTGGACGTGGGATGCCACGTGCTGTACAGATGTGTCTCTGGGGAGAGGGCAGTGGCACCCGGCGTGCCCGCGGCTCCAGCCCCGTCACAGGGCTTGGACTTGCCTCTTCCCAGCCTCGGCAGGACAGCGGAGCCGGACCCTGGCCAGACCCTGGCAGGACCAGGGCAGTGACGCCTGGATGTTGTGGGGCCGGCGGTGCCTCCTCTTCCAGCAAAGCCAGCCTTGAGGAGAATATCTTCACCCAGACCTCACACCCGTCAAAGCAACTTGAGCTTCTGTACTAAAACACCCAAAAGCAAAAGAGTAGGTTTCTTCCTGATTTATAYGAAGAGCCCAGAGTCACCTCCCCGGCAGTGACAGAATTGCTGCCGATGTGTGCTGCTGGGAAAACCAGACCTTGCTTTGATAACGCTGGGACAGAACCATGTCCTTGTGCCACGGCTGTGGCGGCTGTGCCTGCCTCAGAGGGTCCCGCGCCTGCCTCGGAGGGTCCCACGCCTGCCTCGGAGGGTCCCGCACCCGCGCCTGCCTCGGAGGGTCCCGCACCCGCACCTGCCTCGGAGGGTCCTGCGCCTGCCTCGGAGGGTCCCGCACCCGCGCCTGCCTCGGAGGGTCCCGCGCCTGCCTCAGAGGGTCCCGCGCCCACCCACGGGCGGGAATGAGCTGGGGGAGTGTCAGGCAGGGGCAGCTGCGCTCCCCCAACCCACCTTGCCATCCCACTTGCTCTCTGAAGCGGCGGCGATGTGTTTTCTAATGTCATTAACAATAGGCTGTGGCTTACCATTTGGGATTCATACAGGCCTAATTAAAGAGATACTTTCGAATTACCAACGCGGACGCTCCTGGGGAAGCTGCCTGTCTCCATCTGCCCTTCTGCACACAGAGCTGCTGGGGGAGGCTGAGCTGCCGGCACTACGGGAGCCGAGCATTGCACAAGCCATCTTCTGGAACGCGGCTGGCGGGCGGAGGTTTATTTATCTTCTGCCTTCTCCTTCCTTCCTGCCCCCCCCTTCAGTGCGGGGCCTGAGCGAGCGCCCGGCGGCCCCTTCCCTCCGCTTCCCCATTCGCAGCCGCGATGTGGATGCTGAACCGGCGCTTGCACAACCGGGGGTTGCTGCCGGCTCACCGCCCAGCACGTACGGCCGTCACACGGAAGAAAAAAGGGATGGCTGGTATCACGAAACTGCGCCGCGACGTCAAAAGGTGAAGAAAGACGTTTCCGTACCCTGTGAAGATGATGGCAATCACCAGAAGAGAAACACTACTACCGAGAAGGAAGGGCACGCGGCAAACTGCCCGCAACGGGCATTGCCTCTGACGGGCCTGGGGTGCCAAAGAGCCTACGTAAACCCAGGAACACTGCATGGATTGCAAATTAAACCAAGTGTGGTATTCCTGCATTAAYGGTATTCACCACTTTATTACGCTAATCTCATGAATAACTCTGCCAGGTGAAGAGGTGACCAGAAGCAGCAATGAACTGCATTGTGGAGCAATAGGCATTGCATTTGGTTTGGCAGATTCCTACGTGAGGCACACATAAGAAATCAGGTTAAACAGAAAGTGCGTTTGTGTTGAAAATGCAAAATTTCTCTTTTCACATTCTCTCTCAAGCCCAAGATGGGTGGCAGCAGTGAAAGCAAATACAGTCAGATGTAGGAGCTGACAACCACAAATCTCGAATGCGGGAAAAAATTGAAATACAAACAACATGTCCAGGCAGAGTGTACACGGCCTCTCCGCTTCTGCTATGGGATTACATACATATTTCAAAAMCCAAAAACCACCAACTCCTCTTGTGCCCCACATAAGCCCATTCCCAAGAAAAAGAAGCCTCTGAGCTGATACGGGAAAGCCCCAAATAGCTACAATTTTAGAAAATAAACAGTTCTTTGAAAAGTCCTGTTCTGTCCAGTGTGAAGGGCAAAGGTGAGTCTACTAAAGGTGTTTCAGCTTAATATTTATTSCTGTATGGTGCTTTCTCTGGAAGAAAATTCCTCTTTAATGTGTTAGACTCCAACTTTAAAAAGGGAATATTTGACTCACTTTTGGAAATTGTGCTCTTAGCTTCATTTGTACTGGGCTGAACACGTGCAATGAATTATTGCCTCCTGGTGCTATGTACAACGGTCCTTAAAAAACAGGAGGTATTTATAATGGAAGCTTAAGTGCAGCCTTATCAGTCCCAGGCTGTGCTGCCGTAACACACATGATGGATCTTTTTTCCACCACTGACAGAGTGGTTTAGTGATTTAAAGATTTGTTACAAAGCAAACAGAAGGAAGAAAATAAGGATTTACACACCTTTCTCTCCAGTCAAAACCGCGGTCGRCGCTGCCCGGACACCCCTCTCCCCGCCGGCGCAGCCTGGCCGCCGTTCCCAGCCGCCCCAAGCTGGGCTGTTCCAGCCTGGAACCRCTGCGGCGGAGCCGGGGAGCGGCGGCAGCGTTGCTGGGGGGACGGGACCCCCTCCCACGGCAAGCGTCTCGGGGAGCAGCACGGGAGGCACTCGGGCGATGTGACAGCAACACCCTTCCCGCAGCGTCACCGGCGGCAGCGGCAGCAGCAGCATCACCCCGAGCTCGGGGGGATCCCCGCGGGTGCCCCGAGGGTGCCTGGCCGCAGCACCCAGCACGTGCCGTGGCCGCCCGCCGCCCCGGGGGAACGCGGGCACGGGTGCTTGTGCGAGAAACTCGCGGAGGAAAGCAGCTACTTCATCCCTCAAATTGAGCCAAATGAGCTCACAGACCTTTAGGGTCTTACTGTTAAGAGGAAAAAAGCAGATAGGGTGGCTTCACGGACATTAAAGAGAATAGCATATAAAACAAAATACCCAACACAAAGGAGGCTTTTTGGTTTTTCAACAGGATGCATTATCAGGCAGGCAGGTATCAGTGAAACATTTAAGCGTATTGCAGAAGAACACCACATCGGAAAGCAGAACTGAAGTTGTCTCTGACGAGAGCCGGCCGGCRGCCCCTCCTCGGTGCCTSGGGGWGCAGCCAGCCCGGGGCAGCTCCCCTGGGGCTTCGCCRGGGCCCCCATCGCCTGCTGGCACTCAGGCAGAGGAGGGGGCTGCCCTGCGCTGCCCACCCTCCGACCGGCGCGCCCCGGCGCTCTCGGCCGGTCCTTCCCGAGCCCAAGCTCGTACAAGCATGTTACTTCACCACTCTCTTCACCCTTTATATTTGAGGTCAGGTCGGTCAGTTGGAGGGGAAGTTCCGCAGGGATGTGAGGCAGAGAACTGGCTCCTCGTTAGCTCCTGCTCCAAGCTGTACATTCTGCTCGCACTTATAGATAATTACGTTAAAGTTAAGTAAATCTATACTTTGAAAAGTAACTGCAAAAACGCCAGTGTGAGCTTGCGTATCTGTCCCAGTGATGTACGAAGGCAAATCTCAGATAAGAACTAAAACGATAGATTTTCTTAGTTTTACTTCTGCAAGCTGAATCCAGCTTTAATATCAAAGCGTGAGAGAACCTGTCTGTGTGCACACACACACATCTTTGCCGTCTCAGTGCTTCCATGAAATGCTCGTAAGACCAGCAGCCAAACGGTACAGCTTTCTGCACTCCTCGCGCTCATCACAAACAAAAATAGCAACCTAGCCACTGCCGCTGTTCTGGCAATGCCGACAAAACGTTCCACCCAGTCGTTTGCATACCCTCCTTTTTCAGCTCATCCGAGATGCCAACCCTCGCCAAACCAGCTGGAAATGTAAATTGTCCCAGTTATTTATTCTGAACAGTAAACCACCCAGGAGACGAGAATTTGCAAACACTTCTACAAAGAAGACTCAACCTTGATCCCCGGATTGTGTTGACCATGTGAGTTAGTGCCCCTGGCACATTTTATCCAAGCCTAGGTCCAGTCCAGCATCACGTTATGGCTCACAAAGAAGCCATCTGAGAGCAGCATATTTTCCCTCTAAGAACTACCATGCTGATCTGTTATTTACAATATTAACAGGCCACGGTGCATCCTGCTATGAGAGCACCRGTTCCTGCTCTACTGTTGTGAGTGAGCATCACTTCTGGTTTTCTGGCGTCAGCTTAGCAGAAGGAGGTCTCCTGTACAATAAGATAACAAGCGCATTTAGAGGAACACAACCAGTTCACGCGTATTCTATAGCACAGATAAAGTTATCTAGAAAAATGGCACTGTACATTGGTGAATTCTCTCCCTAAGAGTTTCCTACCCCCTCTGCCACTATGAGAGGTCTCCTTATTCGTTCATTTGCTGGTGGTTGTCAACCTGCTCAAGAGCTGCCTTATTTTTGCCATCAGCATCTCTCTGAAGTGGTCACCCATTAAGAAATAAAAAACAGGATTAATGGCACTATTTAAAAACGCGATGGGTCTCGTGATGATGTAAATGGTGTCGATGATGCCCTGCGTGCACACAGGTACGTTCAAGGCTGGTATTCGGGAAGCAAGTCGGACATTGCGCATTATGTGATAGGGAGTAAAGAGCAATGAGAAGATAACCACTGTGAGGACGACTAAAGTAAGAGGTTTCTCAAGTGTCAGGAGGGAACTGAGTTGCTCACTCCTGTTTTTAAGAAAAAGAACCATCTTCACATAGAAGCAGCACATGATCACGAGGGGGATGAGGAACCCAAAGACAGTCAGAAACATGCTATAGATGAGGTTTTTCGCGGGGTCTCCAGAGCTTGCATAATCAAGACACTTGTAATTATTGTCAGGCGTTACGGACTCCAGGAAATACATCAACGGCAGCAGTTCCAGTATCACCCCGATCCATATGGCAACAGACAGGATAAGGGCCGTTTTCCTCTTCTGTAGAAAATATTCTCTGAAAGGATATTTTATGAGCATGTATCGGTCAATACTGATAACGGTGAGGAAAAGGATGCTGCTATACAGGTTTGCATGCAACAGGAATCTGTTGCTGTGGCACAAGATGCTCTCCATTGCCCATTGATCTCTGGAGTAGCTGTCGACGAGTATTGGAAGAGTACATAGAAATAACAAATCTGATAATGATAAATTGAACAGGTAGATGTTGCCACTTTTCCAGTTTTTCAGGCAGAAAATATAGCCAAACACAACAATGGTGTTTCCAGTGAAGCCTAAAAGGAACTCAAGGCTGTACATGGTGGAAAGATAGTACTTTTCTAGGACTCTCTTCATCAGCAAACAGCCATCTGTCTCATTCACAGCCTGGAAAGTCAAAAGAAAAAAAAAAAAAAAACCAAACACCAAAAATTAGTAAAAGATCACTGCATGGCTATTTTTATGTTGTTGCTGTAATAGGTGAATACAGCATGCTATTTCCTTACAGCTTATATAGCACGTAGAGACTTGAACTTGAAGAATATCCCTTATGCCACAAGATTTCTACTTTCAGCTATTGACCAGAGTTACCAAGCAAGATGAAAACTTGCATGAGCAAAAACCTGTATAAGGAGTTTGAAGTAACAGCATCACCTGAAGGCATCTGCCATAACGTGCCAAACCCATGGCAGTACCAGAGGCTGGGAAAGTAAAACTCGCCTGTCACCACTTTGTCACAGCCCTTGCTGGAAGTCATCTGCCTCCCTGTTACCCAACCCCTGTCCYGTGGTCTCCTCACTCATCACTAAAGCAGAAGTCTGTTGCCAAGACTGATAGAGGATGAACTCAGCAGCAGCAATATGGCCACACTCTGACAGCGTCACTCGGAATTCGTTAAGGAGTTGGGAAAGAATGTGTTTATTAAGTGAATTGAACCATTCATCATGCACTTAACTCGATACCAGAATTGCACGGAAAGCGCTGTGAGGATGAAGCACGTATCCCGTGCATCACGGCAGGYGTGCTGGAGGACTTCCGAGCCATTCCTGCGGACACAGGGCAATTCTGCTCCTGGGGTTTTACAAGTCTCTCCTGTTTTCTACAAAAAGCCCTTTCAAGAAGGGAAGGTTCAGTTACGACTGAGTCCTTGTTGATATGAAAGCGACTGTAGCCAAGGGGACAGCACAGTCAAGGTCAAGATAAAACACCTTCGAAGCCAAAGTCACAAACTTTAAGCCACTTCTGCTATTAACTTCCTACGAAGTGAGAAGACTGTGTATGATTTGTTCCGTCACAGCTCTGGACGTCTGCTAAGCGCAGCCCCTGGGTATAGCGGAGTGCCCCAAGGCCAGCCCCACGGAGCGGCCGGAGCAGAAGCTGTTCCCTGCCGGGACAGCACCGGGCTGGCAAACGCCGGGCTGTTGGCAGCCGGGAGAGCTCCCGGGGGGGCTGCCAGCGCCGCTGCCACCCCTCCGCACCGCCGCTTCCTCCTCTCTTTGGCTCCAGGCAAAGGGCTTCTCCTTTCGGCTCAGAAGTAAGTAGTGCAGCCGGTATTCTTTAAGGAGCAAAGCTTTCTAGGAAACTGCACCAAGCGTGAGTTTGCCTGAGGACAAATTTTGCTTTCTTTCTAAAGGTTGGTTAAAAAAATGCTTTCATGCTACAGGGAAAGAAATAGAGTAGGACCTCAAGTGCTCTCTCCTCTCCCTCCTCAGGCAAAGACACCTGCACCCACCTCCAGGGAACTGCGAGATAAATAGAGCTTTTAGTAAGAGCCTTTGGTTAAAATATTAGCAAAACAATTAGAAAGCAGGGGAAAACAAAATGCTAGAAAAATGGGATATAGATTAAAACTGAAATCAAGCTAGAAAGAGCAGCAATGTGACTGCCTAAAGACAGTCTCCACAAATCATGTAGTCATTTTAAGTATTTTCAAAGTTGTTCTGGTGTGTAGAATTTGTTGATAGGTCTCTGCTCTCAAAGCACTGGATTTTACTTTAAAGGTAGAACATGAGACAGAATAAAGTACAGCATGTACAAAACTTCATAAAGTCACATCCAGCAAATATCTACACTTATACTGTGTACTGCAGGAGACAAAAATTCTACAGCCATGAATAATGACTCTGGTCAGAAAAACCTCACATGCAGCACCTAACCTAACCCTGGCTGGCCGGGCTCTTGAGAAGAAACTCAACTCTTTAGTGAGATTTTAATTCTAGAAAACACCGCACTAACATTAGCACTTTAAATGCAAATAATAATTTAAAAATTACTGTATTGATAGATACATTGATTTAGGTAGTTGTTAGAAAAAGACTGATTAATCAACTTTAAAGCAAGCAGTCGGGGTATAACAATTAAAGGGTTCATTCAGAAACGGAGGAACAGCAGAGCCTCCTCGAGAAGCCGCAGGCTGACAGCCGGCTGGGGGGCACAGGGACACCTTACCATCCTCGGGGCTGGGCGCTGCCTCTCCGCCGGCACTCCCGGACCATGCCCTGCCAGAGCTCCGGGACCCCGGGAGAGCAGCGCGACGTCGCCGTTTAACCTAGTTTGCATATGATTCAATCATTAATGAGTCAAGGCAAAGGAGCGATTTGTTTGGCTGAGCAGGACGCAGGGGCAGGTTTCGTGGGAGGAAGGTACTGCAAAATGCGTGCGAGGCAAGGGGGGAGCGACCAACCGCTTCCCCTTCGCAGAGACCCCTTGGGAAAGCGCCCGGGTGGGCTGCAGCTCTGCGCCGTGCTGCGGGGAGCCCTGCCGAATGCGGGGAGCCCTGCCAAATGAACGCGGGGAGCCCTGCCGAACGCGGGGAGCCCTGCCGAACGTGGGGAGCCCTGCCAAATGAACGCGGGGAGCCCTGCCGAACGCAGGGAGCCCTGCCGAACGTGGGGAGCCCTGCCGAATAAACGCAGGGCTCTGGGAGAGGACTTCACGTGAGATGCTCCTGTCTGGAAAAGGCGCAGATCTGACGGGGAGCCACGGGGCCGGCGGTCGGGGGTCCCCAGCTCCCGCCCTGCCCGGCCAGCGCTGTGCAAAGCACCTCCGTCGGGGTGGAGGCCCCGGTGCCGCTTCTCGGAGGCGTGAGGAGGGAGARGGCACTGCTCTTCATCCCACGTTTGGAGAGATCCCCAGGAGGGCAAAGCCTGGTGGCTTGTGTCCCGATTACATCCACGGAACAGTCTCTCCTGTCACACTCAGAGGGCAACACAACAGATGCAGCAGCTCAGGGACATTCTCTAGCCAGCAAACCAATTAAAACAACATATTTTAATTACATTAAAGCGGAGYGCTAAAGAGGAATACTTAGTTTTCACATAGTAACACATTTTAACACTTCAAAGCTTGATGGTTTATTCATCATTGCTATGTAATATTATTACGTTTTTAACCTTGAGAATAAATGCTGCTAATGCAAAAYGACTCTGTTCCACTGCAACTAATGCACCTGAAGCAGTTTATATTAGCACAAAAATTGTTTCTTGGTTTCAAACGATATGGTGGCATTTTTACGTTTGGTCTTGGTTGTATTTTTACCTGTGGACCACCGTCTTCCACTGTTCGGAAGCCCCAGGCCCCTCCATGAAAGATTCGGTTTCAATTGCTTGAGGCAGGGCACGCCCAGCCTGGGTGTCCCGGCTGAAAGTGCCGATCGTTGCACAAGAAAGTGAGGGTGCTGCAGTTTTCTTGCGTAAAAACGAGCAGGAGAGCASCTCAGCGGTGTTTGGGGTGAACGTGACTGGGTGCTGCGCGGCTGGCACAGGYGAGGTGCTCCCCGTCCGGGATTCCCACTGCTACAGGGCAGGTTTGTGTCCAGGGGAGATTTTTAGGAAATTCTGCACTGTGCAATGTAAGCTTTCATATACATCCATTTAACTTCTACTGCAGTGCATAAGCATGCTCTAAGTGAGGTTTCAAGCCAAAAAGCTGCTCCTGTGTGACCTGTCAATATACATTAATGACTGAAGACAAAAGGATCAGTCTTTCTTTCCTGGCTCATGTAGGAAGTAGAGCTCTTTTCAGCCTGCTGCAGAAAGAACGTTTCCCTCTGTATGCAGCTGCGGGGCTGCATTTACAGTCACTAGGCCTATTTTGCAGGAAAAATAAAATCTCAGCATTTGGGGGGCTTATTAACTGCCCCTTTAGTGAACAAGCCAAACCCGCTTTATTCACCCGTTAACGGCAGCTTGCTCAGGATCGCTGGCAGACACCAAACCAGTACCACTGCACCCGAGCAGACGGCCGTGCATTCGCAATGCGCACGCTGGCATCTAATTGCTTCCTCCGAGCCCTGCAAAACCAGGCCGTTCGTGCAGTATTTAGATCACACGTGCATCTGGAAAAGATGGGCAGTGCCGGCGCCGCGGTGAGCTGGGTGAGCGGCTCCCAGCAACACCGACCGTCGTCACAGCACCGACCCGCTGCCTCGGCCCTCGCAGGGGACAAACAAACTGGAGCTAAGCGCCGACGTTTCAAGTGTATCCAAAAAGGCTGTCCTCTGCTGGGTTAGCCCTTCGTACGGCTTGTGTACTTGAGGGCGAGGCTTCCTGGGGCAGGAGAGGAGCCTCAGGGGCTGCAGCAGAAGCCCGGGTGACAGCGGGTGACAGCGGGTGACAGCGGTGCTGCACCACGCTCCGGCCGGGCTGGTCCCTTCACTGGGGAAGGTCATGCCCCGGGGAAAGGGATGTTTCAGCCGCAGGCAGAGCACCGCTGGGCTGGGGATCTCCAGTTCTCAGGGTTGTGGTCTTCCCAGGCTCATCCCTGCTCCTGACTACGCAGGTTACGGTCTCATCACAACCAGCCCGCGACCGAGCCTTCTCCAGGGGGCCACTGCCATGGAGAGCATTTCAGAGCAAAGCTTTGAGGTTGTCTGCAAACACAGCCACCACATGGCTAACTAAAATCGCTTTTGAAAGCAATTTCCTTCCTTTTCAGAAGGAAATACAAAGAACTGAGAAGATAAGGTTCACTTCTCCTCTCCACATACCCAATAGCCCTGCAGTGCTGATGGAGCTCCTGTACGTGGCTCAGCAGAAAAATGATCCAATGCTCCAGACAAAAAGTACATTTTGAAAAAGTGCAAGAAGAAAGAGGAGTGCAGGTGAAAGAYTGAGCTAATAAAAGAGCTCTGCGAATTTCCACTACGAGATTAAAAAAAGAAAGAAGCGCTGGGCAGGTTTGGGACCAGCGGCAGGTACCTGCCCCCCACCCCTCCGTCCTGCCCGGCAGCGGGTGCCAGCGGTCCCCGCGGCACGGGGCTGCCGCCTCGGCAGGAGCATCGCTGGGGACAGGCAGGGGGAAGTGCTGTGGTGGTGGCTGGGAGCACAGAGCAAAGAGGACATCACAGCTACCAGACAGGCTTGACAAGGGCAATCGCCTGCCTCGTTCTTTAGGACAGAGTGACGGGAACCAGGAGAGAAGATGCAGGTTCGACACCCGTTTTTAACTAAGGGTGCTGGAGGTTGGCTGCAGAACATGCCATTCCCCATAATACTTCTAATTTAGCTAATACAGGTAGCAGGAGTCGYGACCACGGGGCAGCTTGCAGCGGCCGAGGCAGCAGGGACGGTGCCGGGGTCCCGGCAGCGCTCGGTCCGTTCCCCTGGCCGCGAGAGCGCCCGCCCCGGGGCAGCACCCCAGCCACGCTCCGAGCCGGGGTRCAGCTAACTCACAGCGGGTACTTCTTTTTATAAACAACATCTGGCACAAACACGGGGCACAACACAAGCTTCTATACATCAACAATCACTGCGGAAATCCGGAAAGGAAATTAAATTACATTTATCTGGGAACACGTGCTTCACCACTGCACGTTGTGTGGCAATTTGGACAAGCCCAGTTCATTTTAACATGGCTGTGTAGGACGGGTACTTTTAAAAACCACTATTTAGAAATACCTATATTGTTCATGCCAAATATGTTTTTCAGAAATGAAAATTCCTGGAAATTGCAAGTTTAGCAAATGTTACTGAAGTACAGCTACAGTTCTTAAATTGAGGCCAAAATTCATATGGCTCATTTTTAAATCATAAGTAAAAAGAGAAAGAAGCTACAGGTCATATGTAGATGGCTGCAGAAAAACTATCATGAGCTGGAAAAAAGCTAAATAAAATAAGCTGCTAAATGACCATTAGCCTTCAGTCCCTGAAATTTTGGAAATAATCAGCACAAGCATGTATTCAGCATTCAGCATTCACCCTGGCAAATTATACAAAAGAGCAGTTTCTGAATTTTACCAGTGCAGTGAAATTAAAGTTTTAAAAAGCTAAATCAGGAAACAAACAGATGTTGAAGCTGCTCATTAGTTCAGCAGTGCTGTGGGCCATGGTGATGCTTCCCATGGAGCAGCTGCTTGGTTTTACAAGAGCCAGGAGGTACCATCGTTCTCTCCTATCATGGCAACAGCAGGATGAAATGGAAACGGAACGGAGGCAGGAGGAGTAGCTGCTGGTTTTGCTGTACAACCATCACCCCTGACAGCGAAACTGAACAAAATGTGTGAAATCAACTAATGGAATAAATAGGGGGTTCCATTATGCTCAAAGTAAGTCTTCTAGATCTGCATATCTTTTGCCCCAGCTACCAGAGGGATTTTAGTTTCTTTACTACAATCAGCAGTAACTGGGCTTGAGCTTCCGCAGCGCGATGGTCTCCATGTCTCAGAGAAGGTTACTGGAGCGTGAGCTCGGGCAGCGGGGAGACGGGCAGCGAGCTGTATGGAAACCCTGAGCAGCAACTGCTTCATTTCTGCACCGGTATCGTGATGCCGTAAAAAATTCCAAACAGAATGGATTGGGCACTGATAAGTTGAAGAACCCATCACAAGTGATTCATCATACATGACTGATGATGGAAGAAGTTTATGGCGGATGAAGTGCTGTGAAACAATTTAATATGCATGTGCAGAAAGCTCACAGTAAATGAGCGACTCAAATGAGACTTCTTTAAATGGCCAAGTAAAGCATTATAAAAGGTAACACATTACATTAGCCCATCACGTTAAAGCACTACTTTATATCAGTAACAATTTGTAAGGAAAACTAATAAATAACTGATCTTAAATCTCCCCATCTTTCATACAACTGTATTACAAACCCGGGATTTTTTCAAGGAGACCTGGTGGGTTATGCCAAGGTGATCCTTGATGCCCTGGATGAAGGGGATCTAGTGGTCATTGTATACCTGGATTTTCAAAAAGCCTTGATGAGGTCCCAACCACAACACAGGTTTGTGAAGAAATCTGCTCTGTGGGTTTGTCTGGGTGAGTCCTGGAAACCCCCATGGGCACCAGTTCCACCCCCCAACCTCTCCCCATGGACACACGGCACGACGCCTGGGCCGTCAGTGCCCGGCTCACCGCGGCACTTGAAAACCCCAGGAAGGTGCTTCTGCCGCCCGGCTGCAGCCGGCAGCGAGGCGCTGAGGGTCCCGCCGGGGGAACGTGGCTGGAAACTCACCTCAACTGTCTTCTGCTACAGCAATTTTGGGTTTCCCTTCTCCGGAATCGGTTGCTGTCGGCAGGGCAGAGGGAGCCAGGCTGGCAGCGGGGCGCGGGAGAGACCGGAGCTCGGCAGGCAGGCTGGCTGCCAGCGCCCAGCCCGGGCTTCACGGAGCGAGACAGAGTCACATCGCATCTCTTTGTCGAGAGTCAAAACTTCTGCTTTTATAATTGGCACAGAATGCTTAACGTAGTATTTTTCACTTACTGTATTTGAATATTATGACTAGATATGACAAGAGGAAATTATAGATCACTAATAAATCATACTCCACGTGAGTACGTGCCAGAACGTATATAAAGACGCACCAGCCTCACGCCCCGCCACCGGCTCCCCCCAGGACWGAGCGGAGCCGGCCCCGCCGGCGCGCGGGGGAAGGCGGGCGCTTGCAATAACCATCCGCACACGGCGTGTTACTGAGAGCCGGGTTCTGCTGGGTTTTACTCCTAGCAAACGCTGATCCCAGCACAGGTTCAGAGACAAATGCTTTTCTACAAACTATAATGATCAGAATTCTTCCTGCACCTTTGAGGTTTCTTTTTGTTTTGTTTTAGGGTGTTTTTTCACATAATTTCTGGTACTTTCTAGGTATATCATGAATGTTCATTCAGGACAAACTAGAAGCATTCAAAGCAATCAACTGAAGTTAGCATTAAGCTAAAGTAGATCTCATACAGTTTAATGATAATTAAAGACCATTTCTTTTTCTACCTATAATAATAAAAAAAAAAAATCAAATACTGGCTCAGAGGATGGCGAGCAGAGAGCAAAGTGTTTTCTCGACAGAGTTTTTCCCCTCTGGCTCTGTCTCCTCCTCTGCTGACTTGTTGTTCAAGGCGGAGGTTCAGAGCTCTTCAAAATATTGAGGGCAACTCCTACAGCCTGCCTCAGAAGAACGGAGGAGCCCTGGAAGGGCCGGCCCTCCCCTGCTCTCGGCCCCGTGCCCGCCCCGGAGGAGCAGGGGTGGCCGGCCCCAGCGCCCGGCGGTGGGACAGCCACCTGCCCGGGGAACGATAATSCCCACGGAGCGCTTTTCTCTCAAAATACTACACATCCATCATCCCTGTGTGAGGTTCATTTCCACACACCTACGTCCTTAACGGATCGTTTATTTAGAAACTGATTCAAAAGCAGCTGATGGTCTTTTCCTACCCACCAGGCTTCAGGAGAGCTCACCACCGACATTCCCGTTCAGTTCTCTGCTGCAGGCTGTGAWAGATTCTCACTCTGTTAAAAACAACCACCGCGTGCAAACAACCGACCAAAACATCCCATAAAACCAGTGTCTGTGGCGAAAACAGTGTCGCATGGCCAGAATAGCRGGGGGCACGCTGGGGCTTTTCAGAGCACCTGAAGAGACCCGTGTTTGCCTGATAAGGTTTCCGCATGGGTAATAAGGAAACTTTAATTACACGGCGTTACACACCTCACAAACCTCTGAACACTCGGGCAGCTGGTACGTTTTTCCACTGTTCCACTGAAAGGCAGAGGGATTTATATTTCAAAACAAATTGTGTTTGTGAAAGATGATGTTCTGCCTGGCAGCGGCTCGCAGAGCCACACCGCGCTCTCCGGGCTTGACTTCGGAAACCCCTTGCTCCCAGATCTGTTAACTGTACCCTCTATCGCACAGAGGGGTTTAAAGGGCATTTGGAGGAATACAAGGTATCTCAKGTATAGCTATGTTGAAAGAACAAGTTAATACAAGTCTCAAAGTCAGTACCCGGGCATTTACATTTACATTTGCCTATAGAAGTCTAACCTTGCAGAACAGATTTGGGTCCAGAAGGGAGGAGAGAGACAATTTTGGGGTGGGGGCACACTAGAGAGGCAGGAGTGGAAAGCACGAGCRCCCCAAGGGTGCATTAAAAGCCCATTGAGAAGGAGAGATTCTGCCCACGTGCAAGCTGCAGCATCCCGCGGGAAGCCCCCGTGCAGCAGCCAGCGCGCCGGCAGCGTGCCAGCAGCGCCGGGGCCGGAGGGGCCGGGAGCAGCAGGAGGTGGCCTTGGCCACTGTGCACAATTTACTGATCCTGGGTGCCTGTCCATAGTGACTTGGCAGGGGGAAATTCATCCCGTACCTGGGAACCCTCATTCCTACAACGCCCCAATAACACACTTTTTTACTACAGTCACAGCTGGTCTTTCAMGGAATGCCATCAGTACAAAGCTTTCCACGGAGAAACAGCCTAATGCAACCACCCTCCATTCAAAAAGCCCCTAATGATTACAGAACTTCTTCGTACTGTTTTGATAGATGTCTATAATATTTCTCAGATAAGCTGTTGCAATGGTGCTGCCCAGATTTAATCCTGCAGCTCCCAGTCCATTTGAAGCAAGTTTGCAAAAACTGGGCATTTAGACTGGGAGCCAAGGGCAGGCTCCGGCTGTGAATTAATGCCGTGCTGTTAAATTCATCGGGTTCTTCAGCATCCTGCGGGCTTTAAAGAAGAAATGCAACTGGAGTGAGGCACGTTTGTTGTCATTAAATACCCATTAGTCAATTTAGATTAGACTGAGGCCTATTAAATGAGTCATGCATATTTAACAGTTTATTATGATGTATTTGCATTTGACTGATTGGAATGAGTCGTTAAGGCTGACCTTGAGTGAAATGTGGTGCCTTTCCTGCAGAGCCTTTGGAACAGGGGATGTTTATCCCCACTCGGGATTCGTCCCTGTGAGCAAAATGGAACATGGGGATATTCTTTCAGGTTATAAATTAATACTTTGCCCTGGCCACCATGAACCAGTAGGAAGAACTTTGCGATGACAACTGCAGCGCGAACGGGTCGCCAGGCTGGCGCCGGCAGCGAGCCCTGTGGGCCAGCACCSGCACCCACCCACCTCGACAGCACCGCGCTGGGCAGGAGATCTGGCTTTTACGAATTGCTGTGTGCAAACAAGCAGCACATATGAAGAGCAGATAAACCCCAAATGAATCCACTCCCACCTGTGTATCTTCTGCCCACYATTCTGCTTTTATGGCAGCAGCATCTGAGCAAGCCTGGAGTGTAACGGCTGTGTGTAGGACGCTATTTGCATAAAATGCCTCCATAATACACATCTCGTATACAGTCGCTCCCCTTAGCACTTTGCCATCTGTTATTTGGAATTGTACTGATTATACGCAGGGCCTGAAAATGAGGAAAGACATGAAATTGCTTCAATTATTCGATTAATCTTTTTCTCCTGGGAGGAATAGATGCTCATTAATAATGTATGTTTCAAGAAGTCCAACACAGATTTCTTTCGCTCCCCCAAAGCTATAAAGCCCTTTTTTCAACATCCACCTCCCAGGAAGAGGAGGAGGAAGGGGCCTTCGTTGCTCTCGGCTGCTGCGTGGAAACTTCACCCTGGAGCCTTCCTCCTCCTCCTCCTCCCGCTCCCAGCAGAGCSGCCCCGCCAGGCGCCCATCCGGGAGGGAGGCAGGGAAGACCCAGCTGGGGCTCTGCCGCCCCGCGCCCTCGGGATCGATGCGTTCCGGGGCTCTTCCCCACACAGGTGTGCAGAGAGCTTCGCTGTTTCTCTAAAGTACTACGTCTGTTATTTAAAATGTGAAATTTTGTTGCRTTTATACAAAGCAACATACATAAACTATAGATCATACACTTATAAATGTATTTTTTTTATAAATTACAAATGGCAGCTGAGTGTARTTAGGGCTTGGTGAATAGGCCCAGCAGAGGAGACGTTAAACGCAAGGTCATGATACACATCAGTGAAAGTCTGAATACCACCATGATTATTTTTAAGTGGGAGAAATAAACATGGTTCACCTTCTAAAAATRCCTTTCTCCCTTCCCTTCACTGTGATGTACTTTAAGGTTAGCAAATATTAACCCTATTAATATCTGGGATATAAAAAGGTAATCTAGCTTTTCTCTGAAGATAAGGCCAATAAATCAGCTAATATTTAAGCATTACAGAAGCTGCKTTAAAACTTCCCACGTGGCTGATAAATAATACCGGCTTCTCATTTACCAGCTTTTAAATATTTTGTTCATTCAGGCAACTGCTGTTGCACTGAAGGACAAAAAAGGGGCTGACTAAATGGAGCCTTTCTTCTTCCACGCTGCAGTAAAGCTTCAAAGAACCGGTAATAGAGCAATAAGGACCTAAACCTCCAAAAACGCGCCTGCCCTTACCGCTGCCCGAGCAGGTGGGCGCGGGTGAGCCAGCGCGCTGCCGCCCAGCATCGCTCTAGTCACAAAACCAGTTTCCCGGGGCAGATGAGCCCCTTCCACAGGCAATTAATAACTAACTGCACCTCAGCACTTTCTGGCCACCATCAGTGGATTTGCAGAAACCCAACAGCTGAGGCTGAAAGAAACAAAAGGTGTAAAATGCAGCTTTTTGGGTTTGGGGTTTTTTTTTAGCTTTGCTGCTGGTGGGACAGCCAGGGCGCTGCTGGGAGAGCCGAGCCGTGTCGGGGACCCCCACACCTGCACCCTGAATCCCACCCACCCCGGTACCCCCCGCCAGTGCGGCCGAGCCCCGGCAGTGGGCACCGGCACTGCGGGGACAGGGAAAGGCTCTCTGTCTTGGGAAGGTCTCTCCATCTCGGGAAGGTCTCTCCATCTCGGGAAGGTCTCTCCACCTCGGCCATCGCCAAGGGGGCAAGGGCCAGGCGGGGGGTCCCCGCAGGGCTCTGCCCAGGGCCACCACGCTCCAGCACAAGGGGGTTCACTGGCGCTGGGGACACGGAAGCTGCAGCAGGGGCAGGGAAGGAGGGCAGGTCACAATCCTGGTCTAGCCCGAAACATGCTCTCCCTTGGGGGGGGGGAATGTACAGCAAGGCACAAATATTTCAAAGAAAAAGGCGTTTCAAAAATTTCTTGTAATTGTTATAGTTAAAATGTTCTTAATGTAATTTCAGTGGTTTTAGATTTTTGTCCCAGTTTAACATCTCTATAAATATTGCAGAGATTCATTTTGGTTTTGAGTACAGTTTTCTAAACCTTGATTATTTTGAGGCCGCTTAGCAAAGCGCTCTCAGTCATGTGAGCTGGCATCTGTAATTACGTTGTCTTCCAGTAGGCTTATCGATAAGGAATACCTGAAGTAAAGGGTCTCTCCGCAGCGGTTTTGTTGTTGCCAAAAGAGGCGGGTGTCCCGTGTCCCGCACAGCGTGCCCGRTGCCCGATAAGCCACACCAGCAGCTCCGGTTCTCCTCGCTGGTAACGCAAGTTTGAGCTGTGCTGTCCTCTGCTGGGGAGCGTTCAGCCCGGGGCTCCTTAGCGTGAAAAACCGAAACAAAATAAAACAGCCTTATGGGTTAACCTTTAAAGGCAGCCTTTGAAACTGCTTCTGTGAAGTGGTTAATGAAAATAATGAATATGCCGAGGAGCATCGATGTGATTGGGCCTTAAACTGAATTTGCCAACAGGGAACAACTTAATCAACAGTTCCAGAAGGTTTGATCTCTGCGACCGGAGCTGGCTCCTCTGCGAGCTCCTGCGGAGAGAGGAGGAGGGAAACGGAGGAGCCGGCGGCGAGAGGCCGATGCTGCCCCCCGAGCACACGCCGGCGGGGCGAGACTCGGCCCCGGGACCTGCCGCGAGCGGCACGGAGCGCGCGTGAGCGCGGCGGGGCACGCGGGGGGGGCACGCGGGGGGGGCACGCGCCCACGGGCGCCGCGGGGGTTCGGCAGGACGGAGCTACAGCGGGTCGCGCTGGCTCAGCCCCGCCGTGATGATGGCAAGGCTGAGCTTTGTCTTTCACTATCAAACGCCAAATTTCATCTCAGTCTCTACTGGGAGATGGAACAAAGCCTTCCCTTGGGACGGTTTTTACTGTTTTCTGCTCTGGATAAATGAGTTGCACGCTGCGGGTTCAGCCTCTCCTGCCAGAGACGCTGATGTTGCAATTTTCACTGTCTCATTTTGTGCCTCACCAAGCATTTCCAACTCAAAAAGTCTATTTTAGGAATTTAATCAAAAGCATATACAGTCCAATCAATCATTAATCTATATTTAGGTGCTGGTGGTTAAAAGACTTACACTTCTTGTTCCAAGCAGAGTCCTATAAAAACACGTAGGGGGAGGCTGATAACGTTGTTAGCATTTTTGATTAGAACATAAATTTTTCTATTACCTTACAGGTATAAAACTTCTCTAAAGGTAAGAAAGATCATTTCTAGAGGTATCTTCCACACTGTTCCTCTCACTGCCAACATCTTCACTGCTTTATCTCCTCAATGCTTGGTCAGATTCTCCACCAATTTAAGCATTTACCCTTAAGGCACGGCTTCACCTCCTCCTTCACCACCCCCCCAGGCCGACAACCATCCCGTCAGCAAGCCTGCCTCCCCTGCCAAGCCCTTCCCAACGCCTTCCACGAGTGTTTGTCTGAAGAAACGGAGGAAATGCCGGGACCCACATCCAAAGCCGTCCCCAGGCTTTGCCGGGAGCCGCACGCACACACCATGCGAGACCTGCGTCGGGGAGGCGCAGGAGGCACCGACAGCCCTGCCCGGGGTGCAGTGCCCACCCGACAGACCCCCCGCCGCCCCCACGCCCTCGGGTGCTCCCCGTGTCGCTGCCGTAGCCGATGCCTGAGCCAGGACAGAGGGAACCCCCAGCCGRCGTTTCCCCCGCGGGCTCCCGCAGTGCCCCGGCCAGCGCGTGCCCAGCTCCTCGGTCCGCCGGGAACCTCCACCCGCCAGCTTCTCCTGCTGGTCCTTGTCACCGACCGATGGATGAGCTTTCCCCAACTCCGCAAGCAGACTAATGCCGCCTCACCAGCGGCCTCCCAGTGTCCGCAGGGAAGGAGAACACTCAAAGCCAGTACCAGTGACAGCAACGTGATCCGCTGAGGGATGCCTGCTTTCATATCCCGGCTTTGTGCATGCCCTGCTCTGACACAAAGAAAATAACTGTCCTCGCCAAGACTTCTCTTAAGCAAGTCTTTTTCTGCCGTTTATATGGAAGAAAGAATAAAGCAGCCTGTAAGACTCAGAAGGGATCACGGAGAGTGACTAAAGGCCAACTCGGTTCATCCCGCTAGCATTGGAAATAGCCAACCTGGGGAATATTCTTCTGGACACGACCATATTACTGTATAAAAAGTCAGACCAAAGGTGTTACTGAGGCAAAACTCCAAACCCCTACCTTCCTCAGGGATACTAAGCTGCTGTTAATTCCAAATGAGAGAGAGTTAGAACTCCAGCTGAGATGGCAGACAGGAGCCCAGTCCCAGGGCCGAGAGCCGGGACCTGCTGGCAGCGTTACGGAGAGCCGCGTGAGAAATAACCTCCCAAATACGCGGGAGCTTGCATGAGCGCGCACGTGTCCCGAGGATGTGCAAGCACGCAAGCGCATCGCACTGCTGTGCACGTGGGCTGTACGAGATGCTTTTCAGTCCCACGGCACATTTTGTGCCCGGTATGCTGCAGCAAGGCACTCGCCGTTTCAGGGATGGATTCAGGAGCAAAGACACAGAACGCTCCTGCTGCAACACCAAACCCCATTTCCTGACCCCCCCTCCCGGGGCCAGCAGGAGCCTGGCCCAGCCCTCCCCGCAGCCAGGCTCAGCTCCCCGCTCGTCTCCACCCCAGTCGCAAGCTTCAGCATCCTTTTCTTGCTAAAGCAACACCTACTCAACCACTTCTCTCCTCAACAACCACAGTCAAGCATTACTAGGAATTCACATTAACAATAACAGCAGAAGTAAAATAACATCTCCCTGGGTTTGGTCCTGGTTGCTTGCAATAGCCACCGGGTGTACTAAAGCCAACTGCTTATTCCTTTCCAATAAATGGGATACTTGAGTGACAAAAAATACATTGCATCGGAATCAAAGAGAAGTTTAATTTTTATATTCAATATAATGAAGATGAAAGAAAAATATGGCAAGCATTCCATACACATTCCATCTAAACAGGCTGCACACACTCAGAAAAAACACAGAGTTATTGAAGATTCAGTATCTTTTATGCAAAAGAAAAGAGCAGGATGCTAGAAGTACATGTTTGTAGTGTGTTGTGATCAATTTAAAACCAATAGCCAACCAATGTGTGCATTCATCATTCAAAATTTTTAGGGTCTATATTTAATACACAAAACATTTATATAGAGGATATTTGTTGAAGACTGACAGCTGAATTGTGTTTCTTTTTTGAGCCTATAAAGCTACTAAGCTAATTTTATTTTTAAAAATTCATATGTAAAAACTGCTAAGCAATTTTAAGGATAATTAGAACACACGATACATACCTTGTTTAGTAAGTAAAGCATAAAACGTACAGCAGTGCTATTGTAAGGCTAGGACCTTCACAGTCTTCCTTTATCTGATGAATATCCAGTGCTGTTTTGTTACACTATTTCCTTCTAGTACAGGGATTAAAGAAAGTAATTACCGAGTAAGACAGATGCCTTTTTTTTAAAAAACAAAAACCACCAACACAACAACAAAACAACATTTGCCCTGTGTTACAGCCATCCCATTTGGTTTTTAAGTGCTTCCCTTGAACTGTGCTGGAGAGAGACAACGGCACGAACCCAGCAGCCGCGTGCGAAGGGCAGCCTGTCACGTCACGAAGTCGGGTCCCCGTGCCTCTGCTCGCCCATCGCCCGGCGGCAGCGGCCAAGGGAGCACACCGAAGGGGACAGGGAGCAAGCAGCCACCAAGCACCTCCCGTGTGCAGAGGACGACCTTGCCCATTTGCACGAGCCTGCGATGGGAAGACATTGCAATAGGAAGAAACAAGAAGCAACCGACACAAGCCGTCGAGTCCCACACGCTGTGCCAGCCGGGCGCTGGGGCAAGCACAGCGTCAAGCACACCAGCCCTTCTGGTCTTGGCCAGGAGAGAAATCCCAGGGCAGTCCCGGCGGTTTATGGGGTTCTGAGCTCAGACGACAGCACTGAAAGAACACTCAGGTTAGAATCAGACTGGTTTTCCTGCCAGAGAAGATGAGAAACGCTGCAATCCGGACACTGCAGGGCAACACGACGAAGACAGCAATCACGCCCAAAAACTCATATAGCTCCTATTCTCCTCAATCGCACCCAGTGAATGTGAGCCAGGCATAGCAGAGCAACATTTCCAGCTCATAGATTCTCATCTAACCACCCAATATATCTGTTCAACAGCCGGTGCCCTACAGCTAAGCTGGCTGGACTCGAGACAAACATCATCGCCCCATGAAAGGCGTCCTTGGCATGATCATGCGTGACAGGAACGCCCGCTGCCCGCAGGCGCCCGACGTACATGACTCCGTCGTCCCGTAAGACGTCGTGCCCGCAGGTGAGGACGTAGGTGAGGGGCAGCCCAYGTAGCTGGGCATCGCTCGCCAGCAGCGGGGCCGCCCTCGGGTCCAGAAACCCCGGGTACTTCTGTGCAAGCTCGGAGCTTCCGTAGGTGGGACTGGTGTAAACGTGACCTTTCTTCAGCTCTTCAGGCAGCAAGTTGCTCCAGTTTACAAACTGAAACAAGTGGCTCGATTCAACTGGGACATGCTTGTTGGAGGCCATCGCTTCCCTGAGAGATGAGTCAGAAGTGAAATATTCACTCCAGAACCTGACCATAAACAACCTGGTTAAAATGGGCTTGTTTTTGTTTTCTTGGTAAGACGGCAAATTCAGGTCGAGGGTTTGAAGAGCAGGGTAAAGCAAAGCTTGGGCTTTGATTTTAGTTTTGACTTCAGAGTCCTCTAACAGCTGTAGAAGAAAATAGAAATGATTACAAAAAGTTAGTYAAAAAGTGTTGGTTCTCCCACACTGACAGAATAAAGTACGGATTTAACACACACATTTTACAACATAAGCAAAATAAGATTATCGATAAAACCAGGATAGATTAATTTAAAGAAATTCTAAATTCATAGGCAGGTCACCTAAAACAGTATGTTGTATTAAAAATTCTCAAACATCAAATATAATTTCGTTTTACTTCTTATGTTGAAGGATAACAAGGAAATATTCTTTTTGAAGCATTGATGCTTTCCAAAGTAGTAACAAATGCTTTTTCTATAACTATAGAAAATTTCTATTCTTATAGCTTAAAAATCACAGGTTTCTGAGGCTCCTTTAATCATTTCATACAATTTAGAGCTTATCCATCTGTTTGGTTTTTTAACTCTGAGGTGTTAGAACTCAAACAACTACGATTCTGTGCGTTTTAGACACGTGAAAAAATAAAATGTGATGAACTGAACACTGATATTTCTTATACGTCATCCTTTTTCCCTCTTCACTAATAAATTTCCACCTTCTCCCTCATCTTCTGCCTTCAGTGTCCACAGCAAATTCACAACCTTTCCAAGTGAGATTCATTACAATCCAAATAACGCCTCAAGAGAGCAACAACATCGCACTGACTTTATTCAATAAACCTGAGTGAGAAGTGCGAGAGGCACTGAAACTGTCTGCGATCAAATGACACTGGAAGTCCTCTTTTTGTTTTGCTGCTATTTACATCTAGATAAGTCAAATTGCTAAAATTCCCTTCTCAAACAACATACCTAAAACAGGCAAAATGTGCTCAAGCATAGAGTGGTAGATGCCCTAATTATAAGGCAGAGCACCTTTTGTTAGGGTATAAAGGTTTGGAGGACATCATAGCATCAAAGCTACTTTGACGCCATTAAATGGCTCAAGTAAACTTGCTTGGGTGGAAACTCGGAGCCCTCACTGACCGCCCTGCAGGCTGCGGGATGTCCTGTGGACAGGGACCACAAGAGACATTTGGGAGGTGCACTTGCTTTGAGTTTGTCAGCCTTTTGTAAGAGTTCATGAAATGACAAAAAAAAAAATTGAGCACGCAAACCAGCTTTTTTTTTTTTTTACCTGTTGTGCCACAGCCGCAGCTAAGTTGCCACCTGCGCTGTCTCCTGCAACACAGACCCGCTCCGGGTCCACYCCATACTGGGAGAGGACGCTGCTCTGGAGGAAGAACTTTGTTACTGAATACACATCTTCAAACTGAACGGGAAAATGGTATTTAGGTGCCAACCTGTAACTGTTAGAGGCAAGCAGAAGTGTGTTACTCCCTGCTATTTATAAAGAGAAAGGCTTGCTAGCATCTGCCYTAGTTGGTGAACGCTTATTATTTTCTGTGCCCAGAGAAATGGGAACTATCTGTCCATCCTGGAGGATCAAATATTTTATTACCCACCCAACTTCATAAAGCAATATCCAAACTACCCACCAACCACAATTCACCACTGCAACCTTGACAGCTTTTGTTTACAAATACTTAAAGCTAGCAGGAAAGTACATTATCAAAAAAAAAGATATTGCAAAATGCGATTAATTGAAATAGATTAAGTTATTGCAAAACCTCATCCCATCTAGAAGGAAAATCTCTCTTACTTGACTGATACCACGACAGCATTTAACCTGTTCGAAGTCCATCTTGTCAGCCAATCATAGGATTTCATACCTGAAACAAAATGAGTCACTTAGAATATATTCCAGCACATTTGAGAACAAACACATACACAGCAGCATGTTCCTCTTTGCAGAAGCTTTCAGGTGACTTTCCAAAACCTCCACCCGCCTGGGCCTCTGCAGCAGCACAACGCGACCRCTCGCGCATGGGTTTATCCAGAAGCACAAACTGGAAGAAGCAATCCAACGACAGCTTGAATGCTATCCAAAAGGAGGAACAAAATACATTCTTTACACTTCTGAGCACTACATAGTGCGAGGTCCTGGAGGCTCAGCTTTTATGGCAGAGAAAAATGGAAACAAGAAGTACACCAGGGGCCAGATTAAACTCTCGGCTACACATACGCATTCACACTGAAATTAAAGAGCTTGCCTGGGAAAAATGTTTTGGCTCGTTCTCCCTGAAACAGGCAGCCCAACAACTAAAGCGAGCTATGGATTGGTTGTTGGGAGTGTCAGCCATATCTGCTACACTTACAGTGCCAGTTTGGGAGATGACGGCCAGGGTGATAACTTACACCCATTTATGTAAAGCACTGAACAACAGCAAAGACAAGCAGAGGATGTGCTCTGGAGGACAATGCGACTGGGAAAGAAGATGAATCACTCCCATGGAAAAGTAAGAGCAAAAGCACAGCACACTGAACTAAAATATTTTAGAAAGCCCCTCTGGGCATTACATGGAAGAACACCAAGCATCAGATGAGCACTGATAGCGCAATTGTACTGATAGCGCAACCGTAACCAAAACCAAAGAAACACGCTCGCCCTCCTAGGAGCACATTCATGAGAGAGATGCGCAGTAATAGATGACTTCTGATATGGCAAATCTCCCTGAAATAGATTTCAGGGGACAATAAATACCGCCTGACCTTCCCCAAGCAAGAGGTATGAGGAAGCGTCTGAGAATCGAGCTTCTGGGAACCAAGGAAACCCCCAGTCTCTGCATCTCCATTTAGTTTTTACCCCGACGTGGATGTTCTTTTCTTTATTAAGATACTCAGTTTTGTCCCTTTCTCCCCCTAAYACCACGTAACCAAGCCAGGGGCTGCAGATAAAACACCACGACAGAGGCAGAGCCCTGGACAGACCCTTTGCCCTCCACCTCAAGATACACTGACCGCCCTSTCCCGAGCTGGTGCATTTTAACTGGTGAAATACCGCTTCCCTGACCGTCTCCCATAAAACAAAAGGCAGCACTTTACATGGGCCGCTGAGATCTTCCCTACGGACCCCCAGTACTGACAGAGAAGAGCTTACCTGCCTGTCCTACACACCACCCTCCACCATGGAAGTAGACCACCGCCCTTCTCAGCCCATCAGACGGCTTTCTGGGCAGGTACAGGCGGACGGGAACGYTGCTGAACTCCGTGTCCGTCACAGTGACGTTTTCATCAGACGTGGGTGCGATGTATTCGATAGCTGTGAGCACCTTCAGGGCTTCCATRTAGTGCATCAGACCCAGCTGATCAGCAACCTCACACTAAAGCCCAAGACAAGGGAAAACAGTATTTTAAACACAGCCTTAGTTACTCTCAACGATTAAATTCCCATAAAGCCCTTTGATAGTCTGTGCAAGTCTGGAAAGTTGCTGTAGAAGTCGCTAAGCCAAATGCTGCTGTCTCGGAGGAGTCGCTGTCTCGCTGCCCAGCCCCAGCCGTTCAACTCCTGTCTTACTCGCTGCCAGCGAGGCTCGGTGGAATTGCGACAAGGAAAGATGTGACCAGTGCTTGCTTATACATAARTCTCACTGGCTTTTTCCCCCCTTTTTTCCTCTTCATTGGATTAAATTGCATTTAAAGAAATTTACTTCTCACATCGCTTTTAAGATGTTAGAAATGTATTCTAAAAACACATTAAAAATTTGTAATATACAACAAAACGACATAAAGGAATAATGTTACGACTGGAAGAAAAATAAAGCCTTCATTTTCTATACTGTGAAAGATAGTGTAAATACCTATCTAAACAAAAATTTAGCCACATCAGGGATTGACTGTGGGTAGAGCGTGATCTCAGTCACATGAAATGCCGGCAGCACGAGGAGCCCCGGTCGCACGCAGCCTCCTTGAGGCACCGTGTGCTGTGGCAATGGGCTGCTGGAGCTACTCACAGCTAGAAGGTAAAAACAGCGTGGACCGCTTCGTGATTTGGGAGCATTATATTATCTAATTCCTAATGATAGACTAAAGAATAGTTGGGGTGAGGGGGTGTTTAATTTTGTTTATTTTTTAGATGATGGAAAGGTATGAAGAATACAACTTCAAATTTGCTTGAAAGCCATTTGCTATCTGACTTGCTGAAAGTGAATAGGAGCTTARATTTCTAGTTCATTTCAAGCAAAATTGGAAGACATTTCAAACTAATTTGCGTATTACTTTTCAGTTTAAGGTGCACTGCTCTTGTGCATAGTCTAGTTAATCACCAAAAAAATTAAGAGCTGACACTATGATAAAAGCACATTTCTAAATTTCAAGCCAGTGTATAGTTCTTTGTCTGAGCAGGCATAAACAATCCTGTAACTGCACTTTGATATAACTTTGATCAGAACGCTTGGTTTGGAAGATAAGTGAATTAACAACAGGCCTAAGTTTATTAAGCAGATTGGAACTTTTTAGTAAAACAAAGCCTCCCGTGACTGTTACCAGCCCAGTGTTACAACTGCTCAGAGGGACAAGCGCRCTGGGAAATGCCCAACGCCGGCATTAGGGTTGCGGGTTTGCGTGCGCACGCACGCGCGCTCAGCTTTGCACCTGGGTCATTCCACAGCCGGGTCCCCAGGTCAGCGCCCTGCCGGCACCAGCGCAGCCGCGGGGACGGCGCAGGCGTCGCGCCTCGGACCGCCACCGCCGGCCACCGCCGGCCACCGCACCTCGGCTCCGTCATAACCGCCCCGTGACAGGGGACGTGACCCAGCCTCCCGCTCAAGTCTCGTAACTGCCTCATCGCAGAGCCATAGAAACGGTTAAGTAATAACACCAAGTTCGGTCTTGCATGTTATCTGAAGGTGAAAAACAGATTCAACTCAAAGCAGGTTTGGGTTTAATAAGAAATAAAACAGCCCAGCCTGGCGCAGAGCCTGTCGGAAGTTTAGCTTTCCAAGAGATGCTTTATTCTTCCCAGGAAGAATGTAAAACAAACACACCACCCCCACCCCCTTTAACTGATCACCTCTTGAAAGGTGTAGCATCTGCCATTCAGGGTTTGATGTTGTAAATCATACAGTCTGACTCTGCTTGTTTTGCTGTTTGTAATATTTTCTTCTTTAAATTATATTTAAATCAACTATTTCATCATSTTCTACATATAACCTACTTTTTCAGAAGTTAGAAGAACAGAGAATACAGCTAAGACCTTACTGACAATACTTGATAGTGATTGCCACCGTATTTAAGAGTCACCTCTCTGAAGGCTTGGACCAAGTGATGCCGGGAGCTCTGCCAAACTCTGTGGTTTGGAATTGAGACGAAGACAAGCGGGCAGTAACTGCACAGAAGGAAAACTCAGGTCCTTGTCGTGAGCTCAATGAAGACAAATATGTAYGCGTGCCTGTTGTGGTTTAACCCGGCAGGCAGCCAAACACCACCCAGCCRCTCACTCGCTCCCCCCCAGTGGGATGGGGGAGAGAACCGAAAAAAAGAAAAACTAAAATTCATTGATTGAGATAAAGACAGTTTCATAGGACAGAAAAGGAAGGGAAATAATAATAATGATGCTAGAATATACAAAATAAGTGATGCAYGATGCAATTGCTCACCACCCGCTGACCGATGCCCAGCCAGTCCCCGAGCAGCGATCGCCCCTCCYCAGCCCCCTCCCCCAGTTCATATACTGAGCGTGATGTCACATGGTATGGAACACCCCATTGGCCAGTTGGGTCAGCTGTCCCGGCTGYGCCCCCTCCCAGCTTCTTGTGCACGCGGCAGAGCACGGGAAGCTGAAGAGTCCTTGACGAGTGTAAACACTACTTAGCAACAACTAAAACATCGGTGTGTTATCAACATTCTTCTCATACTAAATCCAAAGCACAGCACTATCCCAGCTACTAGGAAGAAAATTAATTCTATCCCAGCCAAAACTAGCACAATACCAAAACTGCATATTTTTATCCACAGTGATTACACAGTTTACATAAATATTTCTCAGCTGTTCTATTTTCCCTGAGGATTAGCATCTTCCAAAAAATAAATATATAGGTCAAAGTGAGTCCTGATGTAATTCCACTGAGCTTGTGAAACTCCCCCACGTTGGGAGGGATTCCCTCAGCTTCAGGACTTGAGGCTTTTCAATGCTCTCAGAGCTGGTTTTTCCACAAGCAGACATTTTATGTTGTGGAAAAGCACTGGTCTACTGCCTGTGGTTTCAAAGCCATTATCATATAAAAACAAAAGGAAATCATACCCTCATCTGAAAAGTCTCATTCCCTCAGCTGGAGAGCTCCCCAGAACCTATTAAAGCAAAGACCATGAAGGAGGATAGAGATTTGCCATTTCATGGCTTGCTTTCACGTTGTTTTGGGAACTTGAAGAGAAGACCCTCCTGGTCAGGAGGGTCTGACAGTAGCGGTATTATTTTCCCTTTTTCAAACCAACATCAGTGGGTCAGAAAAACTGAAATAAGGTCCCCTCTGCAAATTKAGACCTACTATTAAGCGATTACAAATTGTTGCCTCATAATCGGATGACCGTTCAGAACGTATTTAGGACACTTTAGAGCCATCTCAAATCTAATTTGCACCAGTGCAGCTCCAGGGAGGCTATCTTCGTCCAAGTCCCTTAGGATTACGGTTCTGCATGAGATTGGAGCACAATTACAACACACGCTTGCCCTGCACCACTGCTGCTGGTAACAGCCTTAGGCTTCACAGGCAGCCAACGCAGCAGCCACGCCAGACACCAACTCCATGTTAAAGAGAAAACACACAATCCTCCAAACGCGTCTGCTTGCTGAGCACTGCGGGGCTGAAGGCTACGGCTCTGACCRAGCGAGCAGACACGAGGTGTTCCCAGGGACATGAGTTATCTGTACGCACACCCTCCTCGCAGGCCACCTCCAAAAGGAGATTTAAGAGGGGGAGAAGCGAGGCAGCCCACCAAAAGCTGGCAGAGGTCATGCTTGAACGATGCCTCGAGCGTACTGCCCACCAGCACGGGCTGCTGCAGGGGTCCTTCGGCGCTCGCCAGCTATCCCCCTTCCCTCAAAGRCACGCGCCGCTGGCTCGTACACGCCACGCGCTGCTCCCCACGTAACCAAACCTTGCGGGTGGCAGGGGACCCGGGGCTTGCTCTGGCTAGGCGATGGCACRCAAACTCTGGCCTTCAAAGCCACAGAGCCCAGGCTGAGATCTYTGCAGGGGCCCCACGGTCCGTGTCCAGTGACCACGCTATTTCTGCGTATGCGCAACCCTGCACCAGTGTTTGGCCTTACGTTACAGATGCCACCACTGGCACGTTTCGTTAGCGATACAATTAACACAGCAGCATCGCTATTTTCCTCATTGCTACCACTTCTGATAAAAATGAATAGATGATGAATAGCAGATTGTCCCTGTATCAAAAGCATGACATAAACCTATAGCTTTCTATTAAAAAATGATGTTGTATGATTTACACTGGTAAATACATTACCACAGAAGTAATGCACCATCTTAAGACAAACATACTAAACACTTTCACCCTTTGCTGGAAATCTCAGGTGAGATCTATTCTTTATGACTTTCTGTACTATTCTGCTCTCAGCCTGTCCTACCRACTTGTCACCCTTTAATCCTTCTCCCCGGTAGCAATGGGTTTACAGCTGAAGTTGGAACGTGCCCTCGATGCAGGTCATGAAAAACAACCCCCAACTCTTCTTGTGCCCAGCTGGGATATGACTAATGACACCAAACACATCTTTTTCTTACTCCCATAACCTTACCTAACCATTATGAAGCCCAATCTCTTGGGCAGAATTGCATTTCACATAGGGAAAGATTGGGGAGAAGCTTAGGGAATTCTTATTACTAGTTGTTTTTTCCCTTGGGTTTGGTTTTGGATTTTTTTGGGGGGTAGGGTTTGGGGGGGGGGTTGTGTGGTGTTTGCTGGGGGGATGTTGGAGGGGGGGTAAGAGTGTTGTTTTGTTTGTTTTCCCCCCAGAAGGATTCCTACTGCCTAATTTCCTTGGAGAAAAAAAAGATACCTTCAGTAGTGTATCTGCAAACTCTTGCCACTTTTTCATCTCCCACCCCTCAGACCTCAAACTACCGGGTGAATGCCAGGCACAATGGAAAACACACCACTGCTTCCTAAACTTCTGCAATTTCTCTATCTACTCCCTTTGCGCATGCAAAAAACTTTGCATCATTTTAAGATTTTTACACCTTAAGATAGGCTTTTATAAATGCTTTGAAATTTGCTAAGAAAATGAGAACAATCCTGAGCACTGAGGGGAACAGAAGTCATTAARCAAGTTAATACTAGAAAATGAGACAAAAGATCAAAACAAACAAGGAAGCAACAAAGGCTCTGTGAGTAAACACACACACAAAACCATCCCCTGCTCCTTCCGCTGCTGTGCAGACCTAACAAGAGGTCTGGCAGCAAAGGCTGCCTGCCACAGGGGGCTCGGGAGATCCTCAGGGGCTTTCAGATACTGTCCAGAAGTGTGGTGTTTAGGAGACATCCCAAGAAAACATGCACCCTTGCCTCCGCCAGAGAAATCATAAAAGAGGCGGCTCCCACGGACTTCTGAAAATCATACCCTCCGCATTTTAACTTAAACACCACAAAAGGCAAAATCCCAAAGTCGTGCGCTTCAGAGCTAACAGCCCGGCTGTTTGTGCCTGCAGCAGACAAGCCCTTCAGCAACATCCCTCAAGCAAAACTTGAGACCTCTCTCCCGGCTCCCTAGACCCTCCTTTCAATGTATTTCATGGTGGAGAAAAAAGCAGTCTCAAAACATTTGTAGCCACCCAGAAAGATGTCTGCAACACTCAGCCCCCCTCCTCCCCCCAACCTTCATCTTTGACCTTGTTTTTAGGTTTCAGCTGCACTGCTGCAGCCACCCTTGTATATTCAGTGCAGGCTGGATTCAAAACAGCTCCCAGTTCAATGTACTGAAGAGGGGGAACTACAGCATTTGTTTATGCACGATGTGCAGCCTCACARATTATTTACATATGTTTGAAATGGCTGTATAACATGACTGAAATGAAGCAGAAGCCAGGGATGTAATATATATAAAAGCAGCATGGAAAGACATAAGGACCATGTTGCCAGTAAATATTGCCATGTAACTACAGACAGGGTATAATACCCCTGCCTTGCCAGACTGGGACATACAGTTCTGTGCTGCTTAGCTAGATACCGTTTTTCGGTAGGCAAGATTACAGCGGTATTAAAGTTTTATATATGTGTCTCTCTCTCTCAATTTCTACATGTTATAGCATTACCACTCCTATAATTAGCTGTGTGTAGTTGTTAGGCTCGTTCTGTCAGTAGATTCCTATGAAACCACAAAAATTAATAGTGTTTAAGAAGGGACACCTTTTTCTGACACCCAATACAATACTTCTGAGGGAAGTACTGCATCCAAGAAACAGGAAAAATTCAAGGAGCAGTGCTTCAGCTGCAAAGGATCATAAAGCAAAATAAACTTGTTTGCACTTATCTATCCATATTCACATTATGTATTTCATTTCCAGTTACCCCGAATGTCCTTTTTTCAAGACTGCACAATTAAATMTTTTCTAAGTTTCTTTATAGTCATAGTTACAGTAAGTTTAATGCTTAATTTCAGATACTACTGTCCTTCACTTAGTGCATTACCATATATACATTATATATGTACATGACACATATAYATTGCCATATCTCTACTAGCCATAGAGCCACCGAGAACATCCTCTGCTCCGTAGCCGTCTCTCCCCCGGGCCAGCCCCAAACTCACCACGTGCCCGGTGGCCCTGAAGGCAGCCGAGATGAGCATCACTTTCCAGGGCTCCTCAAAGTCCTCGGGCATGGGGGTGTAGATGCAGTAAGCCAGGAGGGCAGCGGCGAGGCAGAGGCCCAGCAGCTTGGCTCCCATGGCTGCAGGCACACCTCCTCCCAGACTGGCTGATTAAGCGCTCTCACTGACTCTTAAGAGCTGCAAGCCGGCACACACGCATAGGGCAAAGTTAATCCCGTGTTTTGTTTGGGTCCCGGCCAGGAGGTGATTTCTCATCGGATCACCCGGGGCAGAGGTTACTTTGCCATGAAGCTCCCAAGGAAACATGTTCCTTCAGCATGGCGTTCAGCCGCTCGGARACGGCTGAGCCGGCACTTCAACCCCAGATTAAACACCGAGGCTCCYACACCCCCATCACCCGCTTTCCTGCATTTGGCAACAACAGCCAGAGCAGGAGGGCTCAGGAGGAAAGAGGCAGTTGGAAAAATAAGGAACAGAATGTGGCCTGTGAACCGAGGGCTGCCGCAAGGTGACACTCACATGCAAAAAGATGTATGGAGTGTTCAGGAGCTATTAGCTGCTGCTTCATAATGCCGCTGTGCAAACGCAGCCCGGCTTACGGAGATACCCAACAGATCAGCCTACAGCAGCACGTAACCCACCGTTACTTCTCAGGCAGTAACAAGTACCTCCTGCTTTGACAAAAGCTCACCCTTTGTCTTGTAYGAACACACCAAACCAGTTGTGCAATAATAGGTTTGGCTGAAAAAAAAAAAAAAAGTCTTTTACAGGGTTTCTGGTTAATATTTGAAAGATCAGATTTAATTACCACTATTCTCAGGATTAAGAGATTTCTATGCATCTCCCAGAGGCAACCGCTTCTGCACAGGGTGGACTCAGAAATAGGTAATAATAATTCCACTAAGGAAACACTACAGGCACACACACAGAAGGAGGGGTAAAAAGAACGGCTGCAGCACCAAGAGCCCTGCTGTAGAGATAAGCTGAAAAGGTAAAAAGCTCAACTAAAATTTGAGTTATTTCTTCTGCTGAAGTTTTACCAAGTGCAAAGCAGCACCGCCACTTGTTCTCTCACACTGCGCAGCCCCTGGGGATGGAGCACRCTTTGGAGGACCAGAGAGCACAAAGCACCACAGAAGACAAACCTGAACTGTGTGTCACCAGCCCACATGCACAGAAGGAGGCGGCTTTAGACAATCTATCAAACGTTTTCTTTACGTAAGTTCTGGGCATCTCCAAAATATTAAGGTATTTTAAAAATCCAGCTGCGCTATCCCTTCTCAGCCCCGGATAAGACACCCTGTTCACCCTTGTCGGTCCTTCCGCAGCACAACAGCCGGGTCAAAGCCCGATGTTCTTGACACCACTCCAACAAAAACAAGAGAAGGCAGACCTCTGTGGTCACTTCGCCTGTCCTGGAGGCCAGTGCCAGGTGCCGGGGCGAGAGGCGGGTGAAACCAGCCCAATGTGAGGTTGCTGCGGCCCCGTGCCGCAGGTCCGAGCGGCAGCAAGGCTGAGCCTGCGTTCCCAGCAGGCACACACGCACTAACACGTGTACRTGCAGGGCTGGACAGCAGATCAGCAAACCCCATCTTCTCTCTTCTACAGCTCAGATCACCCATTTCTCGGAGGCTGCGAGGCAAAACGCAGAGAAAGGAGCTGTATTTCAGGCAACAGGGGAAGAGGAGGCGCAGCCCGGTGAAGAACGGAGGACAAAGCCCTGTCCCCCCCTCCGTGAAGAGCGGAGGACAAAGCCCAGTCCCCCCCTCCGTGAAGAGCGGAGGACAAAGCCCTGTCCCCCCCTCCGTGAAGAGTGGAGGACAAAGCCCTGTCCCCCCTCTGTCCCTCCCAGGAGCAACACGAGCTCTCAGGGCAGCTTGCTCTGTGCGACCACCGCTCGCTGTTTCAGCGCTGGCAAACAGCATGGAGGAAGACGTGGCCAGACCTCGAACTACCACAAAACTGGTCTTCCATTTTGTTGCGCTTAAGGAACGTTTCACCCTCTTCTTCCATGCCAACCTCCAGCTGAAGCACGGCTGTGCAGCCACAGCATGTGCTATGCACTGTCCTTGCCCTGCGTTCACCTTTGGCTTAGGCAAGAGCTCACAGTGCTTAGCCTTCAGATACCAACATCTCCTAATCTCCCGGCAAAGCCAGCCCTCCTGCCCTCCAGTGAACCGCCACAGCAACCTACCCTAACCCACAGTGATGCTGGATAAAGAGAATAATAAATTGAATTCACAATCCTAAAGCATCAACTTCAATATGGAAGTGCCCATATCATGGCAATTTTATTAGAGCCCTTTCAGTAGAAGGGACCTGTGGGAATCTTTTTAGAAAGCAATGGATGCGTTTAACTACTGAACTTATGAATTATGAGAAAAGATGAGAAACTGAAGCTGCACAGAACACCTGCTGCAGCACGAAGGTTAGCAAGAAGGAGTTCACACACTGATACTGAAGCTGCTGGTATGCCAACCCAATTAGTGAGTGTCTTTATCTAATGCTGCTGGTATGTCAACATAATTACTGAGTGCCTATTTTTAAGTAATTTATTATATAAGCTTCACTATTGTTTATACTAAAAGTGCACCTGTGTTTCACCAATAGTAATGTGTGTATAGATGTTAGAAACCAATAAGCACACTGCACATGTACTGACTCACACCGTAACACAGTATATAATGGCTTAAGTTTTGCAATAAAGTCGGCATTTGCCCAGCTTTCAATAAAAGAGTATTGTCGTTTGACCGTCCCGACCAAAACGACAGGGACCAGCTGAGACAGCACAAGACCCCTCTCAGACAGGGGGATGGGGTGCCAAAGGAAACACGTGAACATTAAAATCCAGATCAATTCCATGCAGCAATTACCCTTCGTATTACCCCCCAATGTCTAACCTCCACACTGCTGCCGCTCTTCAGAGCCCTGCTCCAGCACCCACCGCTGCCAGCTTGCTCTTGCATCGCATACTCTCCTCACTGCTTTCTAAAGCAAAACAAACCTCTTGTCGCTGCTCTTCCTGCATATAGTGTACCAACAGAAGAGTCATGCAGCGTGCCCAACTTTCTATATTCTGCATTTTCATATATTCCAAGCTACTGGTGTTTCAGCAAATAAGGAAAGAAAAATTAATGTGAACTTAAGTGGACTAAAGCCAGGGTTAAAACTGCAATGGAAAGAAGAGTGGTYGGAGCACAGCCCTGCCCAGAGCCAGCATTGCCTGCAGCCCTGTGCATGCCCTGCAGCCACAGCCGTGTGCTCCATGACACAGACAATAGGGATTGCCTGTCACTGCGTATTGCACAGCCGTGGAAAGACTTGCATGAACTAGCTCAGACATTGACCTGCTAAAATCAATAAATCAGCCCTGCTAAAAATAAGTATTGCAACATCAGATTGAATTTTCAAGCTGTGGTTTGGAAGCAAGAAATATGTGAGCTTATAACTTAATCTGTTCATAACAGCAATACCTCTTCACCTCTCTTCCACTGTCTTGGTTTAACCCCAGCCAGCAACTAGCCCGACACAGCCGCYGGCTCACTCCCCCTCTGTGGGAYGGGGGAGAGAATCAGAAGGGTAAAAGTGACAAAACTCCTGGGTTGAGATAAAGACAGTTTAATAGGGAAAGCAAAAGCCGCGCACACAAGCAAAGCAAACCAAGGAATTCATTCACTGCTTCCCA
>JASVER010000086.1:769271-813825 GCA_030449065.1 Oceanodroma leucorhoa | reverse complement strand
GCGTAACGGTGACTTGGGAAGACAAACGCCATCACTCCCGACATCCCCCCTTCCTCCTTCTTCCCCCAGCTTTGTATGCTGAGCATGATGTCATATGGTGTGGGACATCCCTTGGGTCAGTTGGGGTCAGCTGTCCTGGCTGTGCCCCCTCTCCCAATTCCTTATGCACCCCCAGCCTGCTCGCTGGTGGGGAGGTGTGAGGAGCAGAAAAGGCCTTGGCTCTGTGAAAGCACTGCTCAGCAATAATGAAAACATCCCTGGGTTATCAACACTGTTTTCAGCACAAATCCAAACCATAGCCCCAATACTAGCTACTGTGAAGAAAATTAACTCTACCCCAGCCAAAACCAGMACATTCTCCACCCCTTATTCCATACCATTTGCATCATGCTCAGGTCTCACACTATCCAATACAACCTCATTCACCACCACCCYCCTTCCCATCCCTTGATATAATACACAGATATCATTCCCTTAGTCTATGGGCCACCCCTGTAAAATCTCTTCAAAATGTCCACAAAATGTCCGTTGAGTTCATTTAGTCCATGACTTTGGGCTCCACCTGTTATGGTGGTCACTCAGGGCAGGAGAGGTSGTGTGTTGGGTAGAGTTATTGGGCACCAAAGCCAGCTCAGGTCAGATCACTGCTGCACTTGCACTGCTTCTTTTGAGGCTTCTCCTCCATTAATTCCGGTGGTTCCTGCTATAGTAACTCGTATCACATGCAACTCTAATCCCGGCTTACAACAATTTAAAGGCATATCCATTGCAGTCTCCACCCCTGGTCCCTTTGGACCAGGGTATAGAGATTAACATTGCGATGAACTCCTCCCCTTGCTCCTAGCCTGGCTAGCAACAAGGGGTTCCTGCTATAGTAATTCCCGTAACATGCAACTCAAATCCCGGCTTACAACAATTTAAAGGTATTTCCATTACAGTCTCCACCCCTGGTCCCTTTGGACCAGACCATCGGGTTTAACRTTGCAATGAGCTCCTCCCCTTGCCTCTGCTCCRGCTTGGAYGTATCCACAGCCTGCAGTCCCTTAGGGGTGTACCTGCTCCAGGYGGAGCCTTATCTATGAGCCACAGTCTCTCCAGAGGTGTACCTGCTGCAGCATAGACTTATCCACAGCCACAGTCGTTTTGAGGTGCACCGGCTCCAGCATGGCCTTCTCCATGGGCCACTGTGCCTTCAGAGAGTGACCTGCTCCAGCATGGCCTGACCCACAGCCACAGGCCCTTCAGAAGTAAACCKGCTCCAACACAGCCTCACCCACGGCTGCAGTCCCTCCAGGGGCATGCCTGCTCTGTCGTGGGCTTATCCATGGCCATACGCTTTGAGGTACTCCAGCATGACCTCATGCACAGCCACTGATGCTTCGAGGTGTACCTTCTCCAGCRTGGACTTATCCTTGGGCCACAGTCCCTTCAGAGGTATACCTGCTGTGGCGCGGACATAACCATGGCCACAGACRCTTCGAGATGTACCTGCTCTGGCATGAACTTATCCACGGCCACAGACGCTTTGGGGTGTCCCGCTCCCACGCGGACTCATCCACAGGTCACAGTCCCTTCGACTCAGGTTCACACTGGAGTTCCAGCCTGTCCAGTACAGCAGCACGGACGAGGCAGCGATGCCCTGGCCATCTGCCAGCCCAGGGGCATGGCCATTGCTGTTATCAAAATGTTCCCAGGCACAGCAGCGTAAGATAAGCAGAACAGCAAGCAACAAAAGCAATAAGCAGCCACTAACGAGCACTAGACTCTAACATACACTAGGGCAAGCAAGCCCGATGGCAAGGCACAGGAGCCTGCCGATTAATAGCTAAACAGCAATAATAGCTATAAATTCAATCTAGCACATTCCAATAARATCTGTTGTTATCTCGAACCCTTCGAGCCCCACATTGGGTGCCAAAAAGGACTGTCATGGTTTAAGCCCAGCTGGCAACTAAGCCCCCCCCAGCCGCTCGCTCGCTCCCCCCCAGTGGGATGGGGGAGAGAATCGGAAGGGTAAAAGTGAGAAAACTCGTGGGTTGAGATAAAGACAGTTTAATAGGGAAAGCAAAAGCCGCRCACRCAAGCAAAGCAAAACAAGGAATTCATTCACTGCTTCCCACGGGCAGGCGGGTGTTCAGCCATCCCCAGGGAAGCAGGGCTCCAGCACGCGTRAGGGTGACTTGGGAAGACAAACACCATCACTCCAAGCATCCCCCCCTTCCTCATTTCTCCACCCCCAAGCTTTTATTGCTGAGCAATATGGGCATGTGGTTGGTGCGGGATTTGCAGGTTGCCTGTCCTGGCCCAGGGGCACTCATGGGCATCGCTGGCCCTGACCAGCCCCACCTGGGACCCCCACCCRCCCCCACGCCCCACTGACCCCCCCTTGCCCGGGCTGCACCATGGGGGTCCCCACGCTACCCAGCACTACCTCGTGTGCCGGGCACATCACCGGTGCGGCGCTGGCTGGACCGAGGGGTGCTCGTGGTGGTCACAGCACCGCCCGCACTGCCGGGGTGGCCCCGCTCTTAAGCTAGACACCAATTTGGTCCTGTGATGGCTGCGGTGTTTTTGCACACCCACGCTGAGAAGGGTCACGTCTTCACTGGGGCAGGGAGTAACAGCTTACCAAATCAGCAGCCAAGGGCTAGAAGGGGCCYGTGGGCTCCACGCCTGAGCAGGTTCGTCACGCTCCGGTTACCCCCCGGGAACAGACACGCTGGGCTGGGGACAGCCAGCCGCCAGCGCCCGATCCTCCCAGGCAGGGCTCCGGGGGTAAGGGATGGGGACACGGGCATGGAAGGGGGATGCAGGAGCAGCCCCAGGGACRGGGGGGGTGCGGGCAGCCAGCTTGGCAGGGCAGAAGCTTGTCCCCAGCTTCAGCRGGAGGAGGCCAGATGTCCCCGGCACCTCTGCCAGCCGCTGCTGGTGCTCRTGGCGACAGCCATCGCGCTGGGACGGAAGGAAAAGCATAAATACTCTAATTAGTTATGCTATACACCAGAGTGATTTTTTCATTCTAATACAGTRTTTTAGGAAATAAATCAAAAAGCCACCGTGAGGCAGTACAGCACTGCAGAAGTTTTCCTTTCCACCAAACAACTGTATTCAAGAGCATTCAAAACCCAGTGAGACATACCGGTTCTGTARGTCCTTCTCTTTCAGCAGGGCAAGGATCAGCAGTTATTTCTACTTTTCTTTCTTCATTGTTACTACCCATACTTTTTAGTGATGCTTACAGAACTGGATATTGACCTGTGTTTATAAAATAAAGAGATGTTATTCACAAGATGTTTTATGCAAGAGAATTTGGACATTGTTTTTCCATCCGTTGTTTATTATTGAATTGGAAGTTTATTGTTGAATTGTAACATTGAAATGTTTCCATGTATAAATGGAAACAAATGTCATTTGAGTTCAGAGTACAAATATATTCTGAAAAAAGCAATTCACCAAAACTTAAAATAAGCCGAAATTTAACACATGCAGTATTTCTGAATATATGACAAAGCAGGAATTCCAGAAATATGCCAGGTTCATAAAAGCACTGAAGTATCCAATAAAACATTTTCCAGCTCGGTCTAAAAAGCATATTATCATCAGAATAAGATAACAGAAGATTTCGAGTAAGTCAATATTTTATTTTGATACTTTAAAATGAAATTTATTCAAACATACAACTTTTTACTGCTTGGAAGAAAGGTAGCGGTATTTTTGTCTTTTTACTGTTCTGAAAATACTGACTTCCAACTTCGTTTTCATTTTCACCACTGACTTGAAAAAGCAATTATTTTTTCAGTTCTAGTAAGAGCATGTAGTCATCATGAACACTGGATGGAGGGATATTAAATAATCGAGTTATTTACCTGAAGTCCTTCTGTATCTCCTCCTTAATTACCTGAATTCTGATTTTTTTTCCAAACAAAAATAAATTTAAGATTTATGTCTATATAATAATGTTAAGGTATATATAATAATTATAAAGGTGAAGTTACTAGTCCATAACTGATATAAAGACACAGTAAAAGGTGAGAAATTACTGCACAAAACACCTGCTTTGCATCAARTACCTAAGAGAGTGAAACAACACCCAGTGGAACGTGACGACATTTGCCACGGGTCTCCGACAGACTTCTGTGCCGGTGGTTGAGCACAGAGCTTGAAGACTGCAGCGTGCCTGCTGCGCAGCGGCAACAAAACACCCTTTCCAGGAGCAGCTTTGCAAGTGCAATGGAAAGTCCTCCAAAGCTTTGACCACTGTCACCCCACCACACGAGGAGAAAAGACCCAAAGAGAAACATTCTTTGTCATTTCTTCACGCGCAGGTTGCAAGAGGACTGACCGAGAAGAGCAGCCCATGGCGACTCCCGCACACCACCCACGGAGGCTGGCAGCAGCCTTCCTCCTCCTCACCTCCCGCACCCCACGCTGCGCTCCGTGCCACCTCGCCCCAGACTCCCGCAAGGAAGAGTCCCTCTGCCGTGGAGAAGGACTGTGACGGCCGTTTAGCTCATTCCCCTGATGAAACGAGTCAAATAGAAATCTGCAGCGAGTGAAATTCATTTTTTCACTCATCCATATCCATTCCTCTCTCAGGTGAAGAAAGACGCTSAGCAGAGAAAAGCTGCAGAGCTGTGTCATGGGTGCACTATTTCACAAGAGCCATCTCACTCTGAACCAGACAGACACAGCTTTGGAGGCAGATCAGGACAGTAAACTCCCTTACCTAACCCACATTAAACCAGAAATCTACACATGCTTTAAACCACCTTCACTGATTTCTGTTCTACCTTAAGTTTCAAAGTTCAAAACAACTTAAGAAACCCAAACTTATATCAACAGATCCATTTTGCTCACACCTCTAATTTCCAGCTTCTCAATGTTCACATAATTGAGGTTTTCACATCGTTTCTCATTTTTACAACAATAAGCACAATTCTTGAATTCAGGATCCAGAAGTAGATTGCTGAAGAGTTAGATTTGCCATCCCAGGGGAATAGAGGCCAGTAGGGAAGAGAGACCTGTGGGACAATCAGCAGAAATCGCACATAAAATTGAAGCAGTATTGATAAAATTTAACTCCAAAGCAGTAATTTCGGAAAGTGGAATGACTGCCTGACAGACCACAAACAAGGAAGGAAACCATTTGGTAAATGTTTTCAGCAAATGAGTGTTTAGATTTGTTTACTCAAACATACATTTGAATTTATGAACATACATATATACACATGCATGCACACAAACATATATTTAAGGCTGAATTCTGAAACTAGTAATGCTTTGGGATTGCAGAGTCAGTGGGCATGCCAAGGATGATGAATGGAAGAGACATCGTTCAAACCAGAGGTCTACAATTTTTCCAGTTGAGTTGCAATGGCATTTTGGAGGATTAAACTGCTGTTAAAGCAACAGAGCAGCTCTGAAATGTAATTTCAATAACAGATAAGAAAAAAGCATGATGAAAGCCAGAATTTAGTTACTTTTGCCGTTTATCTTTCAAGATGGACTTTGAGAAGTTTGTGAAGAGTATATACAAGATTATATAGAGTTCCCATTTGCTCCGGGGTGCAGGGGACATTCTTCCCTGCTGCTCCAGATGCCCAACCAGACCATTGGTTTGGGGCAGCCCTATTATCCTGTGCTGCGCATGAGGTCAGATAAATAATTGAAGGTTCTTTCCCGATATTGTAACCTACAAATTCAGAGAGGGAAGTTTGTGGTAATCCTGACTCGCACAGATCCAAGGGGTCAGAAGAGCTGTCAAGTCTAACAAGACCGGTCACTCGAAAAGGATTGCAGAACGCCGTAGCCCGACTGCCTGCAGAGACACAGCCTGTCCTGCCAAGGCATCCCTCCAACTCAGCTGGGAACATCCCAGCTCCTCTCCAAACCAGCTGTGGAAGGCAGCCAGTGCTGTACGGCTCGAGGACACGTTGCTCTTGCTGCCCCCACTCCCTTTCTCCAAAATTAGGAAAAAAGTTAAGAAAACAAGGATGGGGATTTCAATGTGCTGGAGAGATTTGATGCTGTTATTAAGCAGCTAAAGCTATAGCCACAGTGAACAGGACTATCAGAAAGTAACCATTTATATTTGATCTAATATTTATTAAAACAAATGTGTTAGTATCAGGAATTTCATCGACTAGGAAATAAGAAACAGTATGAAACTGTTCAAAGCTTGCTTGTACCGATACAGACCAGGCAATCTTTAGCCAGCAGGGAAACACTCAGCACAAACAGTTCCCAGCTGTTTCTCCAGCAGATTTTCYTCACATTGGCACCTCCTAGAATTTGGCCAGCCTTTACAAGTCAGACTCTCAGCAGTAAGAAATGAAATGGCCTGAAATAAAGTAACCACTAGAATGTGTTCAAACACCCATGGCAAATCCGTGTGCTTTTGACTCTGCAAATTAAATGAGGAAGAAACACGCCTGCCAGAAGCGGTGACGGCTCCACAGCTCCTGCTCGCAGCCCCGCCGCGGGTTTGCGCCGAGTTCGGAGCCCCGCGTTTGCGGGGTGCTCTGCTCTGTGTCTCTTTCAGATGAGCAGGATGGACACGGACTGGTTTCGATGCCAACATTCCTGTTAGTGTCACGCTGCCTGAAGTCTGCACGGCTGTTTATGACCTGCTCTGAAAATCTATACTCAAGCAGCTGAAACACAAGCCTGCTTCATTCTRCTGCTCGCGGTTCCTGAAAGCTCTGCTTTGGGCAGCAGCGGTGACGAGGCAAGCGGGCGAGGAGCAGTTTGGTGGCACCTGAGCCTGGCCACGCGGACTTACCAGGGCTGGTCGTCATCGTAAGAACACCACGCAGGACATCGCTCCCTAAGCAAATCGTTACCCCTGTGACTCCAGGTACTTTTCCCCCTGCCCACATAAATACAGCCTGTGTAGCTATCTGCTGCCAGGACACTGCTCCGTACAAGTCTGTTCAGTGTAAATGCCTGAATTTGAAATTTAAGATTACCCAGAGGAAGTGAGCCACTCTTGGTGAAAAAGAGAAAGGGAGCCGAACATGAGTACTTCCCCAGCAAACAGCCTGTCACCACAGACTGATCGAGGCATTACTACCTTCCTTCCTGGAGTTTGTAAAAATTAAGACCGTACATAGCCATGGTGCCAAAGGAAAAAACCTTCAACTCCTTGACTTATTTCCCTGCATCACATGAAGCATCTACAGAAAGATAGATACTTGGAAATACAGCACAAATTGCTATGGTAACAATTCAGCATTCCTATGATTTGCAGTGATTAGTTTATGAAGCCTAAGCTCAGACTGAACACCTTCCTTTCAGCAGCCTGTGCATCTGTAACAGAGCTGCAKGGAGCCTGACGTCCTGCAGCTTGAGTTAGAAGGTCCCAACTGCCAAAACCTTCGCTTGGGARAGGCGGCAGCCAGCCCAGCTTCTCTGCTTGGCGGCACTTAGGGAAAAGGTTATGTGCACTTACACAGTCACTGTTAGCAGCTGAAAAAGGATATACGCACACTTCCTCTCGCCCCCCGAACTCTCCACTCYTGAGATTTACACTTTACATAATTCATTTTTGACAGGTATAAAATCAACTGTACATACAATTTTAAATAAATAGTAATTAAAGTATTCCACTAATGTCTACAGCCTGCTAGGCAGAGTCCAGTAACAGATAAAGTTGTCTCCCCTCAGAAGCTTGGTCATGTACGCTGGCTAGTCTGCATTGATTAATACAGCTTGCTACGCTACATGAACAGAATAAAACAGGAGGCACACTCRAAGATTTCAGAACATAAATTAGAATGAAAATCAGTTCAATGACTGTTCCCATAAGCCTGCTTTGAAGTGAGGAGCGCTGCAGTTTAAGAAACCGAGGGCAGACCAGGGGCATTCCTGGAGCAGTCCTGACTCTCCGCAGACCCAYGCAGCGGTTACCAGGAATTCAGTATCGAATCTGCTTGGGGCTGAGGCACARGAGGTCCCATGCAAACACCCTTAAAGAGATCTCCACCTTGCACTTCAATGTCCCCTCAACATCTTYGCTTGCATCTGCTTTGAATTGATTGACTCCAATCAGAAATTTAAAACCAGATAGCTCCAAAAAAATTACTTTAGAGCATGAGCTGCCCAGTCAAAGTGAGGGGAATATTAAAGAGAGCAGATAACTATACTTGCTTGTCTACTATTCTAAAATTTTGTATTACACAGGAACTAAGAGAAGGCATATGGTCTGTTGTTCAGATTACAACTTGATTCATAAACAAAGACAATAAATTAAATGGAACATGAAACAAAACATACTGAAAGCATCAKTCCTTGAGCCTCAGTTTTTCCCATGTTAATGCTCATGTTTTTATTTCACATTTTATTCTCACAGGACTGTGTGTAGCCAGTATATTTGTGATACCACGTATCTGACTCCAGTATAGGGCAGCTCTATCAGCATGTTGCCTACCCTGGCTGCACCTAACTATTTCAAGTAAGTGTGAAAAGTCCATGAACTGTTAAATTGAAGATAACAGGGAAGGAATTGTTTTTAAGATTTCTTTTGAAGATACTGCTTTACTAGCTAGTATTTCTTGGTCTAAGATTCATTATATTACTTGTGCTGAATGAGTACAGTGCCTTAGGGACAGTGTTGACTTTTGGGGGACTTAATATGCTTAATTGTTTACAYTGTGTTAAGAAGCTTACTCTGTACATTTGCTTTGGATTTTAGCTCCCTAATGCCTGTATATCTGACCTGTACTGACTATCAAGCTATTCATTAGCCAGAATACTGCTGTTTTCTGAGCTACTGATCAATGACACTGCACAACAGACTATCTGCAAAGTCGTTACATTAGTTTGATGAGCTTAACATTAGCTGAATAATTTAGTGAACCTATTGCAAAAAAAAATACCGAGAAATATTCTCAAAGGAGAATATACCAAACCCCCAATCACCATGGGGAAAAAAAACCTTAACCAGGAATTCTTTCTGAAGGTTGTGAATGCTTTCCCTGATTGCCTCAGAGGTTTCAATATATCCCACGATCAGTGCAACTATTCTCTAGCTGAATCTTTCAGCATTTAATAACAGACGAACATGTGGCCACAGCAATATTCCTATAAACATTCAGGAATAGAGCAGGCAAAAGCCTGTGCTACAGTTCAGCAATCCAAATGCTGAAAGAAAAACAACAAACAAACAGTTTTGCTGTCTGATTCATGTGATTATATACACAATTTGCCCCTCACTATAAGGTGTATTTCATGTTTTTTTCCCCCCAAAGATATTTTTTATTCATATTTCATATTTCTTCCCCAAAGCTCTTTCTCCAGCACCTGCAGRAGAGGTGCCATGTGCGCACCTTTTAGCGGTGATCTGCAAAAGGGTGCTCCACCTTAGGTAAACAAGTCCTGCGTTACAGAACAAAGACCGAATTTCCRTGCAGACCTCATTTCTGGCAAAGTTTTCTTTCCTTTTTGAAGCAGCAAATCTTGACTGGCTTAATTTTTTCCTCTTGTGAATAGAAGGAGGAAAGGAAAACAACCAGGCRTAATTCTCAACAGCTCCTAAAAACACTAACACAAAAGACCACAGAGACATTTCTTTATGCAAGAGAAGGTTTAACCAAAGTGCCACAAATACTTGGCATTTATATTTGTAAAAGAAAGTTTAAAGGAAGCTAAAAACGTTGGCCCGCCAATTATTCATCACCAGAAGTCATACCTGCATCAGTTTTCTGCCAGTGCAGTATGTATTCACACTCTTTCTATGCCCCGTGGAAAAATGTAGGCTCAACYGAGGTGAATTACACAACTGTCTCTAAAAGGTTGTAAAATAGTCTTACTGATTTTTGGAACATCTTAATGCTCTGAAGAAATGTGGGTCACATTCAATTTGTGCCAACAGAAGGTCCATCCTATGATAGCATTTGAAAACAGTATTACCATAATTAAATCATGGAAGGGCTCTGAAAAAGCCTGGGTAATTTCCCTGCCTGTAAGAGCTGTTTTTAGCAGCAACTTCATGTTACGAAACTTAACTGCAGGTTGCTGCTAACTTTCAGTCAGAATTAAATTCAAAAGCATGAGAAATTGAGTAGTAACTACATGTCCCACAGATATCACATGTACAATGCATTCACAGAACTGGCAAATCTAAAGATTTCTTCTTCATGTTTCCACAAAGATTATCATCGTGAAATGCTGGTTTTCCCCAATAAATGCATTTTTAAAACCAATCTCACACTAACATTCTAGTTTTCATTCTCTCCATTTATTACAAACAAAATCATTCATTTGGCTAAAATGAAACACAAAACTTATTTAAAACTAGAACCCAAAATACTCTCATTTGGGTACATATTTTCTTCTCTCCCTCCATCTGTTTTTTCACGTGTCTGCATACTGCCCGCTCTCAGCCAGACACGGACATACTGAACCAATGTTCTCCCAGCACCTGTGGCCAGGCTGGAGCTGAGGAGCACTGGAAATCTCAGGGAAGTCCAGGCCACAGAGGTTTGAATAAACTGAATTATCACAAAATGTTGGCCGATTATTCGGAACAAARCAGCTGATGTTCACTCATCATGACAAAACGTGTGGGGGGAAGCAGAATGGTTCTGGACAACTCTTTCCTTTTCAAACATAGCAGAGCTGAATGCCAACAGTCATACTAGATACTAGCAGTGTATTTTCTCAAAATACCCTGCAAAGCATTTAGGATCATGGGTTGCTTCTGACTGTTCACAGAGCTGAGCTGATAGAAATCCCTCCTGGAACAATCTCCGCAGTGCAAGGTCCAAAAGAGCAAAGATTCAAGCAAGGTCTATTTGCTCCATCATTCAATCCACCAATCTATGAAAACTAGAAAACAATAGTGCAGAAAGCGTTTTGTGGATTTTAAAAGCCAAACCATTTAAAACCAAAGCAGAAAATATGTGACCTCACAGCATCAGCACACAACTCCTGGCACCCGTGTCTCTTGCTTGCACTCCTCCCAGCTTCTCTCCCTGGGTCTCTGCGTTACTGGAAGCGCCGAGCCCGCACGGTCCCCGCGGCCAGGCAATGCCACCAGCCACGGACACTGACACAGCCAGCCGAGCCCAGATCAATAACGCAGATGACACCGGAGGCTCTTCTGGAGCCCAGGTCCGTGTGCCAGACACAGAGGACCTGGTTTGTGCTACCAGGTGTCCCACGGCAGGAGCAGCGGTGCCGTACCCCCACGTGCGGTGGGTACCACGGCCCCTCCGCCCAGRGACCAGTGTGTCCTACAGCACAACCAGCAACCTTTCCTACTGCACTCCTTAAGCTGCTTCTGCTTCCAAGCTTTTTTTTTTTTAAAGTGAATTTTGTTAAACTCACTGGGRTGCCAGCTGGGGCTGGAGTACAAGAAACCAAAATCCCCGTTCTTTTTCTTTCACAGAAAGAAAAAAGGAAATACATTGATTTTCCTGTCCTGCAATGCATTTTTCACTTCTTCAAAAAAGTAGATTTCTTACAAGTCTCTGAGATGGCCACTACTGAGCCATAATCACACTAGTAAACCCTACCTACATGCCTTTGAACATTCGTTTTAGCATTAGAGCTCTATATACGACATGGCAAAAAGATAGAACAGATCAGTTTGTACCGCAGTACATTTCACATGTAAAATTCATCTCAAGTGTCAACCCAACAGTATCAAACTGCATCTACAAATGCCGAGTGTAAGGCAATGCTACAATAATTCCCAGCTTTGGATACTGTCTTACTTTCTAACAGCCTAATCATAACCATGGAGTGCTTTAGGGATTTGCAAGCTAAAATTTGCCCCGAAATGCAGCCTGGACARTCCCAGGGCCACGTGTAAGAATAGAAGAATGGTGAGTTTTCACATAGTGGTTGTTTTATCATTGTTGTTATTTTAATGGCAACTTCTGACCTACAACAATTTCCCGCAGACTAAACACGAGGCTTTCTTAGAGCCCTTCCTTCACATTTTATTACTTTCAGAGCTTCAAGTATTGAAAGTGAATGTAGTGAAAAGAACTTTCACTACAAAAACAATAAACTTAGCAGGAATATTAAATCTTCCATAAAGTTTGAAAAAAGAAAAAATATTTAGGTATTTCTGTAAATCCTTAYAAATGGAATTTTTGTTCTTACTTTATCTTTATTCCTAACTTACTGCTGACTGAACATAAGGAATTTGATAGAGAGTTACAGTATGCATTAATTTGATGWCTCTTTTGTAGCCAACCTGCCTTTTCCAAGGGATAACCAGGATTATCTCCCTATGGTACTTTCACATCCACTGGCCAGAGTAACACATCTATTTTCAATGGGAAATATGTTATTCATTCTCAGTAAGTTAGTGCTTAGAATGATTACATATGGGTTTTAGCCTCAGAATAATTCTGAGAAGCATTGCAATATCAAAGCCCTTAATAAGCATCAAGGGCACAGATTTGCAGTAGCTGATTGCTAGCGTTTATTAATTGAAGGTTCATTACATAGACATTTATTACGTTTTATTACGCCTACAGCACCCAGCTGGTTCCAGTGCAGCTGCAGAATTCCTGAATGGTCTCCAGCAAAAGACTGAAGATTCTCAAGCTGAAGCTGAAGCGACTTCAATGTATTTGCAATTGAGTCCATGAGGCTCACCAGCTCTGTGGCTGCGGTTTCCCCGTTACAGCAGAGCCAGTCCCCGTACTTCTCACGGATTGTTTTGGAGTGAGAGCCATCTACAACTACAATTCACTAAAACCTTTAAAAATAATTTGACTCTAATAATAGTGCAAGCTAAGCAAATAACTCTCAAACCACTTCTCTCAATGTTAAATAGGTTCCAAGATTCTGCTTTTTGCCTATGGGAAAATGAAGGCAGGAATGTGAAGTGACTCGCTTCTTTGCACAGACCAAGTAAAAAAGGCAAACCTGAATGTCAGTACCTGCTGACTTCCAAGCAGTTTTCACTCTCACAGCTCAGGCTGCTTTGTGCCCCAATCAGTTGCAAAAGCATTTTAGAAAGTTCTCATGTGTAAAAACATCAAACAAGCTGCAAGAGAATCCACACCCATTGCCAATAACTAACACAGCTGAGTAAAATATTAACAAGACTGAAAATACTGCTGTGATTTGACTAAGGACATGGCCAAAAASGATTGACCAAAAACTACACAGAAGTAGTCTCAGAATATCAATAGTATCAAAGATCCATAAAAATAACCCTTATTTTTAAATAATCCCCGTGATTAGCAACCAGCTTTTCTTCTCTCGGCTCATCATAGGCAAGGGTYCTTCCTTAAGCTTTTGTAACATTTTCATCCAAGACATAAAGTGCAATTATCACCAAATTCCGCATCCCTTACGCTCTCAGGGATGCGGCAGGGAACAGGAGCTGTACGTGGGCAGCGAGTGCTGCCTTCCCGAGAGGCTGCTGGGGAGGCCACACAGGCAGCGCGGCACAGGAAAGGTAGGCAGTCGCCAGATCCTGGGAAAAAAAGGTTCCTTGGAAGCCTGCGTTAAGTGTGTGAGTTTGGGGCTTCATCCAGCTTTCACAGGAGTCAATGGAAAGGGTCCCTGGGRTGAACCACGTACCCGCAACAGTTCACACATAGCAAGAGGGGGTTTTTGYCCATAGTAAGCAATACAACATCACCAGTTTTTAAGCCCAGTGGGATTTAATCTAAATATAGAGTAATTCTGAGTGACACAGACAATACACCTAATTTTGAAACAAAAGTATCTTTGTCTGCAGTTTTGTTAACTCTAATAAAAATAGCCTTTTTCTTGTAAAATTGCACTTTAAAATTGTAAAATGCGTTACAGAAGATTTAGCTTCTACAAAACAAAACAGAAGAATCAACTTCAGAAGGAGTCTTGCTTCAAGCCACAAAGAGGCAAATATGAAATTATCACAGTCTGTATTTAAGTGGAAACTCTGAGTTCCTGAGAAACTTCATCCCTTCTGTAATCCTGCCCTGAGCAGGAACTTTCACTGTCATCCCCGCTGTAATCCTGCCACAACCAGAAACTTTTACTGTTTTTCCATAGACTGAATTCTTTCTGGCTAGAAAGATAAATTCTGGCTTTAGCTCTCCCTAAGCAAGTTTATTCTAGAGGTGATCACAAGACCAATGTTAAAGTGGAAAGCGCAGCGGAGTACTTTGCTGGCAGCCACTTCCAAAGCAAACTGGCCATTAATTACAGCAGCCGTATGACAGAACACGGCTCCGACCTCCCTCCTGCAATGGCCTCCTCGTACCCGGCTGGGGACTGACCTGGGCCCCAGGGGCACAGGCTCTCCCCATCGCAGGTTCTGGTTGCTGCCGGGAGAGAGGAGGGTCACCTCCTGCCCGGCCGGGACCCCCACAGGGACGGCCGGACAGGCGTTCRTCAGCGGCTTTGCACCGGGAGTGGATTTGACCCAGTGTGTTTTCCCAGGCTTTGCTACCCTCCACTCAGCCTCCCGAGGGTCCTTCCCAGATCCCTGCCCGCTGCAAAGGGCCTGTGGGACCGAGTGGTTCAGCAAGATCAGCACTTTCTTTTGTCAGATTTTCAGAAGAAACCAGAAATGAGAACTAGATCCCAGTCAACCATCAAAGCCGAGGAAACCACTATCTCTGGGAATGAGCTAATGYGTTAGACATGTCATTCAGACGCCCTGGCTTGTCTCAGTCTTGAAATAAAAGTTATTTAAAAAACTACATCTGGAAATGTAACGCAGCCTCCTAATGACTCCGCGTTATGTCAGGCACCTACGAACAATTTAAACACAACCTKTTTGTGCAAGTGGAAGAGGCTCTCTCCTTCTAGCACATTTCCASAGGCTCAGGATGGGATGTTCCGGGCTCTCTGCAGCAGCAGAGCGAGGAAAGGGTAGTCGGACATGGACAGACCCCCAAGAGATTCACTCCCATGCGGAGGACGCAGCTGCTGCTCACCGACACCCGCGCACTGGCCGGCAAGCCTCGGTCGTGCCTCACGCTCGCTTTGGTGTGCCAGCAACGGGCTGGTAATGGYTTTGTAGTCACGCGCAAGGGACTTCTACCCCACGCATGTAGAATCATGGAATCGCGTAGGTTGCAAAAGACCCTTAAGATCATCAAGTCCAACCGTAAACCCAACACTGCCACGTTCAGCTGGACACTTCCAGGCAGAGGCCACGGAGCTGGGAGCAGGAGGAGCTGGGTGCCGCTGCAGTGGGGAGGGCCAACACCGCTGTGATTAGCTCCAGCGGGGCTTAGCAATATCCAGATAATGAGATGCCGACATAATCCCTCCGGGTTGACCTCTAGTACAATATAATTTGCTAGTAAAGATAAGCCGTCAGAAGGGTGGCGAAGCTCCCCATGCTGAAAGAGGAGCCCGAGCACCAGCAGCCCCAGGGAGCGGCGCTGCCGCGGGGTCTCCATGCGGCACCCAAGTCAACATCCCACGGGGCCCCGCCACGCTCCGCTCCCCTCCTCGGCCTTTGCTTTTCACAGAGCCCTGTACAAGGGAGAGAGAGAGAAAGTGCTCCTTCTCGGTTTGTTTAGACTAGTTTTGTTCCACACCAGGAGCGATCCGTGCTTCCCACGCTGCAGAGTGAAGGGCCTGGGCGTTTGCAGGTGCACATCCCAGACCTTTCGAGCTTCCCAAAAGGATTGGTGCACCCAGGAACTCCAGCAGTGCGGAAACATCTTGGCAAAGCCCGGCTGGCCTGCTAAGGTGGCAGACATGACAGGAGCGAGCGTACTGGAGGGAGGAAATCCTTTGGCAGTTGACAGGAGCTTAGAACGGGCTGTTTCACCTTCACCACAGAGCAGCCTGCGCAGCTATGGTTTTGCATTTTCACCATAAGATTTTAAGCTTAATCACCACCTGGATTACCCTGAAGTGCTGCAGTTGATTAACATAACTTGGATCCCTGTGCACAATTACTGCTTAAGATCTGTAAATGAAGAAAAAAAACTAATTGGAAGGAAGCAAAATTATGTCCCAATGAAAATACATTCCACATGGCACCTCCACATTGCGCCTCCACCTTCAAATTACTCAAAAATTTTAAAGCAGTTCCAGAATGTACATTTAAACACAGAGGTGCCATCCCACTCCTCCATCTGCTCCACAGAGAGCTCCCAACCCCAGAGGTTTTATCTGAGGCCAAAGAGGACTCCAGGGTTACATCCCAGCCAGCGTTTCCATCTCYGCACCTAGCTGCTCTTGGGGGCTGCTCAGGCGGCTGTTTCACTGCAGTCACTTCGTATTAAAAGTTTCCCTGGGCCTTTTGCCTTGCCTAACCTCCTGTTTAGAAAATAGACTGTTGCCATTTGGTGGCCAAGAGGAACATTGCCTCCTGCCAGGCAGGGACCCCCGCACGGCCGCAGGAGGCTGGCTCCCGCAGGGGAGCAGGGAGGARAAAACCTTCGCAGCTTCTTCAGTGGGCCAACAGACCCAGGTCCTCAGCATCTGACCCTTTTCTTATCGCCCTGRCTTATCTGTCAATGACTTCAAACATTTGTTGTAATTCTCCGTTACTGGGATCTAATTGCTGTAACCCTTGTTTCTGGCCTCTGAGGTTTAGGCAGACCGATTTCTGGTAGATTCCTCYCATCTGAAAGCTCCCTGACCTCCCGCCTTCAGCTCCTCTGCCTGGGCTGCCTTCGGTTGGCAGCTGGAGCTCCTCTCCCAGGGTTGTCCCTTTTGAGGACAGCAGTTGCTGCAGATGTTTGGCCTTGCTTCTTAGCTCTTATAAACTTTTTGTCCTTTATGGGTTCTTTGCAGTTCCTTCAAGGGCTCTATACTAAGAACACTAAGCCAGAGACCTGGCAAAATGCCAATGCTCCCCCCCCCCAATTACTAACTTTAAGACAAAATGCCAGCCACATTTACAGYCAAAGCAAACATTTTTCTGTTACTGCTATGTTTAGCATCCTAAGGGCTGATAYATGCAAACGAACAACGCTGAAAAACAGGAGGCCAGATAGATACTACATAAACCATGCTCTAAATTAACTTCTTTAAATTTTGACGGAGGTCCATGACACTTGCAACTTAAAAGGATTACTTCTATCCCTCTCTCCCGATTAACAAAAAATATCCAAACCAAATAGAAACCCACAGAAGCAAGCAGCAGCACAGGCTAGAGATAAGYGGTCACAGACAAACAGAAGGCAAAAGACCCTCCCAGGTCACCAAACTTTGTGCTGCGGCACACAGCCTTACACCAATATATTTCAAGAGAAGACTTCTGAAGAACAACAAAAAAAATCCTACCTGATAAAATTGAGCCAAAGTGCCAGGAACCTCCAGTTCAGTGGGACACAATTCCCATGAAAGCTCAGGTTTCTCACTGGCTTCAAGTATTAGTCCCTTAAAATCATTCAGGGTAATTACTTCAGAAGTGGTAGATGTCCTTAAATATCAAAGAAATGCAATTCTCTCTGTGAACAATGGCAGACATGCCGTGAAAAATCTGAAATACCAACTGAGCTGTTGAATGAAGTCTAGTGAGAGCGCAGCAGGAAGAGAAGGCAGTCGTATCTGACTATACTCGCACCTCGCCTCAGACTYGGCAGGAAAAGGCAAGGTAGAAGTAGGAAATAATACTACTAATATCCCTTTCAATATCATTTACACTTAGTAGTGATGACTTCTGCTTCTTAGCCCCTTGTTCATCATTCCACACTTTTTATTAACAATGTTTGGACAAAGCATTTTAAACAGCCATTAAAAACACTTGAGAAGGCTTTCAAACCCTACGAAGGTTTGTGCTAGCTGTGAGGAAAAAAAAAAAGTGAAGCCTGGGCAGATGTTGACACAGACCAGACCACAGACGCTGAGAAGGTCTGGGGAACCAATGTAAGTCCTCCAGCTCCTTCAGCCCGCTCCTTGACCTGGTCTTCTCCACTCCCTTCTATCTCACCTTGTGTCAATACCACCAGGCAAATTTAGAGAGAAATGGCTTTTGAAGCATATATTAAAAGACTTGTCACATTAAACAATTTTCCAATGAAAACAAGTATTTGTTAGCAGTGCTACAGCTCAAAAGTCTGAGTGCTGCATTGCTGCTAGTAAGCTTGAGCAATGTGCCTTGAGCAAAAGAAACACAGAACGAAGATAGATATTAACAGTCGAGTATCAACCAAATAGGCAAAGGTTTCCTTGAGCCTAGGCATATATAGCAAGAAGTGTGATAAGAAATAGAGTTGATAGTTATCTAAGACAGATCACAGCATATTTCATGGTAGAAAATGTTATTGAATATAAGCACAGTAGTAATAGTCAAGTCCACCAGAAATAGGACATGTGCACAGCAGCTTCTAGAGTTACTACAGCAGCATACACCTAAGAGAAGGAATGTGAGAGCTGTCAGATTTCATAAAAGTGTTTAATGTCTCCTCACAGAGAACTCAGCCAGAYATCAGTATTCAAGCCAAGATGGGCAAGAGTCCTGTTAACTTTATTCCTAGCTATGAGAAACAATTATCCACCGAGAACCTTTTGTTGGTATATTGCAATTCTAGATTAATAACTCCCTTAAGTAGAGAGAATGACATTCATACAATAGTTTTGTATTCCCAACAGCTAATTTCCAAAAGCCAAAGGGGGGGGGAAGAGAAAAAGGAGTAAAAGCACATTTTTCTTGCTAACTAAAGCAGTAAAGTCAGCAAGATTCTTTAAGTGTCTTGTAAAGTGATAATACACGATTCTTCAAGCCGGTTGAGGAGCTACGTACCTGAGGCAATTGTACTGGCATAACTAGAAGTGCAATACTGAAGTAATGAACGGGCTGTGTGGCCTGCGGCACTTCTGATTTGTACACTTGGAATAATTAAGGCAAGAGTGACTTCACACAGAGTGCTCCTAGAGATGTAACAGGAAAATAAGGGTCTTAACAGAAAAATAAAGAATTACCACCTTTCCTATAGATAAGCGTAGAAGATCTCCATCAACACCTACAATATATCTTTTTTATATTGCTGTAGAATCTCAGTCYGATAGGTTTGAAACTGCTGGCGAGACCAGTACCTTCATAAAGCACAAAGTGGTGTTTTCAATTTATGCGAATCACACGCTCCTTTACAGCAATGCCTATAAGGAAGGAAAGTAGAGGGGAGGAGGCCTAAATGAGAGAAGTCTTAAGCTTCTCAGTGCAATGACTTAACAAGTTTAAAAGTATGTTATGTTCAGCATTCCTGAATTCCCTGCTGACTGCTGCTTCTGTGCAGTATTTTGGTTTTAACACAAAACTACCGCTCATAACATTGGTGAATAGAAAAATAATGAAGAACAGTGTGTACATCCAGAAAGACAGTGGAAATTTCCACATTCACTTGTCAAGCCAGAAAGGAAATGAAGCTAAAACATTCCCTCTGTACAGGCATCCCACAGTCCTGTTCAGAGCTACTGAACACACATTAGTTGAAGGAACAGTTGTGAAACTTTCAGTGCAAAAATCTTTGTACTTGCCTATCTGATTTAGGATACCATTCTGGTAGTTGCACATTCRAACAGTTCCTTACTGTTTTCAAACAGTAAGGTTTTGAAAGAAAGCTGAATCTGATTCTACCTAATGAACTAAAATTTTTGAGTCAAGTGTCACATATCCAGCAGTTCTGCTGAGCTGGTTAAATGTGTCACCCACCTTTATGCACTGCACAGAAAACAAAGAAATCAAACAGTAGGAAGGCTGAGCTTAACTGGAGCAAAGCCGATGACATTTGCATGGCACATTTGGATCCATCCTGCAGAGCAGGGATTTTTAAGCAGAAAAATGAGTTAAATTTTCTCAAAGAAAACTCAAGTCTCACTTGAAGCCAGATGCTTAAATGCTAAATTTCTACACTCTTAATAAAACGTATTTCACCTTTTTATAACTTTATTGCTAATAAGTGATATGATTTTAAATACTAGTGACCTTGAAAGTGGTTTAAAAATCCCGTTCATGCTTCAATAAAAATTTCTCCCCAGACTCTCACTGTAAGGCTTKCATGACAACCTGTCTGTCTGTAATTTACAGCTGCATTACTCATTTGGTAACAGGTCTACAGGGAACCTCGCCTGCCGAGTTCCTTCCCCACAGCATCGTTTGCTTTGAAGTTTTCAGCCACAGACCTGGGTCCATGTGTACTTGTTTAGCTGAGCCAGTAAATCATGCTGCTTCAGCCTCCCTGTTACAGCACTGTCTCTTGCCTACAGTAATTTATTAGAAAAATAGCAAATATATATACTTTTTTCCATGAAGGTCTTTACCTTTTTTGGTTAGTCTGAAGTTTCTGAAGCAAACACTTGAAGGAGTAAATGTCTTGCTCGCATTTTCCTTTGATTTCTAGAACAACTAAATTGACATCAGTTTTGTGATATACCCTGCAAAATCGTTTTGAATATTTTGTCCAAAACCCCATGACCTGGGGTGCATCAATGAATTCAGAACTACCTTCTCGTGTTGGTTACAACAACAAATGTAACTGAGTCCTCCAGTGTACAGTATGCCCAAGCCAAATATCTGTCCTATAAATTTTGTCTCAGTGTAACACCCTTCAGCATGGAAATACTGTCCATACACTCATTTGTGGAAGTAGCTGAATCATTTTTGTAATGAGTGCACTCATCCCAACAGGCTGGTTTTTGTCCTATCTGGGTCATCAGCAAAGGGGCAATTAAGTTGTACCCCTTCAGTTTGCRTAAAGCAAGCAAGGCTCGCGGATCAATGCTGTGATTTTGCAAGCACAAAATTTCTGTCTAGTGTGGTGACAGACACTTTGAGACACAATACCTCCCCAGAATCAATGCAATAGTTTTCTCAGCACCTAATAAGCAAAAACGTCTTGTAGGGGTTTTTCTTTTTCCACCTTGCATCACTCCTATACTCCAGCTGCTGAAAGCAAGTTTTCCTGAAGTTGCTGTTCCTCTTAGAACCGTAAGGATATATTTTACTGTCCTTTCAATATACAGAAWACAATTGTTAAAATTGTTGCACACACATTTTGCTTATCTCAATATCAAGATAAATAAATAACCCTTGTTCAATACTTGCACTGCAAGACCTTCGGGGCAGGTACTGGCTCCAAATATTTTTTACACTGCCTATTTATATTAATGGCACATGTCTGAAGTACTTCTGTTGCTTCAAAAATCATAAATCCATATGAAGTAACACAGGGCATCATCTCAGAGCATTTCTACCCGCCATAAATTTAAAGTGCCATGAAAAAAATCTAGATGCTATTTCAGCTTCACCTGTGGCACCCCAAGCACCAAGTTAAGCGGTGGCAAGCCCTTGCACAGGGCTGTGAAGGCTCCGGAAAGCCATGCTATGAAGAGGGCAGCTACGGGGGGCTCACGCAAGAAGCCTGCATCCTCCCTCAGTCAGGAGAAAACACAGGAGCAGAGCTGGCCAAGGTAAGGGTATAAGATCTTTATAATGCTCCTCCAGCTGGGTGGGGTTGATGGCATTTGCTAGATATATTTAATATCATTTATACCCTCAAATATATCCAGACACTTTCAGTTTCTCAAGACAGAGAGCACTCACATAAACATCTGAACTGGGGGGGGAAGGAGTTCTGGCAGAAAGTGAGCCAAATGTGTTTGTCAGAGGCACTTGGATTTGCAAAATTCAGTCCTCTACAGCCAGCTCTGAATCCTTGGAAACCAGTGGGAGTTTACCTACGTCATCACTGGATCAGAATTTGGTCCCTCATCCTTACTTATTACGACCTAGAAATTAAATCCAGCTCATACACAACCAACCAGGTATTTTCTATACACATTTGCAAGGGAAAAGCCTTCAGAAAGAGCAGAGGAAGCAGTATGGCACTCTTACTTCGTTTTAGAAGTCTTGAACCAAAATGGGGGGAAGGGAAAAGCCAACAAAAGACCATCCATAAAAGAATGTCTGGTGGAGCAGAGCTCAGTATAAAGGAAAGTGTAATATGTTTCAATAATAAAGAAAGCATAAGCTCCATATTTTTTACACTACTTTCCAAAGTATCTGCATTTAAAAGATTTGATCTGTTGGCCTCTCTGCCAGATGTTCCTTATTCTTTTTATAGTAGAGATGGGTGAGAACAAGCAGAGTGCATCTCTTCGGTCAGAGCAGCCTGCGTAGGAATGACTGTATTCCCTCTTACCTCCCTTGGAGGCAACCTGAGCCTCACAGAGCTCRGTACAAATGCTAGTCAAGTCACAGATTATTGCAGTTCTCCACAGTTTTCAATATGTRAGAGTAAGAAAAGTTTTGGTTTGGGTTGAGCAAACAATTGCAACTCCAAGTCTTTTGTTTTAAACAAAGCAAATTTTTAACCATTTTTCAGTGAAGAAGTCATGAAAAGATTACATGAATTTGAGAATTGTTTCTGTCACGAAATCGAAATATTCTCCAACAGAAAAGTTTTGATAAAAATCTGTGCCATGCTGAAGTGTTGGCAGTAGAGCCCACCTGCCAAAAATCAGGCCAGAACCTTATCTGCTGTGAAATCAAATCTCCATTTGAGGTGTTATCAAAACGTAGGTACAGAAAAAGCAGACTCGGTCTGCCTGCCAGCGGTTAACCACATGCAGCGACGTACATGAAGGGCAGCTTGTTACCGACTCGGGCACRTGGCTGCCTCTTCTCCTCCGCCCAGCAAGACATGTTTACTTGCAGGTGTCCAGCCCAGAGAGATCCASGCAGACCAGCGAGGAGGAAGCGCAGGCGAGAGCGGAGCAGCCTGTGCTCCCAGCAGCGGGCTTTGTGGACACGCTGGCCTCACCCTTCCATCAGTCTCCTGGGGGGCTGTGAAACGAGCTGCAAAAGTCTCAGTCCCCTCCAGAAGTATTTATTAACTTCAGGTTTGCGCATCTGGAAGGTAAGTGTCAAAATTCTGCTTGTGAACAAAGTGTTGGCAGTGCCACTCCTCAATGCAGCAATGAAACCCTGTATAAGTCAATGTAGTTTCATTACCACCAGCTGAGATAATCTCGTGAGCTTCAAGAATATCAAAGTAAGCAGAGCTCAAAGTTGTGAAAGCCAGAAAGCGTTTACGCGCACATACATGCAATTGTGGAGACTGCAGACTTYCCCCTTGCTGTTCCGCAACCATTTAACCTCCTCTCTTAGCTAACACCTCCGTACGTTTAACTTGCTTTTCAAATTTTCTGAACATTCTCTTCAGTTTTTCTTTAAAAAGAAAAACCGCTGCTGCCCTTCTGGGCTCAGACCTTCCCACCCCACCCCCACAAAAAAAAATTTAAAATTAAAAAGATTGTCCTCAGTGTGGGCCTGCAGAACGAGGTTCCTCTCCCTGAGCAGCTCTAGGCGTTGCTCCCTTCACTTCCCCCGAGAGGCTTTTTTCCATTGCTTCAAAGGCAGCCCCAGAAGCCCGGTGGTTTTCCTGGTAGGACGCGGTTGGGTGTCCAAACTCCCGGCCGCTGCGAGCGAGCACGGCCGCGGGACAGCAGCTGCAGGTTTCGGCAGAAGGGACCCGCCGTCGCCTCGGGGCTGGCACTCCAAGGTCAAAGCCCAGTGGCAGCAGCAGCTTCCTCGGGGCAGTTTGAGCCCGTGGGACGGACTCCCACCGGGGCTGGGGCCCCCAGCAGCCTCACCGCCTTGCCCCCCACATCCCCGCTGCTGGAGCGGCGGCCGGCCGCAGACAGCCCAGGGCACGCCGCTGCCGCCCCGCCACCCGACGTGAAACCCCAGCCCCCAGAGAAAGGAACTCACAGATGCTTGATTCTACTCTGGGATTGGCACAAGAACTCAATTAGAATAAAATGTCATTTTTAATTATGCTGAGTGCCATCACAGGATGAATGGGGCACAGAACTCTCCAGTTTTGCCCAACATGCATGATTTTGCTCTCACAACTAATATCCTTCTAGTGAAGTCACTTTGGACTCCACGTTGTAAACAAAAACAGAACAAAGCCAAAGGTTATCTGCTAAATACACAGTAGATAAAACACGCTAGAAGCCAAGAGCATGTGAATTTACATCTAAGTACTTCCAGACAGTGACTCTCTGGTCTTGGCTAATCTCAATGTCAGAAAATGTTTTTCCAGGATAAGGTTTTTGTTTTGGAAGGATTCAGAAATGAACTGAGTCTTTTAAAAAAAGAAAAAGGCCAAGTTGTCCTGTCTTTCATTTTTTTCTTTTCAGTGAAAAAAAGAATTCTGAAAGTATTTTCAAGAAAAGGAAAGACTGCTTTAGTTCAAAYGCCAGAAAAATGATGATTTTGGCAAGGTACAGTCTTGGGTTATTCCATCTATCCTCTGCTTTCAACATTGAGCAGGTAATTCCTCAGCTGCTCTAAGGGACACAGCCTCTGTTTGAAGGAGATAAAAGCCAAGTATTACTTAGAGGCTGCCACAAGTACACCACTGTATACCACCCTGTGTGCAAATGCAAGTCAAAGCAGAGAGAAAAGAGGAATAGTAAAGTGAAACTGCTTTAAAACTACATACTCGCTGTTTCCAACGGGTAACTAGTGCCTTTATTCTCTGTTACAAAATGAAGGAAAAAATGTGCAAAATGTTTGCAGATTAAGATTAAAATCTTCTGTGACTAAATGTAATATTTACTTGAAGTAAATCTGGTATTTACAGATTTGTTTTTTCAAGTGCTTTGAACACAAACAAGACTTTATAAATATGCTGGAAAATGTTTAAACTTCAGCCAGAGATGACTGTTTCATTTCAGAAATGAACATTGGCTGACAGAGGAATAGCTCAACATGACAAAGAAACATCATCTGGGCCTTCTGATGAAGACCAGTTTATGGCAACAGGTTTCCAGCTTATAACTACAATACAAGCCCACGTTATAYCATGTTACAGAGAGCTAAACTTGCTTTGGAAATAATTCATTCATGTATATTACCCAAGTACCATCAGCCCTAAGACAGTGTTGAGAAAAAAAGGCGTTTTCTCTTCATACCAAGAAAAATGCTGGAAAAGCATGAAAAATGAGAGGTGAATGTTGTTGCAGAAATAAGAAAAACATTGCTCAGGTTTCCAAACAGAGCTGTTGAGCATGTGGCTTAAGAACTGCTGAAAGAATTAAGGGCACATTCTTTTCAGCTCGATTCAATGATTTTCTTCATGTAAAAAGAATTACAGTATTAAGCTTACTGTTGTGGAAAGAGAACATATTTACTAGCTTTTAATAGAAAACTTTCAGCCACTGTTCACAATCCGCTGTGGTTTTACCCAAGACAGGCATCAAAATCTTTATTGGTCTAGCTATTTACAGTTAAAACTTGTTTCAGTCACTCAAAAACAGAGCTATTGCCAATGTCCTGATCTAAGTAAAAGGTTATCTAGGCGATATATTTTACCTACAGATACCTCCTTAGGGCCAGCCAAAATGGCCATTTCTGATACCCTTCCTTTGCTTGGGAAACAACAGGCAAACGCCACCATGAGAGACGCGACTACCCGTGTCCGAGGGCGAGGACTGGCCACGCCACCAGCGCCCGCTTCTCCTGCGCTGGGGACTTGGCTCCCCATCAGCTGGGTGCCGCCGCCTGGAGATGCCCTACGCGGCCATCTACCCACCGTCCCCGGTGAAGCCACAGCTCCGTGCCTCTAGCCGAGGCCGCCGGAGCACCGCGTGCCGGGGCGCTGCCGGGTCAGCAGCACGCACCGCGCGCTGTTCCAGCACAAAGCCAAACCCAAGGGGTAGGTGCCCCACAGCCCACTCGGGCTGCASTCCCGAGCCGAGGCTGCATGCCGGCGTTGGGAAGCACAGACCCTGGAGAGCAAGAGCAGCCGGGCATGGTCCTTCCGCCACTGTTRGGAGCGTGGAAGCAAGGAGCCAGGAGCCGGCTGACAGCCAAGGAGCTCTGCTGCCGGATCCAAAGGAGACCAGCAGCAAACCACTAACTTGCCACAGAAGAGTCGGTCATGCTGATTGAAAAGCTTTGAGTTTCTCTCATCCCAAACTGCACTGACGCAGGTTTCTGAGCCAAGCTGGCTCGTTCAGGAGCCTCTCTCAGCGGAGAGCAGCGCACCGGGAGGTAAGCGGAGCCTTCAGCGAAAGCAAAGGGCAGCGCAGGTCTGCTCGCCAGCAGGCTGGCAGCGATCGCTGCCAAGCGTTTGGTGGGGGACACGGGGCCCCGTGCCCGYGGCGGGGTCTGGGCTGCGGCAGACAGCTCCTGCCGGCAGCAGTGCCGGGGACGCTGCCCCTGGGACCTGGCAGCCACCCAAGTCGTCACTAAACGGGCACTGCTTCATCTTCAGGAGCAGACAGAAAGCCTAAGATACGTGGGGAAGTTCTTGCAGAAATGAGAAGCCCACGCACCCTGCTCACACAAAGGCCTTCTCGTGACACCACCAGTAAGTAACCTTCCTACTCAAGCAAAATAAARTCTCTCAGTGGCTGGCATCAGCACCGAACTACCTGGAGTGGGACATATGGCAAAGCATAGTATAGCTTGTTTCAGAAATGCAAGCTACTAATCAGATTTAAGATAAGGTGCTAAAATAATTTTAAAAATCGTAAGATTCCATAATCTAGATGGAGTCTATAACCATCATCATCTAACTTTTTTTCTTTTAAAAAAATGGGTTTAGCCACAGAATGCTAAAAAACAAAAGAAACCAGTAATTAAAAACTATGTTCACCCTTTATGAAAGGTTTACTAGGGAGGGGGAAAAAAGGACAATAGTAAAGCAAAGTGCTATTCATTTGGAAGTAAAAAAATAAGTGCATTTCTACTCCTACTGAGTTTACTGTTGACTGCCACTGGAACAGGACAAAGTGCAATTTATATTTCTTTTCCTACACAGAGCTTAAAGTCTCTGTTGTGCCTATAGCTAAAGCAGTGCAAAGCAAAGGGTTACCAAGCATTTACCAACTCCTCCTGTTGCCTGCAGACATGGGACAACAGTTGTGCTCTTTTGGCCAGACTCTTCACAAAGCTCAGATGCGTGGGTGTCCTCCTCGTTCCCTCTGCACACCATGTGCATCTGARGAACAACATGGAACTGTCACATCCTGGGAACCTTCTTGCCGTGTGAATGCTTCTGAAGCAGACTTGTGTGTGTCTGACTTACCCCTCCGTTCACATCTTGCAGCCTTTTTTTCTCAGGGCCGAGAAATACACACCATTACACTTGGCAAAGAGGAACAAAACCTTTAGAAAGTGAATAGATTTTAAAATTTGGATTCTCAAAAATGCCATTTAAAAGCCTTTACAAGCACCTGCAATTCCTAATGCAGACATACGCTCAGTAGTTAACCTGTGTCACAAAAGCCCAACACGGCAAGCTTGCCGCTGGCAGTACTGGAACCCAGAGGAGGGTTTGCCACAGTCCTGCCCTCGCCCGTTTGCCGGCCCGTCAGCGGCGGGGCGAGCCGCGGAGCCCGCGGACCCCCTCCAGCCGCGGAGGARGCGGCGGTTTGGCCGCGAGCGCTGCTTCCCTGCGGGAGAGGCACGCGGGCCTTTGAACATGCCAGACCTCGGGACCGAGCCGCCCTGAACACAGACAAGAGGGAGCCAAGCTCAGGAACATCCATTTCGACATTTCTGGGAAAGTTAAAGCAGGGGCTGAGCAAGTACAGTATTCTGCTGCTGCTGCACTTTTTGCTTGCGAGTTGTTCTGCTTCCATCTCCCGCTCTCGAAGGCGCGGTTTTGCCTAGTTCTTCCTTCACCCTCCATCATCTTCACAGCTTTTTAAACACAAAACTCAAACCCTTCCTCCCCGTGTCAAAAAAAGCACCTACACGCACTGAGAGATGCACGTAGGGTGAGGGACCCCCCTTACTCTCCCCTGTAAGTTCCCATCCCAGACCCGTCCCCCCAGCCAGACGCCCTGCCTTCCCCCGCGCCACCCGCCAGCTCCCGGAACAAAGGGTGCCTTGGCAGTGGTTACTCTTGTGAAATGCAACACGAAATGGAAAAACAAAACATTGAGTATCTACCCAGCAAGCTTATGGCTTATAGGCTGCATTGTGGGCGAAGACATGCCTTTTAAAAAATGCCATATTGACCATCTGGAATTTGTCRGTGTCAGGTTAGCAAATACAATTCAGATACTGACCGAGTGACAGACTTAATTTTTTTTTTTTTCCAGTAAAAATGTAAAATCACATATACTTAATCTGTTCAGATTCATACACAGTGTTAAATACAGCCAGCCTCTTTAAAGTCATTATTTTTTCCTAGTGCAACAAAAAAAGGAAGTCATGCTTTTGTTTTTGAACTGTATTCAATTAAAGACTTAGTAAGACAGTCAAAGTTTTAGATTCTTAATCCATCACCATTTAATTTCRAAATGCAAGCCAAGGAATAAACAGAAAAGAACATTTATTTTAGTGCCTGTCAAGTTGCTTCCAAATGCTCTCTCTATTCCACATCCCTAATAGAAAACTAATAAATAAAACCAGATTATGCTGGGCCGAACGCGAGGGGTCCTGCAGCTCAGAGCCCGACTCCTCGCCAGAGGACCCCCGCTCGCCCCAGGCGTGCCGGCGGACCCTGCGGCACCTCCTGCCCGCGGCAGTGCCCCCCAGCCCSGGAGGGCTCCCCTGCGCGGGGCAGGGCTGCAGGGGGGGGAGCTGTGCCCAGCGCCTGTCCCGGCACCTGCACCTTCCCCCCGGCTCCCCGAAAGAACAGGAATTTGCCTTAAGGGTTAYGCCGACAGCAACGGGGAGACAAGAAATGGGAGTCAGGTGGAGGATAAATGCATTCGGGTTCAYTGTGTTTTGATTTCTATGAAAGCATCGCATTTCTTGACTTTTAGCACAGCAGGCCGATATTCTACATGAGGTTTTTATGGAAGAAAACTGTTTTGGAAGAGTTTGCAACTATCATCCTTGGAGAGTATATTACGTTCAGTAATGGAAAGGTCATTCGAACTGACTTACAGTTCTGACACAAACCAACAGAAACATACAGTTAAGTCTGAAACGTACAGCACGTTTCCAAAACAAATGAAACACAATCRCAGTCACTTAGGAAACCAGCAAGGAAGCGCTCTGTCCTCCACCAGTCCATTCTTGCCTTACATATATGCCAATACGAAAATCTTTTTGTTCCATCTAGCACTGCTGAAGGGTGCCCAATCTCACTCATTAAGCTCAGGATCAGCAAGCTATTCCAGAAGAGCTGGCATAATGATGGCGTTTCCCCCTCCGTCCCGCCTTACCCCAATAAACAGAAGCCAGCACCGACGGAGCCCGCTCACACAGGAAAAGTTAAAGCTAGCAGCCCACTGATGGGCAAAACCCCATTTCACACCTGCTTTAGACAAAGTAATGGCAGCCACCAAAAAAGTATTCCCMGGGTAAATAAATGCTATTACAAATATAAGTCTATAAACTTCTTTGGATGTATCAGATTAGACTCTGGATTCGTGGAATTGGAGTGGAATTCACTCTAGTGATAAAAACAAGGTCTTACGAACTTCTGGGCCCAAGGAACCTAGACCTATGCACTTGCCAATACRCCCATAGCTCAGAGCCATCCCACTGAAATAAGGCTCAAAATGTTCTAGAAATACCTTTAGTCATATAATTAATTCAAAATTCCCACCTTTSCTTTCCTTTTAATCAGCAAGTCAATAGCACAATACAAGAAGCAGAGGCTTTTAACCGTCACCTTTACTGAATTTATTGGGAATTATACAGATGATCTCATCAGCGTTAATGAGAGTTCAGTAGTGTACGCTCCTGTACATCCCACCTCACATACTATCAAGGTCACCTCTCCTCGAGATACAAGATATTTGAATTGTGGCCCAGTGTTACACTGAACTTATTTATACACTTTATCAGAGTTTAGACATTTCTACCATTACAGTTAAAACCAAAAACATCCATTTTTTAAATTGCAGAGTTATGTGTGGTTTGTATAATAGCTTGTATACTTTTCTGTACAAGGACTAGGTTAAACACAATCTGGACAACTATTTTGTAGGACACAGAAAAAGAAACTGCACAATATTATTCAATGCTAGAACATAAGTAAACAACACAGACTTCAGAAATACCATCTTGAGAGATTTGTAAAGACATGTTTGGAAGAGACCTTGATTTTCCTTGTGGTGATCCATTTTAAACCAGAACACAAAATAAACRTTAAATCTAATAAACAGCACATAGCTTTAGCATTGTTTAAATGTTGCGCTACAACACATTCAAAGCAGAGTTCAAAGCAGGCCACCCATTTCTCATTTAATTTTGTYACAGGAGACGGCTATTACAAGAGCCTCAGAAAGCCAACAGCTACACAACAGTCACTACGTACCACTAAAGAAGCCACAGAACAGTATTATTAAGACAAAAGTAGCAGAAGAGACACAGAGATCATTATCTAGCTATAACCTCATGACCTCATTATGAGAATTAACATTTTTTTAGTATTTCCAATTAGGCATTTTATACTTGAAAATGATTGAGATGCACTCTGCTGAACATACAAATGGAGAAAAAGAATATAGCAAGTTTAAACTCTCCGCTTTTCACTTTAATCCATATCACACTTTCACACTGTTTTCTCCTCCCAAATGACTTTTCAGATGCTATTCAAGATGAAAATTATTCAGTTACTTAAAGTTGAAGGTTTTTAAAAGTCACACCAAGTGAGCATTCTCCCCTGCCTTCTTAATCAGCAAGTTCTCCACAAGACCAACACAAGTATTACTTCATTTAGCATACTCAGTGCCAGAGTCCGTGCATTTACTAACTGTTTTCTGGTATAGCTATAGCAGAAAAGCCTTCTAAGGTAAGTTAAACTTACACAGGAAAGTATACTTTGGATTTTATGTAACCCACCATGGCAAGTTCAGAAAGTAAAATAATAAATAAAATAAAGCTAAAAGCATTCTGACTTCCTATAGCGTCAACAAGTATATTCTGGTATAGTGCTCAGGCTTTCTTACCTGTAGGACAGGCATCCTCCCTCCTCCCCATATTTCAATCCAGAAAACCTCTAATGTTCTAGCATTGACCTTGACTTAGAAAGACCCATATAAGAACTCCCACATTTGTAAAACTTATGTCCAGCTACTGCTGGTCTTCAATCATAAGCTTCAAAACTATTTAATTGTGCAGAGCACAGAACAACACTAGCCCTTGGCAAACAAAAGGTCTGAATCTATGCTTACCTTTAAATAGTCCCTGTAGGTTTGCAAAACATTAGGCACAGTGTGACTCACCCTTCTAACACCTGAACATAATGAAGTTCTCTGGTTAATTAAAATTGCTGACAAATTGGGAGCAAAACCTGTCAGCTGTGCAGAAGAAAGGCTGCAGCTGAGACCTGAAAAGCTAATGTATATGACTTTAAAGCATTCCACTTTTAAAATTTTAACTTAATTGTAACTGGGAGATAAAAYGTAATACAATTCAGAAACACACTCTCATCTGTAACTTGGAATAACCARCCGTGCCTTGTTTCTTTCACCCAGATGTAGCTGGTTGGTTGGTTGGGCGGAGGGTAGGAGGTTGGTTGGTTTGGTTTGGTGGGGTTTTTTTTGTTTGTTTTTTCAACTACTTAAAAGATGAATTAAAGGCCAGTGTGCAGGGCCATCCTCACAAGATGACAAATTCTTACTTCCTCACAAGCAAAAATTATCCATGGCATGCATCAGCTTTTTGTTTGTTTTCAATTGGCTGGTAGGTAGGTTTTAAGATTCTTGTTAATGAACTGCCAGAACATCTTCCTATAACCACTGCACTATAGCTATGGGTTACGTAGGCTTATAGATTCATAAGTAACAACATACTGCCCTTTAGCCAGTGTTTTAGGTAAAAATAAGTGAGTCCAATTATAATTAGCAATTGTCAAATGGTTAAAGATGGTATCAGCTATTAAACAGTTATGCTATTCCAATTTCCACTGATACATTACATCATCAAAGATAACCTAGCTAGTCATATATATGTATATATATAGTCATGCCATTTTTGCATCAGAGGAACTGTGATCGCATCCTTTTATTAGTTAATTTTACAGTGTTACTCTTMCAGTGTGATGAAATACAGCTTTACCCAGAGCATTATGATAAATAAATCAAGCCTTTTTTAAACTGATTTTAACTACTTGCTTTCTCCAGGAGCTGTTATCTCCTGCCCAGCAGGTGCTGAATGCCTCCTGGTGGTGAAGTACTCTCAATTCACAGTGACCACATTTCTAAACTAGCACACTTGGTAGTCTTAAGTTTAGGACTTTCAGTTCCAACCCAAAGTATACCCCAAAGTACACAGAAGACAATGGAAATGCCCCAGCTGATTTTGGCAGAAGCTGAGAGTAGGAATCTAATCAGGCAAAGAACTTGAGGGAAAGGCTTATCTTGGAAAACTCACAGGTGTGAATTCACGTCATGCCCAGTATGCTCAGTTCCCATCAAGACACGTGAAATTCTCCAAAGTGCAATAGCCTCTGTGAGCCAAGAGACTCAGGAGATGTGTGCTAGGAGAGAACAGAGCTTTAACAACAAAAAAGTCACTCTGTCCAAAAAACATCTGTAGTGGCTCCAGAAGAATGGAGACTAATCCTTTAACCTCCCAAGATTTCTCAGTTTGCAAACTATTTGCAAATACATGTATTTTAACCCACATAGGTCACATTCAGCAAGAAACAAAACCAAAACAAAGCTACTGGTGAGTTGGTACGTTCAGGGGAAAACAGGTGAAGCTTTCCAAATTAAAATTCACACCTCAATCACGCTTTCTGCAAACTACTACACAAACCTCTTTGCACCTCACACATTAATCAAAGCTATTGATTCATGGCAAAATTACTGGTAGGGTATGAGAAGATACAATTAGGGTTGGTTTGTTGCTTGTTGTTGTTTTTTAATATATGAACTGCTCATATCAAARCAACAAGGGGAGTTAAATCTGCAAGAACGCTCTTTCCCTGGTAACGGTCATGTACCGCGTCAGACACCAGCATGATCCAGAGACTGACCGTGAATTGACTTTATTAAAGAGTCTTCATGTGGTGATCTATGTACTGAGGCATAGTTTTGCATGATCTACATTCAATGAATTTGACTAACCTTTTTGTATCAGCATAGCTGTCTTCCCCTCTCTTACGACCAAGGCCCCTAAAGTTTCCCAAGATGCTAGATCTAATCTTGCATTCATCCTGATAGCTTGTTTACTCTGTACACTGCAAAAATATTCCTTTCCAGAGCAAGTAAACAAGACATTGTTTAGCTGCTTCTTCAAATTTAAATGAAATTAAAACAATTCTATCCTCGTGCCTTTAATAACACAAATAACCAGAAAACTTGCTGCCTTATCCCATCCGAGTAAATTTATTATGTATAGTGGCCATCAAGAAACAATGACAGCCAGATAAAGTATCCTCACAATATACCTACAGAACGCAACACAGAGACCTTCAAAATCTGATTTCAATACTGCTTTTGAAATGAAAACCATTAAAAAACACTCTAGCCAATGTTTGAGATGAGCATCGAAAACATCCAGTCTACACCTGCAATACTACTTTAACAGGAGTATCTGTGTTCCGGCTCATCTGCTGCTTGAGTAGATTTGCAGGTTAACATCTCTGCTTGCGAGGTGGTCTGAAAGGAGATTAAAGATCTCGCTGAAAGCACAGGAACTACTGATTGTACGTGCCGTTGTAGATCAAACGTAATTACCCTGTTTGAGGATATGGTCCAGTAATGAGGATAGCAGATTTTCCCCAGGCACACAGAGTTTTAAACAAGCTTTTCCTCTAAACTGGAGTGACAGATGATCCCTCTCTTCATGGCCACCTCTAATAACTACCCAGGTGAAAGAGAAAGATGTTGCAGCTTTTCACRAGGCAAGAAAAGATAGCTCTTTCTCAACTAAATAGGTTATTATCTGCGTGCCTGCATTAAGTGCCCCAAGCTGGACCTTTTGATGTGGGTGCCAATACCGTGGATGATTTATCGGGCCCCATGTCATCAGAGCRCGATAGGGTTCGAAAGCGGCGGCCAGTGGGAGTCCCTGGCTGCGCGGACCCAGCCCAGACATCAGCCAACAGCCTATCCCTGCCGGAGAAGCTGGATTACCTCCCGMCCGCGGGGCTGCGATGCTCACCGGTCAGAAGGGTACACAAGAAGCACAAAAGCAAGCGGGAGCACGGGGCTGTGCTGCCGCGGGGCCACCGCTCGGGACGGGAGGGGACGGGAGGGGAGGGCAGCTACAGCCCCGCTGTAAAATTTCATTTTAGTTTTACATTAATTTTATGGCCATGACTTTTGGAACAGAACTGTGMATTAAAACACCTGAGTCTGCTAGCATCAGCTACACAATTTTAATTTTATTACTATATTAAAACCAAAATCCCGTACTCGTCCTCAGAGCCTTTCTCAGGAMACAAAGCACTTTCCACACACCCAGGAGAGTGTTTTTGTAGGAACCGAGGACAGCACGCATCTGTCTTCAGAGGCGGGCGGCCGCGCTCCCYGCTCACGTTTCTCCCCCCAGCCCTGCCAGGAGCCGGTGAGCGTCTGCACATGGCGGCTGGGAGACACATTCGGGGAATGCCGTACTTCCTTCCCACCCGAGAAGCTCATTTCTTCTGTCTGCGATTAGCACTCAGCACAAAGCCAGCACTCCCCGCAACGGGCAGCACCCACAACTGACACTGCTTAACATTTTCCAAAGCATCTTGAAGAGCTGAGAAGAATCAACATGGATGCCARGAGGTGATAACTTCCACATCAAAAAGAGAGCTTTTTACCTCAACTGGTTCTAGCAATCTGCCCCAGGCAAAATCTGCATCAATTTTGTTTGTTTTCTGTGGTAAGATGCTAWCTGGCAGTACCTGTCACAATGCAGAAGACATTTAAAAGGACCGGCTTTTTAGTGTAGTTGTTGATAACTGCAAAACAGCTTGTTTTACTCTAGATGCTATTCTCTATTGCTATACATACTCAACAGCGCATGAAAGAGCCTTATTGTGTCCTGATAAGATTTTTACATTGCTGGAGTTTCACTGAAATCAGCTAAACTTCTCTTAAGCAGTAACAGAGAGGTAAGAGCAGACACAGGACCAGTAAATCCAAGGTGCATTGTGAAGTCAGTCATGCACTTCTGAAAGTTAACAAGGCCATTCATTTCGACAGGAGTAAAACTGAACTCTGACRGGATTACTGCCGTGATATTTTGCCCCTGGGAAACAGGAGTGGAATCTCTTCTCCGATGACCAGCTGCCTTGTTCTTTCTGCATAAGCAGAAAAATTTATTTAAGCTTTATCAGAGTTCCATACTAAACCACCAAGGTTCAGGCTGTATGCCTGAATGTGTTTGCTTATACTTATGAGAGAATCTCAGTCCTCTTTACGTATATTCCTCTGATGTACTGCTTGGTTTCTTGGAGAGCGGTACACAGCACTGCATTGCATAGAGCAGATGTGACATAGTCCCCATATTAATATTTGCATAAACATTAGCAACTCAACAACACTGATTGTGTTTTCAGAATCAATTGATGCTTTGCTGGGAGCTTGTCCAATTCATTACAATGGAATTTAAGTGCCTGACTATGGCCTTGAGCCACAGAASAATTGTACCTAAGTGTGTTATTTTCAAAATTCCCAACAAGGCACTCAGAGAGTCATGTAATCCTTTTAAAGGCTGTCCAACAACCCACTGAGACAGCCCTTAACAAAACCTTATCATACTTATGTTAGTTGCCCTGTTAGTAACCTATATTTCACAGTCTGGCAAAGACGATCACTTGCCTTAAAGCTTATTTGAAGAAACTTGATTTATATCACAAGCTTCAATCAGATGCTAGAGTTCTTTATTGCACTGGAGGTACTGTGATCACATCTAAAAACATAAAAAAAGCCGTATTTGCTTTAGAAAACCAGTTAAGACTACCTGAAGATGTGCTAATTTGACTTACTGTGTAAGTTTAGACACTGTAAGCCAACGTAAACTTTGCCCTAATGTCTAAGAACTTGAATATATTGCATATTACAGCAGAATTTTCTGCATGCTCACTCAAGCACAGTTTACTTAATTTCTTAAGCACTCGGCCTCGGAAGCTGAGATCTATAGCTCTGAAGAGCACACTGGAAATACCACACTGAAATGTAAGATACCAGTCTGGTTCTGGGTCTGAGTGTTAAGCACTGTCAGAATGCTCAATTCTGCATAGAAGATCCAGATATTTAAGATTTAATTTGGAGCATATAAGGTTAGCTTAAGACAAGCTGAGAAACTAGAAATATTTTACTGGAAGTGCTGCATAATTTTGTGCTTACAGCCTTATCCCAGGACTCTGACTCAGTGCTCAGTTTGTTGGGCATGGAGGAGGCATGGGTGTACCCAGCACCTGCTCCAGAGAACCAGGTAACAACAGGGACTTCCTTCCAGATGTAGCAGCACTTACATCTGGAGGTGTGAACTGGGTTGTCCTCTTATCCCAGAGTTGTTCTTTCAGGCTTCAAAAACTCTGGCAGATGCAACTSCACCAAGTCACATCTTTGGGTTTTTCTGTGCATAAATTATGGCAGAAGCCATACCTTTTTCAAGGGAAAATAGTTTTTGACAAAAGTACAGGGCTCTAGGAGCCTAGTGACCCTTCAATCCAGCACTGGGCATGTCTCATCTGGTCAGTTTTGACAGATTCCCACTCCTTCTGCCTGACTAGTAAAGAAAAATGAGACAGTGGGCAGCCTTGTGCCCTGTGAAGCAAGTCCTTCAGAGTGAATTAAATTCTTGGATAAATTTGGATCTGATACATTTCTGTTAGCTTTCTTTTTCCAACATGAATTTAAAATAACATATTCCTACACAAGTAAGAGACGCTGACATGCTGCTTTATCACAAATTTTCATATTTTATTTTGTTTGTTATTACTTCCCTATTTAAGAAAACAGTAAGACAATCCAATTCTGACACAATCAGACACGATCTGGTACCATACAGTGAACTGGCACAGAAGACATTAAAAGAATTTGGCCAGCAAGAAGCTGCGAAGAAAAAGAACAACATGAAAACATTTTGCAAAGGGCATTTAAGGAGAACTGGCATAATATGGAGAGAAGGGATAGCATAAGGAGGAATAAAATGAGGCAGAGTGGGAGTGTTGTGTGACAGGAACTGAGACACCTGGAGTACTGGTCTGCAGAACAGCCCGATCAGTCTCACAGGGAAACAGTGCGCATGTGGGAGGGAACGGCCAGTATCTGCAACGGAAGAACAAATTAAAAAGCAAACATCATCAAACAAAAAACAGGTACATAATTCAGATTAGAACTGCATAAAAAAAATCTTTTGCTGACACTGATGCATAAAACACATCAGTATGGTGTTCTTTAAAATTGTGTCCTGCCCTGTTAATGTAATTTCTTTCGACTCCTGTAAATAAAGACATCATCCACTATTTCCTTTGAGGTCCTATCTTTGTGATTCAGCTCCATCACAGTTTGCTTGAGGGAAGCTGATAATACGCCTACAGATCCAGAAGCCTTATGCAATAGCTGCCGATGTGCACARAAACCACGCGGCTCCCCTGCACTGGTTGCTGCTGCTGCCAGACCAGGGGTGCTAGCATTCTGCCGTGTGAACAGGGCTGGCCACCAGAGATGCAGACTCGCTGCTTGAGAAGTAAGACTATTCCCATTTTCCAAGAAAAAAAAAATGAGGAATCATTCCTTCCATACATCATTTGCTTTCTGTGACTTCATTCCCTAAAGTTTGAGTCATTTTGCACTGACTTGTTCATGCTGAGGAAGAAGAAAAAGAAAATGCTCATTAAAAAAGCAGACAAAAAATTGAAAAGCAAAATAAAAGCACCAAATTATGAACTCTAACACAAGGCGGGTTAGTGTGTGCATTTGAAAAGTCTGTGCATATTTAACTTTGTAGGCCTGGCTTTCTTCAAGTAATGTTGAAATACGTAATAAACTAAGCAGGGTCAGTTCCCCGGCCTAGACTTCTACTTGATTTGAATGGTATTTTTGCCTGAATGAAGATCTGAGCGTTGAAGTTTGGAACTACGAATTTACACTAATACCCCGAACTAAGGTTCAGGAGAGCTGCTTTGTTTCCTCGCGCTACCACAGATGCTTAGGTACTTTTGCAGAAGTCACCTCCCGATGACGCAGCAACCGTGTCCCTCYCCCCCGAGACCCTCGGGTCCAGGGGCCCTCCCGCCGCCCAGCCGGCCCAGCTGCCCCGGAACGACAGGGCTTCCCCAGGGAAGCCCCTTAGCTGCTCTCCTGGCTAAAAGCACGATGCCAGCCAAAGAGGAACAACCACACACATGATGTTRGTGAATGTAGCCTGGCTCCCGTGAATTACATCTGCGTCGGAAAGCACACAAACTATACGGGCGAGTTGTAGAGCAACGCTGCCTTTCCTCCTTGCTTGTACRAAGTTAGGTTCTATCATTAAATGAACTGCTAAAAAACAGAAACTGTGTGCCATTTTTGGTACGTATAATTTGCTGTGAAGACCCAGTTCGAAAGTACTTTCTTCATTCAAGCTTTCCTCTTCTTACACTACTGAGTTTACACTCAACCACRCTTCCTTGCCAAAATATAGTTTCACTTAACAAAAAGCTCCCTTGATTCTCCCCAATAATGAATTCCATCTAAAGCAATGTCTTGTAATATCAGACATGTGCCAGAATTTGCAAAAAGAGAGATCAGCATGGGTTGTATAACCATTGTATTTTCCATAAGGCAGCCCCATTAAATCACAACCACATTATAATGTAAAATATTCCACATGTTCTTCAGCAACCTTCTGGASGGAGAACTTTGTATTTTTTGTAATTTAATACTCTGTTTCTCAGAAGCATAGTAARAGCTGGGTTTTAATTACAATACACRTAGTGTATCCCTAGATGAATACTCTTTTCTTAAAACTTTGACGAGGTACATTGTACATTCAAAATATTTTTTTATTTTAATACAGATTTTCAAGTATGTGTTTTTGGAAAATGTTCTCAGAAGAAACTTCAATCCCTTTTCTGCTACAAATTATGGAGACTCGTACAAATCATTAAAAAAATGTCTTTTACCTCATGTTTAAACCCACAGAAAAACCAACGTTGGAATGTGCCACTCCAGAAGCCTTGACCTCAGTTATCTAGTAGAAAAAAAAATTACTCATTAAATCAATTCATCCTTTGCCRTTCAGACTGTAATTAAGATTTAGAAAATATGCCTAATGATAGCCCTGCAATCCTCTCTTTATCGCTCAGGGGAACAGAATTCAGTAGGACCAGGGGCAGTGTGATCTCTCATGTTTTCCCTTGTTCTCAGGGTAGCACCTAAAAATGTCAGCACATAATTTAGTGCCAGTGCTCAGTCGGGGCTTTGTTATTTTTTCTGAGACCAAAAGTGCCAGGTAGTACAAGCAGGTTAGTGTTTCTTGACATAAGCTCCCATGCTGAATCGAAGACCACCTACGTGTTCCACAAAGACAACCACTGAGCTGATAATGAACGTTATCCAGTAGATACCTCAAGTAAAGCTCTAGCTGGCATACATATAAAATCACGTTACTACCAACTTCCTGAACTTCCCATAGTTTGTGTTACATTTCACAATTTCAGAATATGTTCATTTTTTAAGTATAGCTCATCATGATATTCTTCACTACTAAGCATACGCAGTTACTCTATGGATTTAGATCACTTCYGTGTTTGTTCGATTTTGAATTTGTCTGAAAAATTTTAGAACCTTTAAAAGATATTTTTGAGGCTTTATCTTACCATTACTGCTCCAATTATACGTTTGCTATTTGCAAAGAAAACACAGCATTAGCCCATAATAGGATGTTTAGTCATCAAAACAGTCCAAGAAATAATATAGAGAATTATTTAACAGCCAGCCACTGCAGTAACTTATCCATGTCTGCAAAAAAAAAGTCATTTTGAGTTCATATACAAGAATACACTAAATTATTGATGTTTCTCTTCTCATTACAGCTGTCATTTTTAATCTTAAGAAAAATTGATAGTGACCCTAAGTAGGCTTGAATAATAACACACCCAGTGTCCACTCAAATCTGTAATACCTGGCTCTTACAGTTACCTTTTCCCAAGTATTCTGAGGTTCAGTCAATATTGAAAAATACTGTCATGCTGTGGATAAAGTGTTTTCAATTTTCCATCTAGTCTTAATATGGGTTATTTTGCCATTCCAATAAATTAATCCCACTGTATACGCTTAATCCCTCTTCCTGGCTTTAGATAAACTCTGCCAAGAAGGGACTCTCATAGATACTCCAAAAGCCTTTTCTTACTTATTTCCTCTGGAAGAACATTGTGATTTAGCAAAGAATCCACGTATCCATTGTATCAAGACTGTCAGCCTACTGTGATAAGCAGGCAATGGTGAGACACTTAATCCAGGTCAGGCATAGTATACCTATTTAAATTCCATAAATGTGCAAGTTTTACCTGATGTTCAGATTGGTGGTGTTTTTCCAGTAATGTTTGACTAGCTGTAGTTTCGGTTTCTTCTTCACAATAGCCATCACAATAGGGCAGGTTTACGTACCAAAACATGGCACTATCGTCAAAATAGCATAGTACACTCCACCCTTGGAAATAAGAGGCAAGCCATCTGAATAACTGAAAATGTTATTTTCAATAAAGCATCCTCAGAGAATTATTGTTGGTATGTGTGTAGCAACAAGTGTGCAGAGAGAAGTGTGAAGCACTTAATTAGTTTTCTTGATTGTGCAAGAACAGGAATCTTCACATATTTTTACCAAAACAGTCTAACAGATTTGGTTTGTCCTAGAACGAGTCTGACAAGAAAAGATAAATACTTGGGTAGACRTGCTACAGCTTCTGCTTGGCACCGTGGCGCAGAGGCAGATGTAAGCAGATTCATGCTGACGTCAGATGCTTTGGCTTTCCTCAGAGTAAACTGAAACATTTGGCAAAGGTAACATTTCTCCAAGAAAAATACCAGTTATGTGGAAAGTGCAAAATCTCAGTAAAAAAAACACTTTGGCTGAAAATTCCTCCTCAGTTCCAGGCATGAATGACAGTGGTGTTTGACTGGTCACGCAAAGTCATTTGCCAGGCATTGTCCGCTTCCTTGTGGACTTCCTTGCACACTAAAAGCACAATCCAGCATCATTTATGTTATGTGGATGACATTGATTTCCTCTCATTTCACTCTATACCTTGAAGCCAATCTTCTTCTTATCTTTTAAATCGACAGCAGACAATATGCAAAACACTAGCAAGAAATTAGTAGCAATTGCTTAGGCAGATTTCTTTCTGACTGACGCAACAGCCTGAACATTTATCCGTAAGAAAGCAGCAATGGGTTATTAGTCTGTCCAAACCTGTCCAGAGTCTTACGCTCTAGTGACTTTGCTCTGTGTTTGGCACAGCTATTCTTTATATACGTTTTTCTGGTCGAAGATGCTTAGCAACTATATCAAATACGATCACCAGTGATTCCTGAGGCATCATATTTCAGATAAACAGGAGTATTTCTGCAAAAGAATGTGGGGTTTATGTGACATTGTTAGAGAGCTTGTTTCCTGAAACAATACAGATTCTTTGCTAATTTGGAACATAGAGATGCAGTCACACATGTGTAACACAAGCAGAATTGCCATAAACCTCAGTGTCAGTTGAATAATCCGTGTATCTAAACTCAGCTGCTGTTTGCTATGCACAGATAGAAAGAATTTTGTGGCTGGACCRTAACCAGCCATATTAACGCAATTACTAATGTGCGGCGTGTTCAACCAACTGATTTCTGAGGAATATAAAACTGAAAAGAATGGAAGACAAGGAGTGCCAAGCACATTTGGGCCTTAGTGCGAAAAATTCAGGTGCTGGACAAGAATCAGCAACGCTGGTGGTGCTGTTGGTAGAGAATACTACTGAGTAAGAGGCAGAGAAGGGAGTAAGAAGCTATGGGGCTTCTTCCAGTGCCACTCGGGAGATGCATTTAGAACCACAGAATCGCAGAATGGTTTGGGTGGGAAGGGACCTCTAAAGGTCCAACCCCCCTGCAATGAGCAGGGACATCTTCCACTAGATCAGGGTGCTCAGAGCCCCGTCCAGCCTGACYGTGAATGTTTCCAGGGTTTTCTTCAAAGTTCCTAAACTTTAACTTTGTGCAAGCAGTGATGTACTAGAATTTCGTGCGGCTTCATGTTTAACTTCCARTTCTGACTGCGTAAGGATATAATAATTTGGCATTAATTAAAGCATCTATTAAAATACAGTTGTAAAGTTTAGCAGTGCAAGAGCTATTAGAGAGCTAGGTAATCGTGTGTTGAAGTATCTACTAACCCTTTCTAACACATACTTTCAGTAGAAACACGCCATCGGTCAAGTTTGTCACTGTTATAAACACCATTTAGCAAAACGTAAGGAGCTCAAGTATTGATGGACTTGATCTAAAAAGGAAGATAAATCGTTCCCCAAAAAGCAACTTTAGCAGCCGTTTCACAGGGCCGTCAGCCAGTTTTTCGGAGGGATGAGGCACGACTCCTCCGACGGCACTGCCGGCTGTTCCGCTCCTTAGTGCACGGGCTGCCGGGCTTGCATTTGCTGTCGCCGCGGCACCGGGGATCCCGGCGGGGCGGCGGTGCCCGGGGCGGGGGGAGCGGGGCGGTGCCGCCGGTGCCGCAGCACCCCGACCGCGGCTCTGCCGGCCCCGGGACGCGCCGGCGGCGGGGGGCACGGGCGGCTCGTTAGCCAGGCCCAGGCAGCCGCCCTCCTTCCCCCAGCGCAAGGGCATGGCCAAGCAGGATGCCATGCCCCATGGCTGGGGGGGGCAGAGGGGCACAGACCCCCACCCCATATACCTGTCCCTGGCATGAGCCCCCCCAAAGGGGTGCCCCTCACCCTGCGGTACCCCTCACCCTGCGGTACCCCCCCTCCCCAGCTGCCCCCCCGCCATCCCCAGGTGGTCTCACCTGGATGGGGGCCGTGCTGAACTGGATCTTGCGGTTGGGGACGGGTTCCTCTTCCTCGGACAGCCCGGGGATCTCCACGCAGCCCGACTCGGGCTCGTACAGCCCTTCGGCCTCCTCCTCCTCCTCCAGCCCGCTGCCCCCCGAGTCCTCCCCGAGCCCGCTGTAGGCACTTATGTCCACCAGGTCCGCCTCGGAGAAGTCCTCCTTCTTGGTGTCCTCGTAGGCATCGCCCTCCTCCGCCCGCTCGCCCTTGACGCCCTCCAAGCCCGCAGCCGCTCCCGAGCCCCCTTCCAGCCGGGGGGTGGTGGGTGCTGGACCCTCGGCCCCCTTGGCGGGCTGGGGCGCGGGGACCGATTCACCCGCCGCCGTCGCCGCCTCCTCCTCCTCCTCCTCGGCCTCGCCGCTCTCCTCCACCTCCACYGGCTTGATCTTGCAGACCTCCTGCACCCGTGGGGTGGCCGTCTCCTTCTCCGCCGGCCGGCCGCTCTTCCCCGCTGCCTTCTCCTCCTCCGGCGGCCTGGCCCGTGCCGGGGTGGCGTGGCCATCACCCAACCGTCCRGCCTCGGGGCTGGGCAAGAAGACCCGAGGTCGCTTGCCCACCACCTTGGCATTGAGTGGTCCTCCCGCTCGCCCCGGCGCCTTATGGAGGTTGTTACGGAGGTCAGCCTTCTCGAAGACGGCGCTGAGCTGGCTGACGGTGGGCGAGACGGCTTCGGTGTCCAGCTTGTCCAAGGACTCGGTGCTGCCATTGAACCTCACCACCACGTCCAGCTTACGGTCCTGGAAACCGGCTCGTTCCTTACGTAGCAAGAGCTTGGTGGTGGTGGCCTTCTCCTGCGGGCTCCTCTCGAAGATCTTACGGGTCTCCTGCAGCTTGGAGAAGGGTTTGTCGGGTTTGGAGTCGAAGCGGCTGACCCTCTCCGAGACGCTGGTGCCCAGCTTGAGGAGGTTGCCCTGGTCCATGCTCTCGCTGAGGCTGCCGGCCCGGGGCAAGGAGAGACGGACGGGCTTCTCCTTGGCCTTGGCCAGGTCGCAGGCGCCCTCGGGGCCGGGCGCCGTCCCCATCTGCAGGAACATGTTCTTGATCCGGTGAACGTTGGAGCCATACTTCTTCCCCCGGCTTTTCTTGCCGTCTTCGCCATCGGCTTCCTTTGTGGGTGCCAGGGCCTGGATGGTGGCCTCGTAGGCATTACGGTGGGGGGACGCGCTCCGGAGACCCCCGCCGCCCGTCGCCCCGCCGGAGGGAGACCCCCCGCCGGCGGCCGCCCCGCCGCCTGCCTCCGTCCTCAACATGCCGCCACCGGGCCGCCGCGCCGCATCGCCCGCCGCCGCCGCCACCACCACCGCTCCCCCCGGTCACGCCGCGGCCCCTCGCCAGCTACAGCGGCATGGGGAGGGGGGGATGCCGCCCGGGGGAGGGGGGCAGCCACCGGTACACCTGCACCGGCCCGCGGGGGGGGCTGCGGGGCCCGGTCAGGCCATGTCCATCCCGGGGGGGGGCCCCCTCCGCCCTGGCCCTTCTTCCTTCCTCCCTTCTCCTCCTCTTCCCCTTTCTCTGTGGCTGGTGATGGAGCCGCCGCTGCCTGCGATCCGCCCGCCCCGCTGCCCGCAGAGCCCTCTGGGTCTTAGCGGCGCGCTCGCTCTTCCTCTTCCTCGCCGCCGCGCTTCGGCCTCGCCACCGCCACCGCCTCGGCCTGGCCACGGGGGACCCCCCCCCAAGAACCCCACTTGCCGCCGAGATGTTCCCGCGGTCCCCTCCGCACACCC
>JASVER010000086.1:601726-769257 GCA_030449065.1 Oceanodroma leucorhoa | reverse complement strand
CGCAGCGGCCGCTCCCGCCGCACGGCGGCTCTGCGCGCGGGCTTCGAAATTAGTTAATTTTGCTTGGAATAATTGCTGGCAAGAAAGGAGCTGACGTGTTCCTTCCCGAGGATAAATTGCTAGCAGATTTATAAACACTCTGCATAACCGGAGTCGTGATGTAACGACAGCCACATACTACAGTTTCCACGTTTGCTTCCTTCAAAAATTAAAACTTTACCTGTAAGCAACAACGCATGGGGCGACTCGCACTAAGACAAAGGAATTGTGAGGCTGTTTCTGTAAAACAAACATTTTAGATCTTTACACAGATCTAAATACGGAGGGGAAAAGCAAGAGGTTTGGGTCTGTTCTGTGGGTTGGTTTTTCTTTCAAGTTACAAAATTATTCTTGTTCTAGCTTCAAACTGAACAACGCAGCACGGATGTCACTATAAAATGCGTGTGTGTTTTGTTTTCCTTGTAGGAATCTGTTGGCTTTTGCTGTGAAGGATGGCGGCGTAGCATCTCCCTGCAGGATGAAGGCGACAGGCAGCGGCAGGCCCTGGTGGCTGGGGACCCTCCTCGGCGCCTGCCTGGCTGCCCTCCCCGGCAGCACGGCCTGTCCCAGGCTCTGCGCCTGCTACGTCCCCACCGAGGTGCACTGCACGTTCCGCTACTTCACAGCCGTCCCACCGCACATCCCTCCGAACGTGGAGCGCATCAATCTGGGGTATGTTTAACATCAAGATTTTAAATATTCTGACCAGTTACCTTTCAACACTTTGCAAAGCAGTAATTAAAGAGTTTCCAGATTTAGGGCTAAAAATTAACCAAAGCAATAAATAAATCTTAAGAGCTTAATGTTCTGCAGTATTCAGAAGTGGTTGCAATCACAGCTAGCAAAGCCTAAGACCACCAACACTAAGTGGAAATTTTGAGGATGTATCGCAGGGCATGTAAGAACTTCAAAAAATTTTGAMCTTAAATGAATTCTTTTATCTTACCCGAACATTTTGCATCTGTAATGTGGAACTCAGAAGGACTCTGAAATAGAATTCTTTCTGGGAAAAGATAGTTCAGAGCGCAGGCAGTGGGCTGGAACATTAGGATGTGTATTAAAATCTTCGGAGACTTTGCTATGACTTTAGGATGACACACAATGCTAGTATCTATGCTTTTCCAAAGAGTTGTTCTTTTGTTTTGGTTTKGTTTGTTTGTTTGTTTTAAAACTTGTGAAGTTTAGCTGTCTGACTAAACCCAGGTCTGGGATGAAATGTTTGTTACAGTTACAACAGCTTGCTTAAACTGATGGAAACAGATTTTTCTGGCCTGGAGAAACTGGAGTTACTGATGCTGCACAGCAATGAGATAAATACAATCCCTGAAAAGGTGTTCAGTGATTTATATTCGTTACAGGTAAGAACTAAAGGTAGGGGATGACCTAATCTTAATTTTTGTTATGACTTTTAAACAATCTGCAGTAATACTCATAAATGGAAGCAGATCAGCAGTCTGTAGCATTTTGGTTTCCTGTTTCTTATTGTATCCACGTGAAAGACGAGGGCCTTCAAGATCCAGTATCCTAATGGGAGATGTCTCTCCTTCCCAGGTGGGCATTCAGGTACAGTTTAAAGAGCGTGACGAACATATTGGTAGGTATCTGTCAGCAATATCTTAATGGGCAACTGCAGTTGAAACTCTTTCACAAGAGCGAGAAAGATTGCAGAGCTCCAAGTACTGCATCGGTGGTAGGAAACTTGTCTTTAGTTAATTTGTTAGCCTTTTTTTTTTTTTGAGGATTGTTTTCCATTCAGATTTCCCTTTCCCTTCAGTACAGTATAGTCCTGTCCCTTTCTATCCTTCATTAAAAAAAGGCTCCTACCAAACAGAAACTGAACATATTACATATAAACGTTTTAATGCTTTAAAAAAAACCCTACAGTTGCTTGGTTTTATAATTTAATATATATTTGTGGACTTTTAAAATGTAGTATTTGATGCCTGTTTTGTTCTTTAACTGAAATATTACTTATTTATAAAATATTACCTATATTTATGTATATTGTAAAAATTAGTAAATGTACGGTGTCATACAGGGATTCTGGCGCTATCTCAGTATCTCACTGTGCCATGTAGATACTCTTATATAAGGAAGTACTTTCGTGATTAGTTAGGAACCACCATTCCCAACTAATTCGATGTACAGGTAACACTTACTCTCCAGTTAAATTTCCATCTAGAGCTGTTACTAACTGCCGTAGAGAAGCAATAATGTTGTAGCTGTGATGAAATAAGAACATGAGAGACCTGAACTGTTCAGACAGAGAACGTGGTATTGGCTCAGTTGCTGGTTGTAGAGGATTAGGGGGTGGGGGTGAGAGGGAAAGGCAGAAACCAGACAAGCCTTGGAGCATACAGACCTTCCGGCTTCGTTAGCCCTTGCAAAGGGTAGTGCTGTGCCCGAAAGCTTGCTCGTTAACTCCTTGCGACCGACTTAATAAGATAAACTTTATGGAGTCCTATAAGCTTTTCCTCCTTATCAACAAGCAAGATGGCAACGCAATTATAGATAGTTTTAATGGAATTCTATATGGCAAATAAAATAAACATGCACRTTATTGCGGTTTGTACTTTTCTCATTAATTTTCAAAATAGAGAATTCATGACCGTAACAGTATAATTCTAACAGGAAAAGTAACAACAAACAGGCTGTCTTGGGTACCATATTTAATACTTCAGCAATATGTCAGGTTTGTTCATCTCATAGTTACAAATTTGACTTTTAACCTGTCAGCTACAAAATGGCACCTGAGAGTTGAGGTTTGGCAAGTACACATCTCACATGACAGAAATCCTGAAGCTGGGAACACACTTAGCARTTCTGCTGTTAAACATCAAACAAAATAGACTGTTGCATGCATTTTTGTAGTCATAACACTGGCTGGAACCAAAATCACTACCAAAGTTTATGGTCAAATTCTGGTTACCCTTTTCATAGATGTGGTTTAACTGGGATTTTTTTGAATGAGAAATAAGCATTGCTTTGCTTTATTTTTTAATCGCTGTGTTTTGTAAATGTGACTGCGGAAGTGTCACCCTGATGGACTGTTGGAACAAGAAAGCATCCTTGTAGTCCTGCAACTAACAGTGCATTTAAAAATAATTCCTCCTACTAAGTTTTTTTTCCAGTCACTCGCATTACTGGTCTGGTGAAATTCACAGAGTAACCATCAATCAAAATTTGTTAGGAGTCTTGTAACAATGTAACGTGGGTTAATGTTATACACTTGTTACTTTTTCATCAACAGGTCTTAAAAATGAGCTATAACAAGGTCAGAGTACTTCAGCAGGACGTTTTTTATGGTCTAAAGAGCTTGGTACGGTTGCATATGGACCACAATAAAATTGAATTTGTAAATCCCAACGTTTTCTACGGACTCACATCACTGAGGTTGGTTCACTTGGAGGGAAATTTACTTAAGCAGCTTCATCCAGATACTTTTGTCACCTTGCGCTATAGCCAAATATTTAGAATATCCTTCATGAAGCACATATATTTGTCTGACAATGTGTTGACTTCCCTACCACAAGAAATGTTTTCCTGCATGTCTGAGCTAGAGAGCATTTATCTTCATGGAAACCCATGGGCCTGTGATTGCAATCTGCAGTGGCTGGCAGAATGGGCAAAGGAGAGACCAGGTGAGCTGAAGGCTTTGTTTATGCTTTTTAATTGTGTTACAGCGTCTTGTCCTTTCTGAGAAAGGTAGTTGTCCTTTACTTATTTATTCTCCCAGAAAAGACTGGAAGACAGGATTTTTGTAGGTGCATGTAATCAGGATAAACAGATTAATATCATTCAGTTTCCCGGATTAAATGAATCCAGTGGTCTTAACCCATTCCAAGTGCAGCTTTCCTTGATGGAACGTTTTCCTTGGCCAGCCCAAAGCCTCTGTGCAYCAGGAGAATCCACAGGGAATAAGGAAGCTGGTTTTTATGTAAGTGGCAGGAGTGAAGGCCAGATCGTACTTGATTCTTCGAAAAAGAAACAAGGTACGGGACTCACGGACTTTCTCTGGTGCTGCCCTGAGTGAGGCTGCACACGGTAGCGGTGTTACCCCAAACTGAGGGGGTAACTGAGGAGACACTAGAGCCTGTGTCTCTCAGAGCAAAGCTATGGCCACGTGCCACCGCAGAGCCCCCGGCATGGTGTGAAAGCACTGGGACCGAAGCGCGCCGAACCGAGCCGCAATAGCCACGGTCCTTGAGCGCTTTCACCAGAGAAAATTCATAGGTTTTCTYCGGTTACTTTAGATTTTCATAGTTACTTCAAGATAAACTTTGTTAATATTTCGTTCAAGAGAACAACTTGCTGGTAGCTATATGTCTTTATTAATACTAATACTTGGATCACAAAAGCTTACTGCATTTTTCTTCCCTTCAGATGTTATAAAGTGCAAAAAAGACAGAAGTTCTGGGGCTCAGCAATGCCCGGTTTGTGCTAGTCCCAAAAATCGTAAAGGGACRAGCTTAGTGGATATTCCTTCTGCATCTTTAACCTGCACTAAGCCAGCCATACATGACTCCCTGAAATTTAAAAACCTCACAGTGCCAGATGATGGGGATTTCAGTTCCGTATCTCCCAAGGACTTCATCGCTCCTATAGGATCCATGGTTTTGAACATGACTGACCAAGCAGGAAGTCGAGGTCACTTGGTTTGCAACATCCAAAAACCTAGAGAAATGTCTCCCATCTCATTTGACAAAGATGGCAATAGTACAGTACTCAAAACTTCATTCTCAGCATTCCTTGTGTGTGGCATTGATTATGAACATATTCAGCAGCTATGGAGCATACTGGCACTGTACAGTAGTTCTCCCTTAAAACTGGAAAGGAACGTCCTCGCAACTAACGTGCCTTTTTACAAATACAAACAAATATACTCTGAAGAAGACGAACTTTTCACCAATATAGAGACTGAACTGAGAGCTGAACCATCTTGGCTAATGCAAAGCAAAGTGGCATTACAGCTAGACAGGACAGCAACCACACTTAACACATTGCACATCCRGTACTTTACAGATGCTCAGATTATTTTGCCCAGTGCTGACAAAAAACAGGCAAGAAATAACTGGACCATCATCTCCAGGGACAACAAAACACAAACGGAGCACACTGTTTTAGTCGGGGGGACCGTAGAACTGGAGTGCCAAGCAATCGGAGAACCAGCTCCCGCAGTAGAGTGGATACTGGCTGACGGAAGCAAAGTTAGAGCTCCTTACATCAGTGAGGATGGAAGAATCATGGTAGTTAAAACTGGAACATTCACGTTACGGACAGCTGATACTTTTGACACTGGGCTTTATCACTGCATCGGCACGAATTACAACGATGCAGATACTCTCACATTCAGAATTACCGTGGTCGATCCGTACGTGGAACACAACAGTATAAATGGAGCCCAACTTTCTACATTTGTTGGCAGCACACTCTACCTTCCCTGTACATCCACTGCTGTTCCAGATGCTGCCATTAGCTGGGTGTTACCTGAGCGTGTGATTCTTCATCACTCTGCCAGAAACAAACATATTTTTGACAATGGTACCTTGAGAATACAAGGGGTAACAGAGCGAAACAGTGGCTACTTTAGATGTGTTGCAGCCAACCAGTATGGTGTTGATCTTTTGGTTTTCCAAGTGCTGGTTAGAAAGGACGAAACCACTCTGAAGAAAAAGCATGTAGCTGTGGGAGAGTGGGAAGAGGGCGATGGCTCTGGCAATGCGATGCTGGCCTCTGCTACAAGACAGAAGCATCCTTTAGCTACCCTGGCTACCTTGACAGCTAATCGGGAATCTGCTGCCTCAGCACCCAGGAGTTGGGTCGCACAGAGCGCACATAAAAGGAACAGCAATGGGAAGATGACTTACAGGCACTACAGGGGCAAAATAAGCAGGCGGTTTAGAGGACACAGAAGACAGTTTGTTTCCTCAGCCAGGAGAGTCGATCCGCAGCGCTGGGCAGCCTTTTTGGAAAAAACAAAGAGGAACTCAACATTGRTAGAAGAACGAGGAGAAGTTGCAACGAAACCTATTCAAGTCCGTAAGTTCTCAAAAGTACCTGGGGATGAGGAGGAAACATCTGGTGATTTCATCTCTCCAGAAGAAGAATTCATGATACCAGTAACAAAGACAGCCACTGTATCTACTCTGGGGAGAGCAATGGAAAGYGTGGTAACTGCAGGGCCTGAGATGACTGCGAGTAACACCCCTGCTAGGAAAACCTCTCTCCGGGTTGCAGAGGCAGTAACTCCYCTACCCTATCCTTTTTCACAGTCTCTGTCATCTGACAGCAGAAGGCCACAAACGTACCTAAAACCTACAGTTACAAACTCATGGGAAAGATCTGATGTAAGTCAAATATCAGCAAATGGTATAAAACAATCAACTGTACCAAATGGAGCAAGTAGAAGATCTACATTCTTCCCTGCTGGGCAAAGGTTGGTATATTCTGGGGACAGTAATAACCAGCATTTAAAATCTGTATCTGCGACACCCGTGACAGATGTTACAGACACCAGCAAGTCTGTAACTTCCCAAAACACAGTGGACAAGCTCCATGTTTTTACTGAGTCTGTTGATAAGATTTCCACCAAAACAGATCATCAGATATCTGTAGTGACAGTCAGTGAACCGAGTCCTGAATTTGGTCACATTTATTTTCCTAGTACTCAGAAACAAGTAACTCCAAAGCCAGCATCGGACTCAACTATCATTACTCATCAGCAAATTCAGACTATTCAGGATGTTACAACTCATACACCCCAGGCCCAGCAGCAATATGGAAGACGAAGGAAAATTTCTGGTAGGAGACGAATTGTTAGACCAGGACGTATGCCAAGTATGAAAGAGCACAGATATAATTTTGGGAGGCCAGGATCTTTCAGAGGAAGTACAGCTGTGGCTGCAGATGTTAAACTAAATATGAAATATGTGTCAGATTTACCAACATCAGATAATTTAAGCAGCTCCATCAACCCATTTAGCCCAGAAGCACCTCTGTCCTCCCCCTCTGCCATGAATATGGCATTGGAGCACCCAGCGGGTACTCGTCAAAACACAGCATTCCTCAGGGAAGAGAAGAACAAAGCTAGTGCAAGGCAAAAAGCCACGACGACAGTCATGCCTTTCATTTCAAAAGGCACCCAAGATACTCCTCAATGGAAGTTAGAGACCAGTGCTCCATTTCAGACAAATACTGATGGAGTCCAACCTTTTAGTATCAGACCAACAACAGCAATCCRTACAGCTCATATTATGACAGAAATTACACGTACCATAAGCACGAAGACATCTTCTACCCTTCAATCAGTCTCACCCAGCATTAAGCCTGGAAYCTCAGCAAAAAATTCCCAAAGAGGAGAAATTACTTGGGAACGTCTCTTTGGAAATGGTGCACAAAAAGAGATCCTTCTTCAGGAGCTACCAAAACAACAGACAGATATGTTTCTATCAACAGAGGTRTCAACCATGCTTCCTAAAACTACGGCAGCATTACCTATGTCCAAAATGTCTCCTTTGCAGTTTACACCTATTTCAACAGGTGGRAATCACAGCAGTGGTTTCTTGTCTTTAAACAAACATTATGGCAATAAGTCAGAAGAACATCGTCCCACTGCGAAACCGCAGTCTTACTCTGATCCTGCAACTAGCGCAACCAAAGAAATGGATGTAAGAARTTTGAAGCCAACAGTTATGCCTATTATTGCTCCTCAGATTGACACCCAAATCACCAAAAGTAAAACATACAGAGTGGGAAGAAAGAGAGGGCAGAGGAGGAAGAGGCCCCCTAAAACATCGGCTTCACAAAGCGTGACCGYAGGCCACAGCGGTGCAGCGGTTCCGTGGGTGAATACAGCCACGCCTGCCCTGACAGCAGYTAAATCATTAACCGTGCCCACAAGTCTTACGTCGGCAAAACCTCCCTCGGAGCGTGTCAGCGCAGTCCCGGTGCCAGCAGTGCCGGCGCCGTGGATCCTCAGCGCTCCAGGCGCCCCTCGGCACGTGCCCGCAGCAGCCGGGCAGGCCCCGGCGAGCCCCGTCGCCCCGAGGAAGAGCCAGGCAGCTGCCTCGCCGCCCGACGGCCGGCCCGCCCGGAGCCCCGCCGCCCCGGCCCAAACCACCCCACGGCTCCCAGAGCCCCTCAGCGCCACGGGCGCACGACCTGCCACGGTGCGTGGAACGGCTGGCTCAGAGCCTGCTCAGCAAATCAACGCCACCGCTACGGCGGGTGAGAAATCGCACCCGAAAATGGAAGAGGGAGTTACCCAAGAAAACCACGTTGCACAGCCCCCGTTCCCAGCAAGAGCCCCGTGGAGTACCAGAGCTCCTGCTGCATCCCCGGCCGTCTCTCYCCCCGGCGCGCAGCAGCCCGCCCCGCTGCCGGCACCTGCCGCGGGAACCGCCTCGCCGCCCTGGGGGGGACTCAAATTCCGGCAGAAGCCCTCTGCTGAAGTCACGGAGAGAGGCAACGCGTCACCTGCCGGTACACTGACCGTACCGAGGTCATCACAGACCACGGCTCCGCATGCTCCTCTGCGGGGCAGGGAGGACAGTTCTGTCAGCGCCTGGTCTGAAAAGAGACACGGTCAAGAAACTGCCACCAACAATCCTATAGCCTTGGACTCTTTAAGCAGAAATCATTTTGCAAAGCCCAGAATAAYTGGAGGAAAATTAGCTGCTTTTACTGTGCTAGCTAATTCAGATGCTTTTATTCCTTGTGAAGCTACTGGTAACCCCCGTCCAACAATACAGTGGACCAAGACATCGTCAGGTATGCTTGGTAAACCTCTCTAGAATTTACCTGCCATTATAGTCTTGTAATTCGGCAGATGTTTTGTGTGCCAAACTCAAGTATTGCTTCATTTAAGAATACCGTGAAATACCAGTAAAAGGATGAACTCTGAAACACTGAAAAAGAAAGATTCCGGCGCACTTGCTGGAGTGTCTTACTACTAATTATGAAACAGTTCTTTAGGGCAATAACAATAAAAAAAGAAATACATAATCTATATTTAACTATAATTCTGTGCTTATTGTGAGAAGATTTCAATATTTATTGTATGTTACCTGCTATTTCAGAACAGTGAGACAAGTGAAAAGAAAAACCTGTCTGTGGTAACAAAACATCCAATCAAGTTAAAGCTATGCCAAAATATTTTTGAATATACAAAGCCCCATCTGCTTTATCCAGACTTTGTCTCTACTGAGGACTAAGCTTTGTTTTTACTTTAAAGCTTTGTCACCGTACATGCAAAATACTATTATTTCTCTCTTTCTTAGCACTAGTGTCTTGGTTATTTGGGCGGAGTAGGCCAGGATAGGGAAAGTGCTTTCAGGGACCGAGTAAAAAGAAACAGAAGAGAGAGGTTCTGACGTGCTGCGTGTTGTCCCCTTGCTTCCGTAGGGACCGATGCTCTGGAGAGCCGAGGTGACAGCAGGTGGATGGTGTTTGCCAACGGCACGCTCTCCATCGCCCGGGTGGGCCTGCAGGACCGCGGGCAGTACCTGTGCACCGCGGCCAACCCGCTCGGCGCGGCACAGCTCCTGGTCACCTTGGCGGTAGTGGCCTACCCCCCCCGCATCACCGGGGGCAGGTGGCAGCTCCTCACCGCGCACTCCGGAAAGCCCGTGGCGGTGAAGTGCAGAGCTGAGGGCAGGCCTCCTCCCACCGTCTTGTGGGTTCTAGCAAATAAAACACACGTCTCCGACTCTTCTGCAGGAAATAACAAAGTTCATGTGGAACCAGACGGCACTTTAGTTATCAAGGAGGTCACTGTTTACGACAGGGGCCTCTACACATGCATGGCTAAAAACCCGGCGGGCACCGACACGCTGGTTGTAAAACTGCAGGTCATTGCGGCACCTCCCGCTATTCTGGAAGAGAAGAGACAACGTGTTGAAGGAATGATGGGGGAAAATCTGAAATTCCCTTGCACCGTGAAAGGGAATCCTCAGCCCACTGTCCACTGGGTCCTCTTTGATGGCACGGTGGTGAAGCCTCTGCAGTTTGTAAATGCAAAGCTGTTCCTGTTCCCCAACGGTACCCTCCACCTCAGCAACATCGTGCCCTCCGACAGCGGGAATTACGAGTGCATAGCCACAAGCTCCACTGGCTCGGAAAGGAGGGTGGTGAGCCTCGTGGTGGAACACAGAGATACGCTTCCAAAAATAGCTACTGCCTCTCAAGGAATGACTCAGTTGAATTTTGGGGAGAAGTTGCTTCTGAACTGCACAGCGACTGGGGAGCCAAAGCCCAGGATCATCTGGAGGTTACCTTCCAAGGCAGTTGTTGACCAGTGGCACAGGTAGGAGCCTTTTTTTTTYYCCCCCCACCTCTCTGAAACTTCAAATGCTGTCTTTGGTGCTCGTTTAAGAGACTTGCATCACCGAAACAATACATTGTGAACTAAATTCGCTTCTAAACGTTTAACAGTGGTGAAACATCTGTGGTGGTGGCTTGTTAGTATTTGTCTAATAACAGACCACATCAATTGTTGTAGGTGGGTGAGGTCTTACCAAAATAGGTACAAGTCTTATCTGAATTAAGGAAACTGATGTTAATCATACATCGGCTGAATTTTGGTCATTTTATAGGAGGAAAAGTTATTTACAAGCGATTCGCAAAGTAGGACTCGGGAGGAAGAGGCTTCTGTAGTCTCTRCCAAGTCGTACCTTTGAGGGTCTCCCCCCCAGCCCCTCCCACAGTAACACTTCACCTCCGCTTCGGGACAGGCAGTCCCAGGTCAGGACGTTCCTAGCGGGCTCATGAGAACTGGCGGCTGGGCTGAGGGAGATCCAGGTCYGTGCCCTGCTGCAGGAGGCAGCCAGAGAGTAATCACTCGGTGCCGGGAGCCRTTCCGGACAAGGCGCAGCAGCACGGCCAGCTGCCCCGGGCCGGGGGCAAGCGTTGCGCGTTACCTGCCAGGAGCAGCATGAGGGAGAGGAGCAGAGGCTGGCGGGATGAGGGACGTAAGATTCAACAGGCTCGTTTGCTCACAGGACAGTTTTCAGGAAGGCAGAGGCGGCATCGTGCAGCTTCGCGCACCTACACAGAGTCAGCGAGCACGTGCACATCCACGTAACAACAAAAGCGGCAACTACATCAGGTTAGAACCCGCTGGGTCTGCGGGTGATGTGGACACGGTGCCTTCGGAGAGAGCTTCTGTATCGTGTCGTGCTGTTCATACTGTCACTCACTTTCAGTGCTCAGTATTCACCTCCAGCGTTTCGTTCCATAATTCTTTCCCTCTTTCTCCCCCCACGACAGAATGGGAAGTCGAATCCACGTCTACCCCAATGGATCCTTGGTTATTGAGGCAGTTACTGAAAAGGATGCAGGTGACTATTTGTGTGTCGCAAGAAACAAAATTGGAGATGATCTGATACTGATGAAAGTCAGCATCACAATGAAACCAGCCAAGATTGACCAGAAACAGTATTTCAAGAAACTGGTGCCATATGGAAAAGATTTCAAAGTGGACTGCAAGGCCTCTGGGTCACCCGCACCAGAAATATCCTGGAGTTTGCCAGATGGGACGGTGATCAATAATGCCATGCTGGCAGATGACAGCGGACGCAGGTCTCGCAGATACGTCCTCTTTGACAATGGAACTCTGTATCTCAACAAAGTTGGAGTGACAGAAGGAGGAGATTATACCTGCTACGCTCAAAACACACTGGGAAGAGATGAAATGAAGATCCGCATCACGGTCGTCATGGCAGCCCCTCAGATAAAGCACAATTACAAGACGTACATTAAAGCGAAAGCTGGTGATACGGCATTACTGGACTGTGAAGCCAGTGGAGAACCCAAGCCAAAAATATTCTGGTTGCTGCCTTCCAGTGACATGATCTCCTCGTCAACAGCCAGACACTTCCTGCACGCCAATGGTTCTCTATCCGTCAGTCAAGTCAAACTGTTGGATGCCGGGGAGTACATGTGTGTTGCTCGTAATCCTGGAGGGGATGATACAAAATTGTATAAACTGGACGTTGTTGCTAAACCACCTATCATAAATGGTTTATACGTGAACAAAACCATCATGAAAGTGACGGCAGTGAGGCATTCAAGGAAACAAATTGACTGTAGGGCAGAAGGGACACCTCCCCCTCAGATTATGTGGATCATGCCTGATAATATTTTCCTAACAGCTCCGTATTACGGAAGCAGGATTGTAGTACACAAAAATGGGACACTTGAGATTCGGAACATAAGGCCTTCTGACACAGCAGATTTTATCTGCGTGGCACGTAATGATGGGGGAGAGAGTATGTTGGTGGTGCAGCTGGAGGTACTAGAAATGCTAAGGCGACCRATGTTCAAAAATCCATTCAATGAAAAAATAATAGCAAAACCTGGAAAAACTACCACATTGAATTGTTCTGTGGATGGAAACCCTCCACCTGACGTAAGCTGGATGTTGCCCAATGGCACGTGGTTTTCCAGCGGCATCAAGACTTCCCAGTTTCTCACAGGTAGCGACGGTACCCTTACCATCTATAATCCGGACAGAGACAAAGCAGGGAAGTATCGCTGTGCTGCCAGGAATAAAGTTGGCTACATTGAGAAGCTGATCATCTTGGAGGCTGGCCAGAAGCCCAATATTCTCACTCGCCCGACGGGGCCAGTGAAGGGCATTAGCGGGGAGCCTCTGGCGCTGCACTGCCTGTCCGATGGGAGCCCCAGACCGAACACGGCGTGGACGCTGCCAGGCGGCCACGTGCTGGAGCGGCCGCAGATCAACGGGAGATACGTACTGCTGGAAAACGGCACTTTGGTCATACGAGAAGCCACCATTCACGACAGAGGGAATTACGTGTGCAAGGCCCACAACGATGCCGGGGATTCCTCTGTAACTGTTCCCGTCGTYGTCGTCGCCTACCCCCCGAGGATTACGAACAGAGCACCGCAGACCATACGCACGATGCCCGGGGCCGCAGTTCAGCTCCACTGCGCAGCACTGGGAATACCAAAACCAGACATTACCTGGGAGCTACCCGACCGCTCGGTACTCTCCACAGGTAACCACGGCCGAGCGTCTGGGAGGGAACTGCTTCATCCCCACGGGACGTTGCTCATCCAGAATCCCCGACCCTCGGATTCTGGCGCCTACAAGTGCACAGCGAAGAACCATCTTGGCAGTGATTTCACAGTAACATACGTTCACGTCATTTGAAATAAGAAATACAGCATGACTGACTGTTAACAAAGTCTACAGCTGGACTGAGTTTGTTCTTGGAATAATTTTAATCAAAGGCAGCCACAGGCATGTAAGTGCCTAAATACATTTACAGTATTCAATCTGCAATGACTGCGCAAAAAAGGAGAGGAAAGGCTTGGGGGAAATTAGGTCTAGCATTATTAGCTAGCATTGGTTCTTTCAGTGATGAAACAGACTTAAATAAAAACAAACTTAAGGCACTTTTGCTCTGCCAGCAAACACTGAATATCAAATAAAATTACTTTCTGGAAATGTACCTAGAGATCTTCAGTAAAGGATAGACTTTTTCATATTAGTTTAATATTGTCCACCTTGTACGACTATCATGAGCATGGATCACATAAAGCAAGAGTATGAGAACCAAAGAGCAGGTTTTATTGTGATGCAGATTACCTTCTTAGTATGGTTGAATATTTAGTCTGTTTTTTTAATAAATATTCAATGGTGAAACAAGTAGTGAAGCATTTCTAATAATACAGCTCTGTTTCACACAGTCTTTTTTGCAGAACTTTGGGATGATATATACAGAACAACTTTGTTCTCATTTTTAAACGAGAGAGTAAGCTCTGTTTAGCGCTGTTCAGAAAAAGTGTACAGACCACATGTAGAAACACTCTAGTTTGGCATCAATTTCCTATTGTCACAAAAGCATTTTTAAAAAATTTCTCACTAGAAAACAATTGCATCAATTTGCATATAAATTTAGAATTCTGATTTCTCAATTCAGTAGATAGGCGTAAGAAGCAACCTTCTGTACATGAGGGAAAAATGCCTTCACAATGGTAGGAAATTGTTACCTACACGTTTCACACTAAGGAATCACAGATTGGGCTTGTCAAACAAATCCTTAAAAGATTAAGCCAGTAACTAAAGCTCAGAGTTTCTTATTTTCTTCCTAAGAGAGAGATCAACGTCAGGACAGAGAGGTGAAAATACACGCAATGCAGCCTTTCCCCTTACATTTGCAAATTCAGGACACGCGCCTGTCATGGAAGGAGCTGCGCTGTCCCTGCAGCCCCCGTGGTCCCGCAGCCCCCGGCACCGCCTGATCCCGCTGGAGTGGGCCAGAGACCCCGCGGCTGCTAAGGCACAATGCGTCACACCGCTGAAACTCGCCCAGCAATCAAGACTTGAACCCGGAGTTTGAAATACCTACCTTACATCGTCGGTAGCAGACACAGGTAACAGGAATAACACATTTAGGGCGACTTCAGCACAAAGAGCTGTCGGCTACGGCCGCGCTGAAACTACAAAAAGGACTTTGGTGGCTTTTCCGCCCTCACTTTGTGAAAGCTGGTACAAGATTTATTGTCGAAGGCATCAAGCGAGACACGGAGATTCGTTTCCTGTGGGGCTTTACCAGGACTTGGAGACTTCCCTACGTGAGTTGAGCAAAACCTGTTTTGACTGTTCAATCCTTGTTACTATGTCGTGCACTCCTTTAGAGTTGATCACCAGTGAACTTTATATTAAAAAGACCAAATATGAAACTCTGCTACTTCTAGTAGGTTTATTAACATTACATTGTGGCTTTTAATATAAACTTTAAGAAGTTCTAATACAAGCAATAAACCCACTTCAGCACCTTCTTACCACAATGAGAGCAAGAGAAAATTGGTACTTTAAACAAGGAACTTTATAAAGTGCATATGAAAATTACAGTCAAATAAACACAATTTAAATTGATGCTTCTTCTACCAACAAAGAAAGAGGTGAACATTTTAATGAACAAATTAACTTTTACGCCAGAATTGGAAGTGCCTTTCAGTTCAGTAGTTTGGTCCAGTGCAGTTCTTTAAAAAAACAAAACAAAACAAAAACCAAACAAAAAACCCCCAAAACAAAACCAAAAAAGTGCTTCCCACAAATAAATAAATCCAGCATTCTTTGTCCTCTTTAAAAGTAACAGGACCTAAAAAGCACCAAATTCATAAAATCTGCAATAACATTCTTCAAATAGGCCCACACATCCATACATTTAAATCTAGTTAAACGCAAAAAAATCCCCAAACCCAAAACCCCCACCTTGTTACATATTCACATCAACTGCAGCACAAAAAATAATTATTGAAATAATAAGAGAGGAAAACAAAAGTTTGCTTTCTAGCAATAACTAGTGCATTGAATTCTGAATGTTCTGTTCTTCAGTGCAAACGTAACATGACGTCTCCCTTCCATCTCTGATTTAGAAGTGTGAAGGATGCCCGTACTGGTTCGCTCCTTGCTGTGGCTGGTTACCTGGTTGATAAAGCAAAGGGAAGTGGTTGTGCCTCCTGCCCGTACTCTACAGAAATACAGAAAAATACCCGTATTTCATGCAGCAGTAGCAAACAACAGTCAGTACATTCCCCTACATACCTATCTAAAGCACGCAAGAGGTGCTCATTTCCTCGGGGACTTTGCCTGCGGTAGGACTACAGAAGTGAGGGGAGAAAACAGGCAGCGAGTTGTGACTGGGCCACCAGCCCAGTGACTCGGGCTCCTCGAGGCCAACAGAAATCGTGGGATGCACTAGCACCAGAATTTCGGTATTGCATCACTACTGGGATGGGTCACCAGCAGTCGGTAGGTAAATTACTTACATGTACGTATGGCAGCATTTAAATAGGCAGAACATCTCCAGACAGGTAATTCTGTATTCAAATATCCGTATCTATTTATGTACATCTGTGCGCACACACACTTACTAGAGAGCTGCTTCTGGAGCTGCCTGACCAGCGCCGCTGTCTGTTGCTGCTGCTGCGTCTGCTGCAAGCCTTGCCTTGGAAACTGCAAAAGAAACGGGAAAGATGAAAGACGGACGCACGGCGCAACGGCCACGCCAGGTGAGTGCAGCAGCGCTGGGCTGGCGCTGCCCGTCCCTGCGGACGCGCAGGCGGAGGGGGCAGCGGGAGGCCGGCAGGCGAGCCTCCACGGCAGATCCTGGCCGGGCTTGAACAGCACGGCAGGGACACGTGGAGCACACCTGGAACTCACGGAACATTTGTTCTCCTCACTCCCTGAAACCTCACGCTTTTCCAGTTGCGTTACAGGTATCACGCGTGTCCAGCCAGACACAAGGGACAGAGTCAGTCTCTGCCTTTTCCACCTCTGGAGAGGCCAGGATTCATCCTGCGAGTCCCTCTGAGCAGCTTTACTGTCTGCATTGTTCAAAGGCAAGGCAGATAAAAACTGCAAATCAAAATTAACAGCCTTTTTAGCATTTTAAAACACTGAGGTGTGGTTGAAGCATAATAGTCAAAAGAAGCTTCTCGAAAAATATTTCCCCAGGGCGATGGCACTTCAGATAAAAAGGAGGGTGAGCACAAAGCAGGTGCTCGTTGCGCTGCTCGCCTGCTGCAGGGTTGTAGCTGCACACTCCGTTCTTGGCGCCAGCGGAACGGAGACGGATCGTTGCCCAGCCAACTGGGCCAACTCCTCCACCGAGCAAAACAATCATCGTTCCGATCCTTACCCCAAGCCCACAGGGATCGAGACAAGGCCCTTCCAGTCCATGGYGTTAAGCACAATGGGATTAGACACAAAAGCTTCCAAAGAAATCTGCCATTAATGAATTAAATCATGAATTTGATCACTTTGAGAGTACCCTGGTTGTAAATGCATTGACTTCACACATTTGCACCCTGTTTATATCTCACCAAAGCAGAATTTAGTCTTTAATTGGTCTGACAGCATGCATTATTCCCTACCTATCTGACCCATGAAGTCCATTTCCCAAGTAAGGATGGGTAGGAGAACAAGCACCGCTTTGCTTTCCACGCTTCTGGCTGTCATTCAGAAGAAAATCATTCTCTGTTAGCAACTTTTATTGATCATCTACCTGCATGTCAGAGTCCTGAATATACTGCCCACCAGGCTACTGAATTATGACAGGCCGACCTGACACAGACGGTCTGTCTGCGCACCACTGGGATGGATACCTTGGAGCCAAAGGTCTGCGTACACAAGAAGCATTTCTTCCCTTGGAAAATGCGTCACCCGTATGAACGAAAAACGTCTGTGCACGAGCTGTCTGAGGCTCGGGAGGAGGGAGAGCTGACGGCACAACTCCCCCACGCTTCCCTACTCCTGGGAGGGAAATGGCGATGAAGGAGGTGCTGCTATGCTAGCAAGCACAACCCAAACCCAGCCTTCGCCACGTACTGCCTGTCTTATCCTCAGGGCCTCTAAGCTCTCTAGATCTGTTTCCCAAGTCCTGGAGTTTTCCTTCTCATTAGATTTGGTGAAAATGCATGTGCCTCTAATTAAGTGATTTTGTGTGCTTCTGCACAAGGATACACGATACACCTGACCAGTTTGAAAACCTGATGTGCTGAATAAAAATGGAGTTATTCAATACTCTAACATCATCATACGCGCTACGGAAAACGCCCATGCTTTGTTTCAGTGAAACCTTTTGCTTACTGAAGGGAGTTTCAGTGTTTTACGAGACTTCAGCATCTTTTCCCTTTCTGAAACCAAATCCTTCACTTAAAATACATTGTGTAATCTTCTGGCTAACAGTCCTTAGTAAATGCTGACGTTAGTCAAAAGCATCAACCACACCAGGGTTTCTTGGGGACATGAAACCAGCACACAGAAAGCTTTCTGCCGTGCTCCGTGCCGGAAGAGGAGCCTGCAGCCAGGCAGGTGCTCTGCCTCTGGGACAGTCTTTCACACGCAGTTTGTTCAAGATCTAAACGCTATTAGGAAAAACTCAAAAATGGATGAAAATGATGTTTCAATAGCTATCAGATAAACACCTTTCATTTATCCTTACTCTTGCACTTAACAAGCCGCCTCTGAGTTTCTCTATCAGACCACATTGATTAACGTTTTTAAACTCAGAGACTAGCAATTTCAGCATTACTGTATTTTCTCCATTTTTCTACAGCAAACTTTTTCTAGTTATCCTCAACTACCTTAAATATGTCTGAAAAAACTGCCCAAATACAGGAAATAAGCATAATGACATTGTAAATTCAGTGGACATGTCCATAAAAATTACTTGGTAGTGATAGTGATTTGGTAAAATCATACATTAAGCTATAAAAGGCTGCAATTCAGCATAAAGGAACATCTCAAAACCAATTCTGTTTGTACAGTTGTCTTCATGCAGCTCTGTTTTATGACTAACGATTTAATTTAAAAGGATCTTCAGACAATAAAACCCATTTTTTCCCCAGCATGTTAGCAGTACAACCTAAAAATCAAGGGCCTGAAGTCACTAACAGTCACTTGTGACAGGACTTACGGCAGGGACTGGAGTTCGGCGGAGCTGCCGGCGTCCGCAGCCGACGCCAGAGGGAGCGGAGGGAGCACAAGCACGGCAAGGTGCAGAAATGCCARCCATCAGCACCTCCCGTTTCCAGCGGAACGCTCCTCTTAGTGTTATGGCAAAAACTAGTTCCACAAGTAGCCTCAATCGTATACATTATCGTGCTTTCACTTCAAAATATTACAAAGACAGAAAAATCCACCGATTTCTATATATCAGCAGCAACTACAGATTTCTCATCAAGTTTTTAAAGTTAGCAAGGGGTATTCGTTATTACTATGATACATTAATTAGGATAACTTATAAAAATGCATAGGACAGCAAGCGTAAACAGGAAAAATTCATCCCTGCAGCAGTAAGGTGCTAATTTACCTTAGCTTGCTGCTTTGGGACTACTAAATGGCATCTTTAGACCCCCAGAAAAAAAGATCCCTGACTTTCAGTGGGGCTTACCAGCACTTGGTTCTGTATTAGATTTTCAAAATAGTCATTTATTTATGCTGCAGTAGGAGTAACACTGAGGATGGCTTTAAAGCATCTCATTTTTCCCCCCTTTGAATTCACATAAAGAGATTTAAGGCAGTTAGTCTGGGCAGTCTTATTTTACTGGAGATGGAAAAGAGATGTACAGAATTAGAAAAGCACCGGTACCCATTTTGTAACTATATCCCCCAGTAATTCTCAAAAGAACTGCTATGGGTTAAACTCATACGGGTTGTTTGTATTGTTTGGGATATTAACCAGCAGTTTTAAATCAATACTGCCAAGTGTAATTTCAGAAAGATGTGTCGAAATGAAGCATTTGAACTTTTCCTACACACGTGCAAATCTTTTTCCAGCCAAAACGACGTGTCATCGTTGGCCCAACTTTGGTATCAGTTTTGACTAAACTGATGACCGACCCACGAGGGTGCCGGGGGCAGCGCGTGCTCCAGCCCCGGGAGGAGCGTCCTCRAACAGCGAACTCGAACGCGCTGCTGCAGCGGCGCCGGGGCCCGAGCGGGGCCGTGCCCGAGCCCTCCCTGCCAAGGCCCGCGTTCAAAGCCGCACTCGCCTCCCCGTCAGAGGCCAGCAGGCGAGGTCACCTCCAGGGACACCTCCGCGCCCGCGTAACCCACCTCCCGCCACGTGTYGGCGAGACGGACACGTTTACGCCGTCTTCCGCGGACAGATGCGATCTCCCTCTGCCCCCGGCCGGAGCCAGCCAGGAGCGACCTGGTGCGCTCGCAGGGTGTTCAGCCCCAGCTAACACGCTCTGTCACCGCAGCTGCCGCTCGTGGCCAGCTCAGGGCGCGGGCAAAACGGGCGCGAGGCCGCCGGCACCGGGCACGCGCTCGGGCGGCGTTCAGCGCGGCGGAGGTACGGCACTGCAGGCACCACAGGGGCGGCACCGGCAGGCAGACGGTGATGCGGGGAAGCTCACACAAACCCTCTCCCCAGACTGCCACGCTGCCCGTCTCCGTAAGTGACAAAACCCACCCCGTCACCACCCTCACGCCGGCCCAAAATAGCCGCAGTCGCCTCTGCTTACCAAAGGCTGCTGTGGTTGCACAGGCTGGAGACCAAGCGCCTGCTGCTGCTGCTGCAACTGAAAGAAGACGGGCGTTGAAACAAGTGACACGACACGCACGCTGCCGCAGGGACGACTGCCAGCCGGGCAGCACGGCTTCCCGCGGCCGATGGCCAGCACAGGGTCCGGGCTCGCTGACAGCATTGGTTACTGAAGGCTCCGTTTGGGAGATAAGCCTCACAGCTCCCCACTTGCACCGTCAGCCACACCAAGGCTGACAAGCAGCATTGTTAACAGACAAAAAAATACTCAAAAGCTRGTATATTTAGTTTACTACAACATCAAAATATTTAGATAAAATACATTATCCTTTGACAAGAACTGGCACAGATAGCTATTGCATTGAAATGAAAACGTGAAAAAAATTCCAACCATCAAAGGGCCATGGGAAGCATTTTTAATGTCATTTACTTCCCCTGTGCCAAGCCCCACACATCTAGCTGATAAACTGATACATACCTCCAAATTAAAAATATATCATCAAATCAGAATATAGGAAATAGGCCAGGCAGGAAGCAAGCCCTTCAGTTTAGTTCTGGTATACACTGTAAGGCCAGACAGGGGAGAGCACAACCATTGCTCTTCTCTCAGCACATTCAGCTAGGCTGTCCTCAAATTTACCTTCTCCAGAGGCATTCTACAATCTTGAAAAATGAAAGTACTGAATTTTACATGTATGTCCAGAGCTCTCTTTTGGAAATCCCAAATGTAAACAATGAATTACTGCACTTGAGTAAAAGCAGTTCGGGTTTATAGCACCAGGCTCTGCTGCCTTAGGCTTGACTACACATGCAAGTGCGTCACGCCGTCCCCCGACACAGTGACGTTTCCACTCCCCTCCCGCACCGGCACGTCCCCGGCCTCCAGGGCAGCCGAGCCCCTCACCTGGAAGAGCCTCTGCTGTCGCATCTGCTGCTGTCTCTGTCGCACTGGCTCCGGAGGCAGCTGTACCGAGTTCAGGGTCGGATGCGGACCTGCGGTCGATGCACTGTCCAGTCCCCCTCCAACCTGTGAATTCGGCTGCAAAGGCTGATGGCTCAATCTGATTGGGAAAGGAATAATGGATTATACTTCATTTATAGACAGAGCACAAGTTCGTCTAGGAGTACTCAACTATGAGCTGCGACATTAGACTTCCATAGATTTAAAAGATGTTACCTTTTACAGGAAGAATATATTTCCAAATACGAATGCTTTGAAAAATATTCCATAATAAAAGCCTTACCATACTATTGCCCAGCAACTGATGTAGGTAATAACTGTTCCTCTAAACAAGAAGAACAGATCCAAGCATTCAATTCTTGCTTTATTAGGAAGAGTGATGAGTTTCTACATTTCAAGCAAGAATTCCACATAAGCGCTAAAACATTCTCCCAGCCAAAAATATCTTACAGTTACATTACCATGAATTTAAAACTGATTATAAAGACTTTTTACTTTCTAGAATACTGAAAAAATACACCAAGCAAGAAATACTTTCTTAGGATGTTATGGGAGTAATTAACATTGACAATGCAGAAAGATACATGTGGGGAAAACATGTTACCAAGCTCGTAGTTTAGATCAGCTGTTTAAAACTCAGTAAATACAAGGCAATTCAGGTTAGCAGCTCTATTCCTAATGCAAGGCACCCCGTAGGTTTTCGTAGAAGGCTGTCAACCAAGTCAAGGCCAAACTTTCTGAAGAGGTGCAAACATACCCAAAATTGAGCATATCCATTCTCTTAAGATAGAGAGATGTCTTAAGACTTATCTTAAGATATCCAGGCTTGCAAGAATTTAAAAGAAGTTAAGGAAGCAGTGATTATTGTCGAACATATGGTAAGATTCACAATTCCAGAAACACTGATTTCATTAAAAATAACAAGAGTTGAGAGAGAATTGCATAGCTACATACATGACACCTTCATATTCTGCTTACAACAAGCAATTGATGAGCAAGTCATTTAAGTACACCTGAACTTAGCATCTGAAGGAGATCTTAGTTTTGGGATCAAATTAGAGCTGAAGCAGAGAAAGAAAAATAGCTCTACTTGGTAACAGAGCTCATCAGGGGTACTCCAGGATAAATTACGTGGGATGAGCGAGACAGGGCCGAAGCTCTGCTGACAGGCCCGGCTCCCTTGTGATGACTGCCATGACGTACTCCCTGCTGCTCCAATGAATCCGCGACCCGCACGCGGGGAGAGCGCTGCGCTGCCGCCGGACGGTGCGTACAGAGGCAGACTTTGCAAATTTTGACTGGCTTTTTCCCCTCACCCCTTCTTTAATTCAAGCCTGTGTTTTTTTGGAAGTCACTCTACTGAACATGTCTATTTGAAGTGGAAATTAAAAGTGGCAAAATTTCTGATTCAGTTAAGAGCAGGGTTGGACTGTTAGTTGGACTATGCTAGACTGTTAGAAAAAAAATCTGATTCAAGACAGTCATTGGAAACTCCAGTTTTCCACTCTGCTTACTCTGTAACACTCCCTTTTACAGATTTCTTTCCTGCTTCATCTGCCTTCTGTTTCATCACATTTCTTTACCAATGAATTTTTCCTGCTTCTCACAGGCACTGCAACTCAGCTGTACTTCTGAAGTGAAGCCAATTTAGTCTATTCAGGCTTAAGCAAAATYCATTTGTCTACTGCTAGTTAAACTACCAAGTTGGTCTTGTGTTTTCTTGACTACAGACTCTTTGGGAAACACGGAATATTTATTGTTTAATATCACACACGTGTTTGCATAACATGGAYACCATATCTGTGTGTGTAGGGAAATAGGATCCAACAGCCGTCTTTAAATGAATTCTACAAACACACAGGACAACTGGGCTACAACGTGCGCCAAGACCAACTTAAAATAAAAATTAAATGAGGGATAAAACGGGGAAATTGGATAGAAAGGCATATTTATTGCTAATCAGACCCAGTGTTAACCTCATTTTGATTAATACACTTTATTTAAATAAAGCTTTAGATCTCTAAACGAAGTTGCCATTAGAATACTGCAACGTTACCAGCTATGAGAACTGCAGAAGCTCACCGCTGAGTGCCTGTCAAAGGCTGGATGTAGGCAGCAGCCTGCTGCTGAATGTACCCGCTGGGCTGCTGCTGCTGCATCTGCCGCAGCCTCTCCATCAGCGTGGGGCTGGGGTGAGCGGCTGGGTAGGCTCGGGGGTTGTAGCTGGGGGAGAGCACTACGCCCCCAGGCTGCTGCTGCTGCAAAGGCATCKGAGTGCTGTACATGGTGTACCCGTGAGGCATGCTCTGCACGGAAAACAGACACAAGAGTAACTTCACCGGGCCCGTATTTAAATTAGCTTACCTATAAAAGAAAGAGATGCTCTTTACCAAAGAGCCAAAGCCTGGACGACCGGAGGCATGTCAGTGAGACACGGTGCTGCACCCACGCACCAACCTGCGAGTCCCCCGCGCTGGTCGTACCCCACTTCYGTTTGGGGGTTCAGGCAGCTGCAGCCTGGTCACACGCAGCAGATGGAACTTCACCATGCCACCCTTCCCTGAGAGGCACCGAGCAAGAGCGGGGCTCTGCTCCACAGCTCCACCTCTCYCTTTTCTTTGTTTCCCCCCCCAGATCCCAAGTACCAGAATGACCATGCCATAATAAAGAGTTACTGGTATCACTATCTCACCAAAAACTGGCCAAATTTCAGGCGTAATGCCGAAGTACGCTTGCCTATACCAGCAACAATATTAGGAAAAACTGGGAAGTGACCACGTTAAAAACATTTATGAGCTACAGCATGCGGAGACTGCACGCATCCTAGCAGGAGGCCTCACCGTTGCCCTAGGCCACACGCACGAGGCACGTCCCAAGCACAGAAAAGCAGGCTGGGAGGTAAAGGAGCTCTGTTCAAAAGCACTTTTATGCAGACGCTCCATGGGAGTAGCGCAGTACCTGTGCTTGCTGTAACCCTGGGAACTGTGGAAGCTGAGACGGGGGTCGAACTTGCGGWGTGAAAATAGCAGCTTGGTCCATTGGCTGACCCTGAAAGACACATCACCCATCAGATACGGCCTCCGCACCCCGAACAAGTCCAGTTCTGGACACAAACCCCACCGGGCTGTGTCCTAAAGAGCCATGGAGGGACTTGACCGTTTCCTTCAAGGCAGCACTGTTGCTCAGTGCCAAACTGCTGAACTGTAGCTACTCACAGGGAGATGGAAGAATTGACTTTTGGTTGATTTCTGACACTACTGTAACACTGCAGCAGTGAAGAAACAGCCATTTACCGAACAGATGTCTTGCAGACATCCTTTAAAATGGGGCTTTGCAAAGGATTAGAAAAAAATATTCTAGCTGTCTTGAAGACAGTACATTAAATCGTAAAGGAAGCTTAGAGTGAATGATAATCTCTAGAATAAATACACAGCTGATATCTTTCTTAGGCTACCCGATTACTAGCTTTCCCCCAGATGAAGCAGGCAAAATGCTGATTAGCAAATTTTATGATGACATACAAAATACCAGCATGATTAACGGGTAACGCAAGCATCTCCAGCTCCCAACCAGTACAGCTTGGAAACACAGTCCATATTTGTGATCAGCAGACAGCCTAGTTTGTTCATTTCAAATTGCCTCAATATTTATGCCCAATTAATGGCAAATCACTTAAAGATTTCAACTATAACTGCATTAGTATGTTTTGAAGCACCACAAAAGAGGAAAAACCGAAATGTTAATTTCAGGACCAAGATTGTAAAAAACTGGTGAATGAGAATTTGCCAAGGATACAATCAAGTCTGTGTATTTTCTGTGCGATTGTGATGCTGCACAGCTGCACTTGATCATTTTGAAAACCATTCTACTCAAAAAAGCTCAGTGGCAGACGTGAGCTGGAAGCAGTGATGCTCCTTCCCTGTAGCTGCCCAGTTCACCACAAAACCAAACAAAAATCCAAGTCCTCCAACAAAGCCTTTGCCATTTTAATCAGGATATCCTTACAGAGATGTATTATAACTTAAGGCTGGAAGTGACTTGGATAACACACTGCAAGCAGAAACATTACAATCAGGGCTACCCAGTGGAAAAGAAAGTCTCGCATGGGATAAAATACTGAAGCACCATTGGAACTCCCCTTTATCGGCTCCCATCCCTTTAGTGGTAACTGTACCAAACGTTAACAACAAGTCTGTAAGCACAACCAGCAGTCCTGCAGTTCAGCTATTATTTCGGATTGGGTTTAAAAATATGTGCATCCTCATCGACAGACCTGGGAAAGAAGCAGAGCTACCTACTGGGAACGGGAATCGCTCAGGGAAGCGGCACAGCAGAGGGAAAGCGTTCCAGCTTCAACCGAGCCAGCCCCAAGGGACACGAACTGCTGTGACCGGGGCTGGATTAACCGCCCTGTGCTTTGGGTAGAGAACAGACAGAAGAGGTCAAGGACAAGATGCAAAACCACCACAGGGCACCACGGGGTTGTCACACACTCATTTTTCATACCTTCCTTCCTTTGAAAAACAACAAACAAAAAGACTGACCTAGCTAGGCTCCGGGCCAGCCTCTGGGACCACCGCTAAAGGGGTCACTAAGGTGCGGACAAGACAGCAGGGAGCTCTGATATGATAAGCTACGCTAAGGACGCAGAGCCTACGCTAAGGATTTGTCTTAAAAATAAGCTGGTATCTCATGGGAAATTCTGAAAACAAATTAGGGAGTACAGGAGGTATGAACAAAGTGACATCTATCAGTCCTGACAAAAGTTCAAACAAAATTAAATATATCTGGAAAAACATCTGCAAAATCAGACAGGGAGCTCTCAAAACAACCACCCCGATAGCTGAGAAACTGAAACGCTGAACAGAACGTACATCTTGCAGACGGGATGCACATAAAACAGATGTCAGCCAAGTACTTTTTTCTTTTTTTAAACAGAGGCAAAGAAGAAAACCAAAAAAAAGAACAATAATTTCTCTGAGCAAATTGCTTCTGAAACTTTTTCATAAGGTGCCAACCACAGGATAGATAAAGATGTAACTTGAAGTTACCCAAAGGTGAAATCTGGTAAAACCATGACTGATTTCTAGAAAAACTGGTGCCTTAAGCTATTCCCTGCAGTAATACAAACCACCTTGTGGGTTCTGTGGTYTGTAGCGCGGTGCTCCGTGTGTTTTATCCTTTTGCTTCTCTCAGTGACAGCTAACCTGGCGTGCCCGAGAGCACAATTCATCCACTCGTGCCCATGCAGCGTGAACAGTGTCCCTCCAAAGTCAGTGGAAGTTATATCAACGGAAACYGGATTAGGCCCTAATTCCGTAAGCAAATACTGAGGAGGCAGCTGCACGCTGCCAGCAGTGCGCGGTGGGCAGAGAGCCACAAGCCGCTCCTGCCCCCCACCTCCTCCCGCCCGGCGCAGCGCACACCGAGGGGGAGCGGCCGGGGGGAGGCTGAGGAGCAGCACGGGGTGCTGAAGGCACCCCTGCCCAGGCCAGGCCAGACCACACACAAAACCACACGAAACGCAAGCAAAAAGCTGCTCATTAGGCAGGGGACAGCTCATTTATTCCACGGCCACCGAGCAAGCTCCCGTGTTGTGAGAGCGAGCTCTGCATTCCTGAGCAGCAGCAGCAGACGTAAATTCAAAGGGACTTCTCACTCCAGGCATAATTTAGTAAAGAGTCAACTAAACATGCAAGCCAATTGCTGCAAGCCAGAACTGTGCATGCATGTCAAACAAAAACAAAACAAAAAAAAAGGAGAAAAAACCCAAACGCTTTTATTCAATGCTGATGCAATGTTACAGTAATAACCACTGTTCTCTTTGTTCCACTCACACCTTAAATTGAAGCAAAACTTACTGCTTTTTCCTGTTAAGGTGTGTGCCCATAGTGTATTTGGAAGGAATTTTCTTTTCTAGGTGGTGCTGGGACTGGCAAAGGTGATTGTAGCAGCCATGGCACTGTAGGCTGATTTTGACCAAAACCTGACTTCGAAAGTAGGTAGTAAAACACTAACGCTTATTTAGATAAGGTGATGATGACAGATTTGAGAGACCTCACTGTATACTTGCTGCATGTCTAGGTGTGCCTAATTAGCTGCAAATATGGTGATCTATATACCCTGTTCTGACACGCTACCAGTAATAACAGGAATGATTGCACATATATAAAATATGGACAACAAGGTAAGCAGCAAGGCCTTTTTAAAAACACATTTTGCTTTGTCTTTCCAATTAGTGCTTTTAACAACATTGCAGTTTCCCCAAGACAGTCCTGCAAACTAACTCTGGAACAGCTTTTCTAATTAAAATCTGGAAAGCTTTCCAACACAGATATTAGGGATGAAACTTCATGCCATCATTGTTTTTCCCCAGACACAACTGAATTCTGTGAAACTTAATAATTTAACAGTTAAGTGTTAGCTGTTACTTGTTTTGGAAGTAACAAAATACGGTTATTCTAATAACCGCACGTCCTGCCATAGCTCAGGAACAGCCCATCAGGCAGCGTACTGTCGTGCTCAGGTGGGACAAGAAGCGTTTTGGAAACAACAGCTCACGCGGGGCCGGGGAGCTGACCCCACCGCCTGAGCGGAGTGGCACGACGCATCCCACCGCAGCGGGAACAGGCCCCTGCCAGGAACGGCCCCCGCTGCTGCCTGGGAAGCGCCGGCGGCAGGCGCCGGCCAAAAAGGCTGCGTGGTCCGTCCCTCACGGCTCCTCCGAGACGGCCGGCACCGCCGGCCCACCTGACGTGGGGCAGAAGGGGCGGCCGCAGAGAGGAGCAGCCCCAGCCGCCAGCGGGGAGACGGGGGCAGAATGGGAGCGCACCGGCCGTGCTTGGGTGCACACGGCATCGGACAGAGCTTGCAGCTACTCTAACCTTTCACAGCCAGAAACACAACAGAAGAGGAAAAAAATGTCAGCTGTTGGAAACATTTGTAAGAAAAAAAATATTCTGTGTGCAAGTGTATTCACAGCCTTCCCACATGCAGCCACTGTGCTACGTAGGTGAGAGGAGTGCCAAAGCGTATCATTCCCATCAAAAGCCAAGTGTGCAGCCTGTGTGTTGAAACAAATGCAGGTTTGTGCGAAAGAAAAAAAATAAAGAGAAGTTCACGGTCTCAGAGTGGTTACCATTATGTTGTCAAAGCCATCCTGAAGGGATACAGCACTGCTACAGATATCCTAAAGGAAAAGGACAGGCGAGAAGATAGCAAACAATACAAAAAATATACGTGATTAGGCTCAGATTGTTAGTGGAGCAGTACAGCACCTTTACAGAGCTCACCTGCATGTACTCAAAGAATGCTGGTGTTTAGGAACGCTAACAAGGTCCTTTTAGGTGGTTTTTATGCTAATGAACCTCAATACTTTTATGAAATTTATGAACAGAAACTCTAAAACATGGAAATGACTCCTTCGCATCCATAGGAGCCTATTAATTCTATACATAATACTCAAAAATTTTTTAACAAGTCATAGTTCTTAAAGACCTTGCACCATAGCTATTTGTTCTCAAGAGCACAGCATATATCGCACAGCACTAAAGGGCAGAGTCCTTCTGGACTGATTTTACAGAACTGTCCCCACCAGTGCCAGTGATTTCAGGCAGAGTAGGTAATTTCATTCTGCAGCTGCAGAAACATAAAAACCAAAGAAGCCTTCCTTGTTTAAGCTGTACCTAACAACATGCACCACGCAGTAGCAATGCTTACAAATCTTGTTCCTAAATTTTCAAATACTACCTTCAGGCTTGTGCACTGCCGTAGCATTTCCTACTCTGCACCTAGGGCCGCAGAAGGACTCCCACAAGCCACCTCCCAGGGACGCATTTCTCAGCTAGGACACCACGCACGCAGGCGTCCCGCTGGGGCAGCCCGCGGTGCCAGGGAGCGGGCAGAGCCCCAGTGCCGCTGGCACCTCGGCGGGGTGTCTCTGGTGTCAGCACCGCCAGCACACGCTTAGACAACACGGAAAGCAAACGGGACAGCCTGGTGAATTGTTCGTTCATTACAGTGAACCTTTTCAAGTATCGGGCTGAGTGAATCTTTCCAAGCATCCAGTAAGGCAAAGTATTAGAAGACGACAGAAAACGCGTCCATCCGTGGTACTCCCCAGCACACCTCGAAGGACCTGGCTCTGCATGCCACTGTGTGGAAGCAACTGGGAAACAAAGGCTGGGTTTGGATGGCTCTGGTTTGACTCGGTTTACATCAGTTTAACTTACACTGACTTATTGCTGAAATAAAAACATGGCTGGTACGGAACCGTTGACTGATGAACACCCAGCRCATGTCACAAGTTAGCTGAAATACGCATCTGAACCTACCCTGTTGAATTTTAGTGCAACCTTCACATTGTAAAAGTTTGATCCAAATTTTATGAAAAAGTTCATCACAGACACCTTATTAATCTTACTTAGGCATGGATTCATGCCTTCATGACAAGTTTATTCTCCTTACTGACAACCTGTCTATGCAGCACTTTGGAGCAGAAGTTAACTGTTGTTCTTAACRCCTCAGGTACTCTCCCTGTTTGAAACCAAAAGGGAAATGCAACATCTTTTGTCCTCTAAACGTGACAGTGTTAAACAACAACATTTCTTAAATGTGAGAATAATGTGTTTAGATCTTCAATTATTGCTTTTTGATCCACCTAGCCATAAGTAGTGATCATCATTTGTTTACTCAAGGCTCTTATTTAAGCCTGTATTCTATCATAGTAATTGAAAGCCAGTTGGACCTAACACCAAAATAGTGAGATACTGCCTAATGTAAGAAATAAATACTACAGGGTTAACTGTAGAGCCCAGTACCCTAACATTTAGGGTACCTAATCCTTAGTACCTTGTAGTGCCTACAGGACACCAACGACGGATCAAACATCCACTGTACCACTGATATTATAAAACACACATCCAGAGCTTTTGGGGGCTGCTTTTGTTTGTTTGTTTGTTGTGTTTTTAAGGTAGAAGATAGCATACACACACAGGGAATTCCTAGTTTCACAATTATGAACAGCCCCATATAAAACTGTCGTAGCCCATCAGCAATTTAAGCACTTACAGAGGGCTTTGCATGCATCACAGCAGACACACTGAAAGAGGGATGAGAAGGACAATGAGGAAGCTCTAACAAAATAGAGACAGCATGGGAGAAATTATGAGGATACTTGCTGAAAATTTTGACTATTTTGAGCAAACCTTACAGAGTTTTAAGGCAAGATGGCATAAGGGGAATATAATATATAYTGCAGTGAGGGTAAGAATGGGTACAGAAGGACTTTAAAATAAAGGTGAGAAGTTACTGGTTTTACCACCAACTACTGTACACATATTGCTGGTTATCTGGGATCCAAAAACCAATTTTCTGTTCTTATGCCATCAATTCAAAAGCAGCCTGTCTGTAGCCACATTCTGAAACTAGCTCAGGCTCCGATCGGTGTTGCACAACAGCCATGTGCGGTTTGGCACACAGCAGCTGTACTCTGCAAAAATGTTAGGAGAAGAAATACCAGCTATTTCTAGAGAACATGGGCGTCTGTGTCCACACGTGTATGGAAATGGCTCCTGCTGGACTTCCCGGATTTTTAATTGTGCTGTGCCTCTGCTGCTTACTTGTAGCTTGGTGGCATATAGCACCATGCAGTTGCACTACGAAAGCCTCTGGGACACAACAGGGAACAAGAATATCATCAAGTAGCAGAAGCAAAATCTGATTTATCAAACACAGGAAAAATAGAAGGGGCTAAGAGACCAAAGGGCAAGTTTAAAAGCAGATGGCTCCGGTTAAGCAATATTTGGGCAGTTATTGCAACTGTAAATATCAGCTGGCTCTCCACTCCACAAGCAGGGCAAGCAGCCCCAGTGGAAGGCAAAACCACTGTGCTGCTCTTCAGACTTGGGGGTTTGGACAAACCTGTTGGAGAGACCGTGACTGTGCTTGCTGCCTGAGGAGCCGCTGCTGCTGCTGCTCTTGCTGCAGGAGTTTCATCTGGAGCAATTGCTGCTGAGGCGTGATTGCATGGATAGAGGGGGGCTGCATCATGGTGCCAGAGCGCCGCTGCAGCATGTTCGACAGGGCTTGCTTCGTATTAGTTGGAACAAAGGAGCCTGTCGGATCCAGCCTGGAACCACCTAAAAACCACCCAAAACACAAATGCGTTCTCTGCCTTCCATAAGAACGTTCTTGGTACAGATCACTGCTAATTCATCAGCTCCTATTTGGTTAGCTCTACAATAACGATGATAAACTTATCTCTGTAAAGGCAGTGGACTGGATTAAACCACATTACTGGTCTGAAAAATTAAACGGGCAACATAACTTTGAAGACTACCACTTGTAAATGAGAACAAAAAGTAAACAGTCTATGGGCTGTTGCATGTTCGACATCACATAAAACGTTTGACTACTACTGAAAAACCAAAGTTGCATGTCAGATCAAAAGCATGATATGAACGGCTTATGATGTCAAGACAATTTTATCATGAGATGGCAATAATTTATGCACTCTACCCTATTTCATAAAAATCATGTACCTATCTATATGTTAGACTTATGAAGGCAATCTTATACATATTTATTTTAAATCAGCATCTCCTTAACTTYGTAGCCACTGTCTGGTATTTTCTGAAGAGTTTCACGCACTTAAATAGAGATCTAGCTGTATTTGGAGCTTCAGAAAAAATATTTAACATTTATAACTGGAACCAAACTTCTAAACTTCTCCTGCATAATATCTGAGAAAGACAGAATAGTATTTCTCAAAACATCATAAACTGCTGCCCCCTAGAGCAAGTAAAATATCTATGTTAAATTGTATACACATTAACTGGAAGAAACAAAACAAGCTTACAAATCATTAAGTACATATCACAACTTCTGAAAAAAAAAAAAGTGAGCCCATGGATTTATTTATTCCATCTAGCAGATGTTAAATTAGCCACCATGGTTCTTGGTATGAATCAAAGAAGAAATAACCTGAAAGTCATTTGTTCCTTTAAATCATCCCTCTCTTATTTAATTTCTCATTGAACTTCTACCAGCTTTCTTATACTACCACCACAATAGGTCATTTTTGCTTATCTACCAAAAAAGTTTAATAGCTTAATAGAGACAGACCCACAACTGGTAACAGAAAGCCCTTCAAAAAAAACAGGTAACTAAGGAATAAMATAAACGGCATCGGCAGACACAACCTGCTTTGGAGGAAGACAGAAACAAAATGTGGTTATAAGAAGTCAAATTTTATCGTATATCAAACAATAAAGGCCCATGCCTGTGAATTCAGAGCTCAGGCATACCTGGTGGGAGGGGCTGGCTCTGCACGAAGAAGCCCGGCTGCTGCGGCTGTCCCATGATGTTGTAACCCCACAAGGCAGACTGAGGATGGTGCATCATTTGAGAGGAAACTGGTGAATAGGTGGGAGGCACTCTGTATAAGTTGTTCTGTGGATATTCCTTAAAATATACAGTAAAAGTGAATGTTACTGACATTCATACCTTACTAACTCATAAATAATGCCAATTTTCCTACTAAATTATTAAAGGACAGAGACAGTTGCCATTGTCGTTTGCAACGATGTAAAAAACAGATTAAGTCTCAGGCTGCCCACAGGTAATTAACACTAACAACTTTATAGACGCACCATCCATTTTTACCTGTATTTTCTGCAGGCTATAATTAGGTATAGCACAAGGACAGCTTACTGTATCAGTATATAAATAACAGGAGGAACTTAACTGAAACATCACACAGGCCAGAAAATGATCTTAAAATTACAGCTTCTCAAAACGCAGCACATTGACAAACCAGCTGGATGCTAACAGAATACTATCATGTCTACAACATGGACAACTACACTGGCAGCAGTGGCAAGAGGACGTAATCACACAGAATGCTGCTACTGGAAACGTACATTATTATTGGGTGGTGCCAGGCATGTTTTTCAAACCCGTGCTCTATGTCTTTCTTCAGCTTAGGAACCCACACCTCAAAACCCATTAAAACCAAAAGAGAAAGTGTCTCAGAAACCAGAACAAACTGCACAGTAAAACAGTTTATCTGTGTGAAAGTGTCTCAGAAACCAGAACAAACTGCACAGTAAAACAGTTTATCTGTGTGAAAGTTTCTTTCAAACTGGTATCCATTTGAATGGGGCCTGGGTTTGAACCAGCATGTTTGCTCTCGACATAATTTGAGCAGGGGGAATTTTAGAAATTGATACAAACAGTAACAGCTATACTTTACACCAAACAAGAGAAAGCATATACGGAACCCGAATAATATTTAGTGAGTAAGATCCAGTCTAGCATATTTTACATAGCACGTAAGGCCSTAAGCACAGTACATTCGTCTACGCTGAGCTCTATTTGATAGAAATCCACCCTTCTTCTGACCATCTCCATTCACTCCCTTTATTAGGACCCGCTCCTCCAGGTGCAGAACAATTTCTGAAGCTAAGACAGCACCATGCAACATCGGATGCTTCGGCGAGGTATTTCACGTTTTGTAGGGGCACCAACTACTTACATCAGCCCTTGAGCTTGACTTTGACTTTCGCTTCCTGCCCTTTGTCTTCTTCTCATCGTCCGTGGCAAGTTTTCCCTGATCTGAGAGCTCTCCTGACTTTCTTTCTGGTTCCTGAGAGACAGGTGTGGTGGGCTCTTCCTCCTCCTCCTCTGGAGGAAGGGGCAAGGGCTCGAGGTAGTAACTCCGTGGCTTGGGTTTGGCGTGCGTGTGGTAGAGGAGGAGATGCTGCTGCTCCTCATACTTTATCACTTTCCTGTCAACACGAACTGTACCAAACCATGCCCAGGAGAGAGGAGCAGGGTTTTTGTGACCTTCAAACAAATCCCAAGGGGACACCTTTTGTTTTGTTGAAACCTGAAGACCCTGTTTCAGAATAAAAGTGAAGTTAGTATTTCAAGAAAATTGAATGCTAGAGCAGACTACTCGCTTTTGTACATCATTATTTGAGTCAGAAAAATCCAGTAAGGATTTTTACCCCTCCACAGAATGTACCAAATGCATACTGGTGGGATTTTAATCTCTATCCAAGGCTGCCACTAGATAAAAGCAATTATATTTTTATAGTACCATTTGCTTATACCTATGYTAAAAATCTCAAGTTCTATCTATCATATTTTGGAGGAAAAGTCAAATATCTATCAAAAACTGCTAATCTGAGAATATGCTTGCTAAAAGTTTACATATTCAAATAAGAAGAGAGAAGCCTAAGCAGTATATCACAAAAAAATGCCTACCTAGTCTCCAGAATAAAAAGCTCTATCCTAAGCTCTATCCTTCTCTTTTAAATAAATTAACTTAAAAAAATTATGTACCCCTTTGTATTCCCAAAAAATCCAAACAACTAATACACTTCCCCCCCCCCCCCGCCTTTTTTCCTCCGTCTTTCGTAAGCAGGATCACGCCCTCCATCTTCCTCCCAGCAAGTAACAGGTCAAAAGGTTCCCAAGTTAAATGAGCTCTCAAATGTAGGATTCTGCTTGAAAAGCAAATACTTTTGTAAGAGCTTCTGCTGTCCAACTCCAAGTCAAACCTAATTTCCTTTTTGGCAACTTTTGTGGAGTTGGCTCCAGTCAGGACCCTGTATTGCAAAACTGAGCAAGCTTATGTCACCCACTCATCACATTAGCAGTTACAAATTGACCACGTACTCTGCGGATTTAACAAGGAAGGACATGCAGCAAACATGACGGCCGAATTTTAAACAAATCAGAAACTGAATCGTTACCCAAACTCTTGAATTTGTACGAGTGGCATAAAACTGTTTCCATTAAAGATGCGTATATATCTATAGCTCTGAGACTATCTGCAAGTTATCAGTGAATTGTCAGGGAGAGGAGGACGGAATCGCTGTCGGTGCTGCTGCAGGGGTGGTGATGCCGGTGCATGGCCCAAGTCACACTAGGCTGCTCGAACCCGYGCAGCTGGGGTTCAACAATTCCCTGCGTGCCTCTCGCCAAACCCACCCCAGGTTTCAGCCTCAGAATTTTCACATCGATCACGCAAACAAAAACTGTGCAAAAATGTTTGGAACAGAAATACATTTGATACCAAAAAGCGGTCTGTCATTTGCGACTATTTTTAAAGGTATTATTCTACAAGCCCACTTTTGGCATCATTGGTGATAGAAAGCCTACCTGTTTAAAAGAGACTGCATTGCTGTGGCTAAAGCTTTAGTAATGACTGAGAGAGCATTAGAAAGCTGTATTACAGCAGAAGTACAATGCTTTTATGATACTGCATCTAAACACACGTACTGTACAAGCTGTACCTGTTTGCTTGAATTTCCTATGCTTCAAAAATCATGGAAAATTTGAAATGAAAGCAAACATTTACTCTTGCCTGTTTCTTATCAATGGAGTCAAATCCTGCAATTTTGTTCCCCTTGGTGTCGATCAAGGATCCCATTGGCTCACAAGTAATAATATCACACGTCTGCTTTGGCAAAGGGAGCAGCTGGCGAACCTTGTCAATGCTTTCTGACTGCTTGTCTCCCAGCTCTTTCTAGAGAATAAATACATCAATCAGTCAAACAGAAAGGGGGGGAAAAAGGAAGAGAAACATTGCACTGCTTTCACTATTAGAAAATGTCCAGTTTCTGGATGAATCATTTCCTTGTACTTTTACTAAATTTAAACAAGTGGCTTTGCAAGGKTTTTTTGCTCTCTTTTTTTTAAGAATGTAAGTTATCTTTTCATCTCTTGTTTAAACAGAACGTAGAAAATACGTAATACAAATTTAGCGTCTCAAACATGAATAAAAGCAACTGAGTGCCTCACAGGGTCCCTAAATGTAGTTTAACACAAAGAAAATACTAGAAGTCTGTCTGCCCACCCCCACATTCCTGTATTTTCTTCTTTTTCTCCTTTTTACCACTAGTGCTCTTTCAGTCTCTCCTCTTTTTCCAAGAGGCCTTCCCAGACACCAGAAATGACAGGATTAAAAGATGAGCACAGAATGTGATTCAAAAGAAATGCTGAAAATGACAAGACAACACTTACTTTTAATTTTTTCACTAAATTCATGTAAGCCCTCTTGTTTTCCTCAGGCCCTCCTTGGGAAGCGTTTGACAAGTCCGAGGCAAGTGTCCCGTTGATGAGGACGCCCAGCATGTCGAGCACAGTTGTGAACAATTCRCTGAGAGTAAAGACAAGTATTACCCTGAGGAACTGCCGACTGCCAAGAGATCCAGGGACAGATACTCACGGCAAAGGCCACAGACACAGTTCTTTAGACAAGCCGGGTTTTTCAGGGCTTTCTGCATACACACACATCTCAGCTTGCATGCATAAGCCCCAGTGTATACATGCAGGTGGACTGTCAAGACGTACACACAGATCTTATTATAAAGCCCAGCTCAGAGCTACAGACAGCACAAACTGGTAACGGATAGTCACTAGGAATTGCAGGCTCCGACTTAGGAAAGCGCTCAGGTACATGCTTGTTAAGGAAGAGTGTAAATAGTGGCTCCAGTGCTTTCCAAAATAGAGGTGCTCCCCAACCAAGACCAGCACTGAGAATGTAAATTGCACTCAAGCAGTAGTAGAATAATASTAAGAAAAATTTAACAATARCATACATGCAGTCTGAACTTAAGAGCACTAAGGACGTGAATTAGCTTGTTTAAATAGCACAGACGTACTTGTTGGTCTGCATATCAACAGTTCCTGAAGTGATTATCTGGAGGAGCAGAAGTGCCCAGTCTGTGGTCCACTGGGTACTCCTCTGCACAGTATCAAACATGCCACCTACCTGCAAAATAACACAGCAGACAGCGAGGCTCTGCATGTATCTCACAGATGCACGCTTCCCTTATCGTATGTATTACTTATGAATAAACCTGCTATCCAGTCCCACGAGTTCTTGTGTGCTGAATGCCATCTTGAAGTGCTGACTTTAAATAACTTTTCCTCCCCACCCCATGCTCCCAGCAAAAAGCTTCTCCTAAAAAGGCACTATAGGAAAGCAAAATATTATTGCGCTGCTCCTTCAGTTTCGTATCTTCACTTTCATGTTTGATGCAACAAACTGAAGTCGGTGAAAAAATTCTCAGAACTGAAGAGGTGTTGAATTAAAACTTTATAGTTATCACTTTGTTCCCACACCCAAAAATTAGACAATCACGTCCAGTGCAAAGAGAAAAAAGTCTGAAGAACAATATAGCATTGACTGAAAATGAAAACCGCTAAATGATATATTTTACCCTATGAACAATTTTTCACTATTTCTACCAGTATGGTATGATACTGTAAAGTATGCCCTGGCTTTGAGAAGGAGCCATTTTACCAAAACACATCCTTCAAAGGACCAAATTGCAGTAACACAACCTGCTCAGGCCGCTGATTACCAAACTGGTCAGAACAGAGTCCAAACCCCAAATTTCAAAGGTACAACACTTCTAGCTAATGAAAGCACAGCTCAAGCCTTCAGACAGTGACAACCCTGTATAAGAGAAAACAACTCCCTATCGCACAACAGGATGCCTAAGAGACCTTACGTCAAAACGACACTGCTCTTTCTTACTGCTGCACTGCAGCCCAGGGTCTTCCTACTCTACCATGATGCTACTGTCAGCTTCACCGTTTTGCACATTATCCCTGCACCCAATATCTGCATCAAATCCTCCTTCCTGATGTTTCCCACTTCACAACCTTCCAAAAATAAACCTTTTCATTTTGTCATGGTTATAATCACTCTAAATCCCTTCACTGTTTGGGCTTGTAGTTGTTTCACTTCACACAATTCTTCCCCATGCCTAAAGCTTACTTCAGGGTTGTGTCTTGCTCAATAAATACAGAGACTGTTTCAATTTCAGTACCTGCTTTCAGCTCCTAGACCTTGCTGAGTTTGTATCTAAGAAGATTACTCCTTGATCTACATAAGTGGTTTATGGTTTACAAAAGAATAAAATTTTGCTGCTTTAATAATAAACCAAATATTGCCCGTATCGAGAGTTCTCCCAACCCACGACAAAGTGCGTGTCTCCATGGCACTCAGTGGCAGGTGACAGCTGCTTTACTCTAAGTGCAGCCACAGCAATCCCAAAGCTGGTCACAGCTGGCTCAAGTCCCTTGGCCTGAAGCAGTGGCAGCCTAGGGCTGTGGTTACCCCCCTGGTTGCACAGCCACATCTAAGCAGCTTCCAAAGAGATGGGAAGAGAACAACGCTGCAGTGTTACTCCTACCTTGGGCTCCCTCATTTGGCCTTACATGTAGTCTCCACACACCTACTGCACTGTGCTAAATGAGCCGCAGTGGCCCTGACGTCTGGTACAGAGGTTTCAAGAGATGTGGGATGTTGGAGAACTTGATGGAAACTTTCTAAGTTGATTAATACATGTATCCAAGTAGCAGCAACTGAAATTGCACATGTAAGTTAAATAGCCAAATGTTACGTTCCCCAAGAGCTCTGAAAGTCTCAACTATTTTGACTGCCTAATTCCATAAAATCACTGCTTGTTACATGGGGATAAACCATCAGTGGACAACGGCTTTGAAAGTCCACAAAAAGATGAYACATTTCTGAAGTTCCAGGGACACTGAAAGCAAGAAAGCAGTACAAAAATAAGGCATGAGTAAGGTATAGGCTGTCCTTCCTATTCATTTTATATGAACAATGTCCAAACATTACGGCCAGGAGGCATCAGCTGAAACAAGAGAGATGGGAAGAGCAGAGACGAACGCCAAGGGAGCAAAGACCCCCGTATGGCAGGGCAGAGGGGGCACTGACCGCCCTTGCTGTCCCTGGCCAGCCCACCTGGGCTGCCCCCACCCCTGGCCCTGGCCCAGGAGCCCCAGCCTGTCCCCATGGCCCTGCCTGGCCATGCCAGGGCTGTGTCTGACCCTGGCTCCCCTCGCGGGGCCTGATCCTGAGCCCCCCCATGGGCTGACGTCCTGGCATGGCCTCAGCCCGTCCCCATACCAGTGGAGATGCCTGATTGCTCGGGGCTGGGAGCTGCCCCGGCCCCCGCAGTACCCTGACGCAGTGCTTCTTGCTCCTTACCACCTATTCCAGAGTAGCTACTACATCTTTTTATAACATCAGGATAACCACGTAAGCTTTTCTTACCAAGTTAAGACGAAGTTGTAGGGCTTCATGCATCATTTGCCTAGCTTTAACGTCATCCTGGTACCGTTCTTCCCTCCAGTTACTAAGGATCTAAGAAAAAGCATTTGATTAAGGTTGTTTTCTTCCAGTAAAGGAATGTTCTCCCTTTGAAGTTTAAGTATTTGTGACCATTATCTATAAGCAATCATAAAAGATTATTAACCTTTTTATCCTCATGCCTGTTTAAAGCTTAGAGCAGATCAAGCAAACTAGTGGGGGAAAAACTGAATTTGTAAAGAGCTGATAAYCTGCTATCAATTGTGTGACTAGATCGTCCTGTTGTAGCAAAAAGAAAATGAGCAGCTTTGTTATGCATTTATTAAAAATATTGTTTAAAACACCCTATTTAACTGTTCACCATGGGTAAGTAAATAGACCTCTTGCACTGGATGCAGCTTCCCAACAGGATCTGCTGGGATCTCTGGATGAGAAATGACCAGAACCTGAGGGAACCCGGACCAGCTGCATTTCAGGGGAGAACCCATACGGCAAAAGGAAAGCCCAAGTGCCAGTAACACCAGGGGGGAAAAACATCAAAGGAATGAATTTAGGATGTGGACCTATGTCATAGCCTGAACCTGAGCAGAGAGGTAATATGAGAAAACAGCAGCCCTACAGGTATGAATTTTCACTGTCACTGTAATTCACAGAAACTAGAGACAGAAAAAAGGAAACAGGCACCCACTACAGTGGGCACTGTATATGTTCATTTTAAGGACAGTCTTAAGGAGCTACTGTAGGCTAAAGCATGAACCAGATGGGAGCAGGAAGCCTACAGCARAACCAGCAGAGGTGGTGAGCAAGCACACGTGATCCAAAGGAAGAGCTGTAGGCAATGGGCCAGTCTGGGATTAGCAGTATTGTCTTCTAAAATATGAAAAACTCTTAATCTGTTCCAACTGGAGAAGATGAAGGGTTTTCCTAATGAAAAAATTTTCAAACTTATAAAAACTTCTTATGATYAAGGTAGAGACTGAGAAGACTGTTCCTCTCAGGACAAACATCTTTTATTGTTTTTCCTGGAAAGAACTGAAATCAGACTCAAGTTCATTATATTTCTCTGTAAAAATTTTAGAAAAAGAGATGTATTCACTCTCAAAAAGGAACAAACACCTCCCCATTCTTCCTTCCTTGGACTATTCCTTTTGGCATACCGCTGCACTGTAATTTTCCTGGTTTTACACCATCGTATACACATAAAACTGATGACACATAAAACATCTAACAAAGGGTGCTCATGGTTATGTGCTTGTTTTACCTGATTAACTTGATTCTGCAGTGATGTTAGAAGCCCTTCCCGTTGCTCATCTTGTCCCTTAAGGCAAGTAAGTACCAATGAAAGGAAAGGTTGCTGACTCAAGAGAGACATGCTTTAAGAGAGGCAAACACAGAAGTCAATTAGTAAAGTTATTCTGATACTTCCCATCCTCACTCCCTTCCTTGTTTTGCCTACTTTTTTCCCCTGGAAGTGGCATTGCCTGCGTCTATGTCTGTTTCTGTTTTAGTAAATTAAAGCCTTGCCAGACGAATTAAAAGAAGATGCACATAAGAAGGTAGAGCACCAGCYAGGAAAAATGCACATATTATGCACGTCATTGCTGAGAACCCACCTAGCTCCGGGCACTGAATGACCAAGAATTGCATGGGCACTTGAAGGCCTGGCTCAGAAACAGAACATGTTATTTTAAGACTACTCTGATTAACCAGGGATATAATTTTAGTGGAGACTAGGCAGATAAAGTTTCTAATCCATGTTAGTGGTCTGAAGTGAATCCCAAGTAAGTTTCCCCTACAAGCACTGATTAGAATGACAGCTGCCTAAATTCCACTAACATTCTAACACAGGCTTAGTGTAATYAAACTGAGATGCAGCTTTAGCTGTTGTAGGCGACATGCCATACCAATGCAAGGGCTTTCAGGTATTTTTTTAAATATTTATGTGTATCTATTATAAACATAAAAATAAGACAAACAAAGAAATACACAAAGATTAATTTGGAAGTACAACATGTGAAGTAGAAGAGAAGTTAAAAATGTCAGGGATTTGAGTAACAGCTCATGCAATGATTTTTGCAGTTTTAGATATATAAACTCCTTGAAAATTACATGCGTCCGTAAACACAATATAAATATATATCCACACATACACGTATGTATTTATTACAAGTATTCATTTTGACAGTTATATTCATTTAACTTCAACAATTTAGGTGACAATTAGATTAAAGGAATGGCAAAATCCCAAGGTCCCATAAAAGGAGCAAGATAGAAAGTCTGCATTTTCAAAAGTCATGTTAAACAGTGATTTTTCAGATTTTAGGAACAACGTCCTAGGAACACCTCTTCATTTTCTCATTAATTTCCACTAAAAAAAAATTACAGTTTGCAAGACAGTTATTATTGCAATTGCTATCCCTGCTACACAAAGCAGAGTTTGAAAAAAGAAAAACAGATCTTATATATGTTATATAAGATTTCATACTTTGTCATAGTGTCATTTGTTTTGTCGCTCACAAAGTAGTAAAGTTTGTTTTCGATCAAGAAGAGATTGAAAAGCTTCAAAAAGCACAGAAGGAAGTAATTTATTGTTACAACTAGAACAACTTTGTAAATGCTTTTACTTCTGTGCATAGGAAGCACCGCGGAGGAAGGGCCTGACAGTTTCTATAGCCATTTTATTTCGGCTTTGAAAAAGGCTTGGTTTAGATTTTCTACCCTAGAGCTCTCCCGTAGGAAAAGAAACGGAATATAGAGAGAGGTTCCATATTCCCTTCTACTGATGCAAGTAGCAAGAGAGCCAGTGAATAACGCAAAAGTGCTGAAATGCTCGGGAACCCCTAACAAAGAGATCGAGAAAGCAAGATGTCTTTTTTATCTAACAACAGATCAAGCAAGTATTACAAATGACTTAGAAGGACAAGGAAGAGATGGATTCATAAAGCTAATACAAAGCTACTTAACTCAAAAACTGACCATGGCAAACAGAACTTCTATAGGTCGATATATCACATAAGCAGCTTATTAAAGAAACAGCCCAGATGAACTAGGAGGGTCCAGCGTAACACAGAGTAATGGGCATACTGCAATTATGACGGAAAGAAAAAAATTGAATCTTCTAACCTCAAAGGGAAAATAAGCTAGGTGGAAGCGGCTGGACAATAGCAGTAGATTTAAAAGGCTCCACAGAATTTAACGACAACCATAAGTGAAAATCAATACATGCAACACAGGTTTACAAGAGTACTACAAAGCGGTAAAGCCCAATTATCGGTCCCATGCTCAGGGAAAGTATATYGCCTGAACAACATAGGTGATCAAAAAGACAACGCACGTAAGAACAAGAAACTTATGGTGGGACCGTACACAACAATCAAATACCACAAGCCTTTAGGCAGTGATTTGTTTTTTTGAACAACTGTACTTTGGAAKAACTTCACAAAAAGAAAGATGGTTGGTGTTTGAAGCTCAGAGACCTTGTTGTGTACAGTATTCAATGTAATTTCTATCATAACTCTAAGAAAGTACAAAGAAATTATAGGCACTGTGGAAGAATATTTTACTAAAGGAAAATCAATAACCACTACATCATTAAAATTCTCATGCATTTGGAAAGTTAGAGATGAGCTTAAGCTTAATTCTCAGCAGGACTTAAGTGACATTTATGACAATTATGGGATCTTAATGGCAAAAAAAGTGACCTACTGCCATAGAAGGGAAGAGACAACAAGCCCTCTGACTATTCTTTAAATCTCTAGCATTTCCCGTCACCAAGCTGCAGAATAGCCACTGGAAGATGCGGTACAAAGCTTTCACRTTTCTTCCTCTGAAACCAATGATATTTCTTCAAACTAAATGAAACCTGAACCCTGTTTGGGGTTGATAACTTTTTGCTCCACAAAAGTGAACCAATGAGGTTTTGTGAAGCCAAAATCCAGTCCTCAGTATACTCCTCCTTCAAAAATACCTTTCAGCTCTGCGTACCGGGATTTCCCAAGGTCGTACCTTTTTTGTTTCTGTCTATCTCTTTCCTTCTTAGAAGATGACCCCAAATGCTGACCTTTCTCCAGCTCCTCTCCGGCAGCCTTCAAGACCCTACCTTGAACTGAGGTAGGCAGTTTTGCAATCAAGGGAGCCACCAGCCACACTCCTCGCCGCTCAGAGGAACTAGAAGTAGAACAAACTTATTTCAGCCAAAATATCCGTGTAGTTTTGCAGCCAGAATTAGCTGTTATAAGACTGAACTGCTTTAACAAAGCAGTTGACACAATGCATCTGGAGTAACTACTGTGGACTGAGCAGTCACAATTTCTGGTTTCCAGAAAATTCAAGAATAGCAACTATATTTATTGTTAAACAAAAGTAAATAGAAGTAACCTTCAGGTAACTCATTTCTGTACATTCCTGTTTCAAGTGCAAAGAAGTCTAGGCAATCTACACATAATTAAGCATCATGTTGGCTAAAATAATTAAAAAGGTGCTACAAAAAATACCTTAGGAATGTCTTTTTACCATTCTGTCTTGTATTACTTGTGTCAGCATTTCCAACAGAGTTTGGATTGAAGAGGCCTATACCAGAGTTAGAAGAGTTATTGTTTAGATCAGCGGATTGCTGAAACACCTCTATTGTCGCCTTTGCAATATTATCCAACAAGCTGTTCATTTCAGCCACAGACCCAGAACCCTACAGTAAAACATAAGTAAACTAGCACATTCATGGTATGTTTGCTCATGGACTACGTTAAAATTTAACATACTTTTTTGCATTAAATATTTAGATAAGAAAGTTTGAAAACAAATACTCACAGGCTCCTTCATGCACTGTTTGATCATTAGTTGCAGCTCCAACCAAGACTGCCGGAGAGTCCACTGATCTAAGTTCTAGGTAAGAATTAACATTATAAATACATGTGTCAACACTTCACAGGTCTGAAGAAAAAACATAAATCTCACAATTGAATACATTACGTGCAAAAGCCTCATTTTATAAGCAGATCATCACAGTCCCTACTCTTTTTAATAGTCTAATGACATCCCAAAGTATCAGACCTATTAAAGAATGTACGTTAACTGCCACATCTTTGCAGCTAATGTCATTACTCAATACTTTTATCCATGCAACTTTTCTGAATAAAAATCTCACTGTCTGCAGAATCTGAGTTTAGTGRTCCATGAATACGGAAAATGTAATTCGCTCTTTCATCAGCAACTACATTAATCCATGGCATTGCCATCCAAGTGGACACGTTTGTATGTAGCGCAAGGCCACCTAGACACGATTAAAGTAAATGCAGCAGCTGAAGTGATTATTTTGCAGGACACTGATCACTATTTGGCCTGGTCCAGATATTGCTGACTTGATTCTTCGCAGGTCTATTCAAAGAAAATCCATTTTGTAGTTTAAGAAATGAAGTGTCCCAAATGCAGCTGAATTTGAAGAAATTATCAGTTTAGGACTGTCCATGAAGGCGTTTGAGCCTTTTCCATGGAGTGGGAGTGTCTTTCACCACAGTACTGTCACAGAGCCCTACTAAGACAGTAGGCATCTCCGCCTAAGCAGCCCTAAAAGCAACTCCCTTTTCAGTGGCTTCCCAACGACTGACAATGATGAACAGCAATGATGGGCGTGCTGCACGCTTGCTTCCTCCCTAACTGTGGAATCAGAAGTAAGGAGACACCAGAAGTCACTCTGTAAAACGTTTACCACAGAGACTGGGGGTCCTGAGCACATACAATCTTTAAAGAGGAATCTAATGCTTGGCTGCACCAGGAACTGCGAATCAATGTCACTTGGTGGTGCTGCTGAATGACAGGTTAAGAGTCAGTGCATCACAGGTAGTTTTTCCACCTCCTGCCCACTGCATTACCTGAAGTATGCGCTTGATATGCTGCCTCTGAGGGTTGTCACCCTCGGTGCATTCTTTAATACCATGAGGATAACAGATAAGTTGAAGGAGTTTCTGTGCTTGYTTGTTTGAAAGAACGGGATCCAAAATAAGATCTTTGTCTGTGCACAGCCTCTCAGGTTCTTTTAAACAGTGCTCTCCAACCCATTCCTGTAAGTAATCAGATAACAGATTCACAAGATAGTTTCAAGGCAATATTAACTTTTGGTAAGCTAAACAGAAAAGTGATTTTTCCATATGCAAAACTTGAAGTGAACTATGGTTCATGCAACATGTGAGATTAGAAATGTCTTCTGTCATTCAGTACCACCTGAAAGTGTAAGACTGTTAAAAGGTTTTCCAAAATTCATTTCTTCTATACTTTAAAAGCAACTTTGCAATAAAACAAATGCTACTGCAAAAGCACTTTGAGCAGACAGCTGATGGAGTGATCCTACTGTCTTCAAAGTGCTCGAGATTCAGGTAGAAAAAACACCTCAATTCTGCTAAGAGTGTAGGGAGGTGCTAACAACTAACTAAAGCCATTCCCCCCCCCCCCCCCCCTCCCCAGTAACGTACTACTCGGTGTATAAATCGTCCAAATCAGGAAACCCAAACAGAACTCATATATTGAAGTATTTCAATATTCGTTTTGCACCAAAATATACGTTACACTTTTAAAATAAAATAACATTGTTTCTCCAAATAAAGACAGAAGAGTAGTTTTAGAGATTACCTGCTGGCAAATTGTTCTTAGCACATATCTAGCATACTCGCTTAAACTAGCGGTTTCTATGGAAACAGCTTTTCCGCATGATTTCAAAGTGTGAGAGGAACCCCAGATTTCATCCTCATTGAGTTCGTCTAATAAGCCTCTCATATGGAAGTCTTCATTCTTCAAGGAGTTGACATTGTTGCTGCCAATTCCAGCGTCGCCTGCACAGCAGAAGCACAGGGTGAACTTTTGCCCAAGCCCCCGTGCCCCCAGACCGCTTACCCGCCGAGGGACATCTTCGGAGGCACAGGCCAGCTGAGGAGTACACCAGGAGTGAGGCAGATGCATTGAAAAAGGGCAGCACTAACTGACTCTGAAAATCACCATGTTCAAAGTACTGTCCACTTGCTTCATTTTGCACAGTATCTTTCCAATGGCTATTTCAGAAGTAGGAAAAGGCTTATCCAAATCAAACACAAATGAAGCCACTATGTGCTCGACGGGAAATGGTCTGTGAGTGTATGGAGTTGCTTTGGCAGATAARGAAGAGTTGGGTTACTCGCTCTTCTCAGATGTCCCTTTTCCAAGTTTTCTCTCTTTGATTTATTAACATAAAGAGACAAGCTTTGAGCAGTGGCCCCTTAGCCCACCTTACTACGAACTTCTTGACAAGAGAGACTGATCTTCCTGGCAGTGGAAAAGGGCAGAGCAGGCTGAGGGAGCCTGGCAAACACCGGTGAGCCCCTCCTCTCTGCAAGGCACCCGCACAGCTCCACACCACCATCTACCTGAAACCAACAGGGACGACCGGAGGAGCAAGGAAAATACTTTGGCCACATAAAAATCAGGCCTGTAGCAGTCACGTTTTATGTGTTTATGGGCCTAAAACCTTGGACAAGGAAGAAGATTCAACTACAGCGTGTAGCAGTGGGGAAAACAGCCCAAACCGCTGCACAGAGTAACACCTAGAGCCTGCGAGGCCATCCAGGAGCGCGCATGACGACAGCCTGCGTGAGAAGCGGGCTAACATAGCCTAATGTTTTAAGGCAGCAGAAATTCCTGTGGATCTTAACTGATGCACCACATATGATAGTCATCCCTTAGAAAACCCCTCAGTTTACTATCAAGATCAACAACTAATATGACGTGACCAGCCTAAATGGCTTGCTTCAGCTACTCAAACACACACACATTCACACCAGGGCCTCTGGTTACACATACGCTAGGATTTTTTGCTAAAATCTACAACTACCAGCAAAATATTTCAAACTACTGCACCAAGTAGGATACTGACAGCCTTTCAGCAGCTGCAGCCGCATCACGACTACTACACATTTACACAGAGTGCTCGGAACACCACGGTGCACTGGGTCCTCCTGCGCACTCAGCTCTCCCAYCACCGTTTCTGTGTTCCCCGGTGCTGCACTACCCTGGATGAAAAACAGATGAGGGTTTAGCAGAGTTACTGCTAAGAAAAACAGCCAACGCCCGTGCCCTCACCTTGCTGTGCTGCTTTAGAGTTACTCCTAAATAAACAGCATACAATAATTTTTAACAAGACTGAACTTGTATTTGACAGCGTATCCAAACCAGAGCCCCGGCTGGCTGTGCCAGACCAGCCTGTGCCCAGGCAGCACCTCCCTGGGTGGCAGCGGTGGCTGTGACCCGCCGGCGCACGCGTCACCCCGACGCCGCGGCCAGCTCCGCGCGGCCGGCCCGGCGGGCTCACCCCGCTCCCCGCTACGGCGGGCGCGCTCCTGCCCCGACCCCCCTGCGCGGCCCGCTGCCGCACACGGAATCAGGGAGGGGGAGACTGGACAAACAGCCCTGGCACTCGTGAGACAGAATGGAAATTATTAAGTAGGCCAGCAGCAAAAGAGTAGAACACACCCCGAGAAGTGAAAGCTGTTATAATCCCTCTGTTCCCCCAAATCCAGGCAAATCCGAAAACCCCTCTACCACTGACCCAGTGGCTGGCAGAGCAGACACATCAAGCCCTGCAGAACCCAAAGCCCGGGACAAGCTCGTTGCAAAGAGCCTGGGAAACAAGCCGACGGACGCCTGTGCCCAACGCACGCGAACAGACGGCACCAGCAAACAGCCCACCCACACCCTCCCTGCACTCCAGCATCTTACGGGCTTGTGAGCGCAACCATATCAGGTCCAAATCTGTACCCATGAAGGACAAGAGGGAAGAACCTGGCAGGCAAATAGTATGATGAAGAGATTGATACCAAGCCACACATGAAGCTAAAGCCATCCCAGAATGCTTTGATAAAACTTGTGAAGACATTTAATACACCCTAGAGCAGTTGACTGGAGCACCGTCTTTCATTGTGGGTAGAGATTATTTTTTCTAACATAGATTTCTACTCACAAAGCTTCCTCAGCATAGAACTGCAACAGCTATCATTTATCCGATGCTTCTCCTCAGCAAATCAAGTACAATTTTTAACTAACTAATGCAGAGAGCAAGAAGAGACATCTCCAAATATAACATCTTGAGTACAGGAGGAGATGTGCTGCAGTGAAGGCACAAATAAACCGTGTGTCCGAATTTTCCTTCGTACCACCCTGCACCAGACCCTATCCAAACCACATCCCTGCATAGAGATGAAACAAGTGTTCACACTACACACCATTAATGAAGGAAAATATCAAATCTCAGCACTCTGAATAGCAAGAGAACATAGATAATGGCCATAAACATATTTCAAACTCACTCTCAAATCCATCAGTCCACCCCAGATAGCGAACGTCTTTCCCAATATAGTCACATCATTAAGGATAATGGGGTTTTTAAGGCAGTTYTGAGACACTGGCCAACAGAGAATATAACAATGGCACTCTAGCTGGAGGTATACCTCTCTGGGTATGTCCACATCTTGAAGACCTTCCTTGTTTAACTGGACATTTACTTAGCTCCAAAAACACACATCACCATAGGTCACAAGAGCTTTAACTGAACTTAAGCCAAACCAAAGCTCTGAGGCAGTTATTTGTTTAGAAAAACAACACACTCCTCATTCGTGGAGAGCTGCTCAGCAGTGATTCCTTTGCAACTTCCACAATGACAGACACACGTGATTTGTGGTAAAACACAGAAAAAAGCTGAGAAAAATTATCTGAGACCGTAATTCCTCTCTACATTTAAGAGGGACTCGCCCGAGTTTGAAATGTACTGGGACTTGGTGGCAGGGGTGGGGGTCAAAATGTGAAAAAGTCACATCTGCCTAAAGCCTCATCAGCTGGGGCCAACTCACCAGAGAAAAATTGCCTCTTGACCTGTGGGGGAAACACTACTCACATGCTATAGAAGCACGGACAGCATCCACATTTTTCTCTTGTCATCAGGGTTTTCCTTTCCCAGAAGCATTCCCAGGGAAGTGAACTAGCACGATCTGTTTTTTACCCAAACGCTAGAACAAAAACATCAGACATGACTCTGCACAATCTTACCAAGCATCAAAATTGCTTTTAAGACTGCAAACACAGCTCCCACTTCTATACTGTTGTGAGCAGCAGCCAAGAGGTGACGATCACAGGAAGAACGAATTCCAGGAAATAATTTCCCTATGGAAAGAAGAATAAATCTTGTAGAAAATGGTTGTTATTTACCAACTAAAATTTCCTTTGTACAAAMCCCTTTTCATCTAGAATAGCTATAGAAGTACAATAACTGAATGAAGAACTGAATTTTCTGAAATTGAAACTGACGGCCAACAGGTAAGTCAATAAAATCAACTGCATACATGGTTATGATGTGTTAATATCAAAATAAGCTATAATCATTTAAATAGAAAAAGGAGCCTGTCATTTCACTCTGTCCATGTAAACAGTGAATTTAACCACAACGAGACACTGAAGTGATTTTGGTTTTGACTTCACAGATTTAGGGAATTACTTCCCTCACCTAGTCTTCATAACAAATGAGGCAAAATTAATTAATATAAATGCCTGTTGCACAGTTAAGCCTAATTCTGCAGCTCAGAAGCAGACTGCAAAAGAAGTCAGTGAGTGCTTTTTCTGCCTTGGAGGAGAAGATGAACAGACTGAAAGACAGGGAGGGAGAAAGGAAGGATGAATCTACCACCTTTCTGAGGTGGTTAACTGAGCCATATGTAAGAGAAGTCTGTAACGTGGTCACATTTTGTTTGATTTGTACTACCTCCTAGAGTTCAGACATGATTTTTCCTATCCATTCAAATCTATTTTTATTTCTAGGGAAGCCTGGGAGCATGTAACATATTTCTGTTACTCAGACGGTATTCTTCACAGCTCTTACTTACTTTGCTCAAATATGCAACAAAAGCTCATTCATTTCTGCTCAAAAAAGAAACTAATATTGCTTTTAGATGGAAGAATTTGACACCACTTAAGAGCTGAAAAATTTTTTTTCTTTCAATTTCGTTTTCCCATACAAATAGTCTTGTCATCAAATTTGCTGAAATTTACTTATAAGTCAAAACATAGGTTATTTCCAGTCTTGTTTCCTTTTAATTGTTAGGTGCTTGTTCGTTGCCCTTTTCCTTCCTCTTTTGGTCTGTGGCAAACATACACAGGTCAGACCACAGAGTATTCAAATTTAAAAGGAAAGAGAACTACGTTAATATATTCTGAGAACTAATTTCCTCATGTTTCTTCTGTTGGACTAGATCCTTTATTATACCCTATTTAAAATCACATTTAATTTCAATTTACATGCAAGGCTACCAGACTGCATGATGTGTATCCCTAGTTTCTGTATCACTGTGAGATGACCCACTACAGGAGCTGTCACTGCCCCGACAGTACTTAGTACCAAGGAAGGTGGGGACTGTGATACGTACTACCATTGCCAACAGCAGCACTGGCACAAAAACGGTATTAAYAGGTCCCAGGCTCACATGACTGTTCCAATGAAATTCCAAAACCAAATGAGAACTATCAGGACAGAACAGTTCTTCTAAATGTATTCCTCTTTGCTGAGGTGTACACAGATGCTGTGTTAAAACTTAATTTTCTTTTTTAAGGTGTGATATTAATATGGCTGAGTTTTATGTCAACATTATGCCATATCTGGATGGTGTTGATAACTAATAAGTTTCAGCAATCTTCTATAGTTTTACACACATATAAAACATTTCCCAAACAAGTAAGAACAGTACRTACCAATTTTTCACTAGCGAAACATCTGTAATTTTAAACAGGCTATCATTGCTACCTGCACTATGGGTATTTTCACACATGAAATCTGAAGCCATCAAAAACCACCTGGGTTCACTTTCTGACACGAAGGACCACGCAGCGGGCAACTTACCTGTTCCCTGCGGGAAGAGGCAGACCTGGGGTGTCCTGAAGAGGTGCAGGAGTAGCCGACAAGTCATCCTTGCCCCAGGCTCGGCATCCGGATCTCCACAGGCTACGGAAGATGGGACGTAGACATAAGGCATCTGCCCAGGACCTCACAAGTCGCAGTGGCAGGTCTGGAAATGTTCTACCTCACAGCCCCATTTTAAATGGCAATACAATAATTTCATCACAGGAATCAGCATTTATGGCGTTCAGTCATTAAAAAACAGGGAAGAATAGTATGATTTTTGGTAAGCAAGAGACTTAATTAATGCCAGAAAAGAATACATGGTTAAAATGGCTTTTGACAGTCAAAGCAGAAATAAGAAACACAAATCCAAGCAGAAAGTGAAAAGAAATGTGTGAGTGGYCAACAAAGAGGACCATAGCTACAGTACTCCAGGGCTGGAGGCGGAGACGATGAGGTCAGAGAGAAAATGCCAACGTCAGGCAGACTGATGCCAGAAGGAAATGCACGATCTGAGTAGATGTGGCAGACATTTGAGCATATAGGGGAGAGCAGAAGAGTCATGAGCCGAAGGTGAGGCTGCATGACAGAAGGGGACAGTGTGCTGTCAGCAACTCTGACACCACTTGCCRCATGTGGGTTCTCTGATCTAACTTGGCCTCGCTCCTTTTGGGAACTGCAGGGACACACACGCTGCAATGCACAATAGGTGGCATTCCATACAAGAACGCGGTTCAGAACGCACTACTTAGTCAGTGGAGATTTCTTAAGAAGTCTTAAGTTTTTCATTTTAAGTTTTTCTCTTGGTATTTTCTTACCAGCTGCAAGAAGAGAAGGCAGTGCAACATGCTGAACTACATCTTCCAGAGAAAAGCACTGCCGGGCGATCAATATAGCAATGAAAGTGGCCAGGGAATCGTGGAAAGACAGGTCACTCACCTTGAAGGAAAAACATTGCAAGGCTTCACATAACAGTGCACGCACCACTGCCACGATTATTAAGGAATTAACCAGAAGAATAAACAGTAAAATGTTTACACATAAGCATTTGTCTCTATATTTTAACGCATTTCCCAAACATTTTATGGCAAATACTGATAGCTCTTAACTTAATTTTAACAAACACCTATTTCAAATACCACAAATTAATTCTGAAATAAAAAACATTAGTCTTATAAAAACCAGAGAAAATTYTATCATTCTATAAAAACTGATAACATCAATACTCATTCCTTAGCTTCAGGACAAGAATACGTCCCCAGTGTAGATGGCTTCAATCTGTTCCTAAAGGCATATGTAACCAAACTATAGATAAATACATGGAATCAGATATTGGACATTAGTCACCGTAATCCTGCTGACTTTAACAGGACTACAGTAACTTACACCAGGTGAGTAAGGAACAGCGAAGTGTACCACCCCTTCTACAATCTAAGAGCCAACACCAAAACAGGGTCTTGAAAATAGTTATTTGCACATCCATCAGCATTTTAGAAGTAGTATACGGACATGCCTCCTCCTTTCAAAGAGTATTTCTGATATTCTGTATCACTCCTTAATAAAGAAAAAAAAAATTTACAAAGAGAAGACTCTTAAGCACTGCCCAAATTCTACATTAACCCTGAAGATGTAGGAAAGAATAAAAATCAATCAGGAATCTCATTAAAAGCCTTGAAAACTCAAATGGATACAGGACTAAATTTGTGCTCAGGATTTTGTATTGAACGGAAACCTTACTATGCTTCTAAGCGCACCCTAAACAAATAGGTTTAACAGGTACTTCAGAAGATATTGAACTTACATCCACGCTGCAGAGCAGATCATTGAAACCCCAGACATGATTTGAAGAGCAGCAAAGAGCTTTTACAACCCCTAACCACTCTGAGCTAAGCACCGTGCAGCATGCTGTCAGCTCTGCGCAAAGGTTTGCTATGTCATTAATCCTAGGAAAGAAGAGAAAAACTAATACAGAATCAAGATATTTTGTAAACAATAAATATTTAGGTCAAAGCAGATCAGTGCATGGCAGAAGAACTGGTGTTTCCTTACTTAAAGTGGGGGTTTATGTCCAAATGTGATTTATGCYACTGTACATATAAGCTAGTGTGACTCAGTTGTGGACAACTGGAGCATCTGGRAAAAACCCCATAACTTGCACCCATCCAACCTACAGTAGCATAGGGCCTTTATTTTGTGTAAACCCTACTTCAGTACGCCTGGTGTTCGTACCAGCTTCCCTGTCTGTGCTGAGCTGCCCAGGAAGAGGGATGGAGCACCCAAGCCCCCGCTGCCTGCAGCCCACCACGACAGATGACCTGCCTTTCCTCAGTGCTGCCGCACAAACAGCGGCTCCATCCCCTTTCATGCAAAAACGTCACGGGAAGGCGGGGTGTGTGGTGCACGTCTCCCCGGGCCACCGGTGACATCTCACTGCAGGAGCCCTTCCTCCTGTGCCAGGCCAGCACTACTGTTTAGGAGGGAGGAGAGTCACAGAATCAGTTGGCATTAATGAATTTTACTTCACAGATCGCATGCTGTGTAATGTGTGATTCGGTGTATGATTCAGAGTTAGGTAACATTTTAAAAAACAGAGCCAAGTTGACTCATCCCAGTGCAAGTTATTTTTTCTCTGTTCCACAGTGAAACTCGTTTGGCCACATTTAGATGTTCCCCTTCGTCGCTCTTACAAAACTGCTTCCTCTCAGCTGCTCTGCTCTGCCAAGGATGCCACACATTTCACAGAATCACAGAATGGTTTGGGTTGGAAGGGACCTTAAAGATCATCTAGTTCCAACCCCCTGCCATGGGCAGGGACACCTTCCACTGGACCAGGTTGCTCAAAGCCCCATCCAGCCTGGCCTTGAACACTTCCAGGGATGGGGCATCCACAACTTCTCTGGGCAACCTGTTCCAGTGCCTTGCCACCCTCATCGTAAAACGCCTCTTCCTTATGTCCAAGTTAAAGCTACCCTCTGTCAGTTCAAAACTGTTGCCCCTTGTCCTGTCACTATAGGCCTTGCTAAAAAGACTCTTTCCACCTTTCTTRTAAGCCCCCTTTATATATTGAAAGGCCACAAGAAGGTCTCCCCCAAATCCTTCTCTTCTCCAGGCTGAACAGCCCCAACTCTCTCAGCCTCTCTTCACAGGAGAGGTGTTCCAGCCCTCTGACCATTTTTGTGGCCTCCTCTGGACTCGCTCTGGACATTTCMGAGATGGCTTCATACTGGAGACAGGGAGAAGGATACAGGAACTGCACACACTTTGGGAAGGAGTCAATCAGAAAATAAAATTTAAAAAAAGTCCACAAATTCCTTGAGTTTTGTGATCCGTCAGCAACCTTAAAAAAGACTGTCAGCTACTGCTACATCTAGGCCTAACTATCAAGACCAAGGATTTCTTAATAAAAATTGGAACAGAATCAGAACAGAACACCAAGTTCTGGTGGTTTTGATTGTGTAAGAGGAATAAAGGTGCTGGTGGCAGAGGTAAAGGCTAGATCCAAAAATCAGTGTCCGTTTCACCCTGCATCACAGACTGCAGAATGGAAAACCAGGGTAAAAGTTTCAACACTGCAGTGCTACATTTGCACAAGAAGGCAGAGTTCACCTGTTTACACACTGGAAGGAGGAAGCAACTGAGAGAAGAACATCGGAATTATGAATGAAAACATACTGTCAGCGTAAAACCTGACACTGATGTTAAGCTGTTTTACTGCAAGTGTTCTTCACTACACTTCTTGTCAGTACYTTGCGATCATCGAAAAAGATCTAACCTAGACTTAAGACCCAGGAAGTGCCATGCTGGATCAGACCAAAGCTCCACCTGACTGTGACAGGAGCCAGCACCCGCTGGTGTCAGAAGACACCCACAGTAAGACAGTGCTGGACAACCTGCCTAAGCGCAGATCTCGTCCTTACCTCTAATCATTGGAGATCGACTTGAAATGTGCACCATGAGGTCCAAGCTACTCTTAAAATATAACTGACAGCTGTTATAACTYTAGCAGCTTCTATCCAATAAAACTCTTAATACTTCTTAAAAAATATTTTTGGAAAACCTATAGTTACTATGAAGATGAATTCCATAATTAATAAATTACACATTTAATAAATTAAACACTGATTGCATCAGGAGAAGGAAATGACCTAATGCAGAACCTTCCCTCGTTTACAGGCTTCTAATGAGCAAAGATTGCGCTGAGCTGTTGTGTCTGAAACGCTGCTGATACAAAAAGCTTACTGTCTTACAGTGAGTACTTTCTACTTGTTACTCCCTTCAGTTAAATTATGCAGATGGATTTAATGAAATAACTCAGAGGAAACTTACTCAATTGATTTTCAGCAACCAGAAAGAGTAATGAATGAAAACAATTGCAAAAAGACACAAACCAAAAAGGTGAAAGGAAACCTCATGTATACCATGTAAAAATCCACCCAGTTCCAATTCCACCACGGTTTGCCTTACCTTCCTGCATCTTGGTGSCCCATGCACACATTCATTAGCGCATTGCAGACAAAGCTGTAGCGGTTGGCTGCGTTATCGCTCAGGATCTTGCCCAGCATTGAGTAGTTAATGCTGTGAGCAGAAGGATTCTCGATAAAATCTAGCATGAACTCTGGGTCCCACAGTAAATTGGAATTTGAAGGCTGAACATTGCTGTATATCGTTTGCTTCACCTTAGAACAGGCACTACTGAGGACCAAAAAAAGAAAGAGTTGCCAAAAAACATACTTTGCAGAAATACTGTTGAACATACCACRTGGGATTAGAAAAATCCTTGTTTGGTTACCATTCTGTACACATTTTCAAACTCATTTTTGATAAGGAGCATCTACCAGAAAATCAGGCTGATACATCAATTTCATTCAAGTTTTCCTGCAAATAAAGTCTCAAGTTTCCAAATCGCTTCTATGACTGAAATTGTGAGCAGYTGGGTAAGGACCACACATTCACTCCTCACTAGCAATAACTTCCTGGAGCATCAGATGCCTCTCCAAGAACTGTAACAGTGCTTCGTAACACTGCTCCCCCTCTCTTTGTGTTATGACACAGTGAACTGCAGCRGTGGTAAGAAGAATTAATTACGGAAAAATGAGATAATTTATCTAACTTAAAAACTCTACATTTGGTAAATGACAACTTTTTGAAAGATTAAATCAGTAAACAGAGAAAAGAYACTTAAAGGTCATATTTTGACATTAACGATTATGACAAAAGGTCAAGAAATGTTCYAGGCCAGGAATACCTACATGTTAATTGGCTTTCTTCAGGGGAAAAAAAAAAGGCGTTAGTGAAGAATGCAAATTTCACACACAAAATGTTCTAAGGAGCATTTGTCTCAAGCACTGGGTTTTATACCACAGCTGGAAACAACATCCATATGGACAAACTTCAGTAATTATCCCAACTGGGAAGACTTCCTCATTACTGGGGGAGAAAAAATAAAAAAATCTATTAATTGAAATTAACTTCAAATACATGAAACCTTTCGGATTTTTTAGAGCTCCACTGGCCCCAGGATGAAGAGACAGAGGAAGCACTGTGCCGCCTGGAAGGCGTCTGTGACCCGAGGAAGGATCGCGATGTGCGCAGCAGSCTGGACGCGGGGCTCGGAGGGCAGCCCTGGGGACACCCTGTCACTGCGCGACCCCTGCACACCCCTGCTCCTCATAGGAGGAAGAGGCCATTAGCAGGATAATTAACCTACAAGAAGGGTAATGCCTGACATTAACCCTTTGCTCTAACAGCCAGCGTAACAGCAAAGAAAGAAAACCAACCGGTGGAAAACAAATACCGCACACCTCAAACATCCGGCACTACTTAAATGGGCTCTCACGTACCAGCGCCCYGGGCACGTATACGTCCCCAGCACTCTGTCATTACAGCATCTACCTACACTTACCCCATGGGTCACAGAAAGAAAGGTCCAAACCCCAAACAATACAATACTGGGGATGTGAGCAAAGCAGCCTCTGAAACTGTACTTGCACAGGAAGTAACGCTGGGGGAGTGGTCAGAAGATAAGATTGGAAAAAAAAAGTGAAGGAATGATTTAAAAAAGGAAGTTTGGTGAATACAACTGAATATACCAAGCATACTAAACCAAAACATGCAGCTCACTTCGTAAAGCCCAGTCATCAGAAATACTGCAGATGATACTAGAAGCCATTTCAAAGCACTGCAATATAAGGAAGGTAAGTCTCTAAATTTGAASATTTACGAACTGTACTTTATTGTCGCTTCAAATTGACTTAGAGAGAAACAGCTGGCTTACAGTGTGATAAAAAGGAGCTAAAAAAGTTGCCACGTACAGACAACTGGTTTTTGTTTTGTTTCAGTTGTAGCAAGGAAACCAAGAAGAAAACAAGTGTAGCACTATTACCTTATACACAACTGTTTAAAAAATGTATACATGGATTTTATTACCAGTTTTCAGAGAATTTCTAACTCCACTTGTCTGAAAAAGGGGGCTTCAAATCAAGTGCTGTATACCACATTTAATATATGATTTAGTACCTTGACTATCTCTATATTACTAGACAATGTTTTGATTTGCTATTGTAGGCCAGTATTAATAAAAACGYTTTTTCTTATTATCTTACTGAACTTTAGGTTTTAAGTAGAAAAATGAACACACAGTTAAGACACTTCTGTAGTTCTGTATTTCAGATTTCTTCTTCCTAGTGTTTCTCTTATTAAATGCTACTGTTCCCATGTATTTGTAAACCTATTAAAATATTATTACTGAGAACTCTTTTCCTGCTCCCTATGAAATGAAAACCACAAATCTGAAATACGCAAACCAAAACCAGGCATATAAACTAGGAGGGGGAACAGTAACTGAAGTGGTTTGTAACTCTCACAAGATGCCTATTTGCATATGAAAGGTTTCCACTCCCCCTTTAGAAAGTAAGAGCCAAAAATACAGCATATGGGTACCTAAAATATTTTTTTAATTTAAAACTCAAGGAACTGAACATTTGAGCACAAAACTTCACAAACTCCAACATGTTTGTGCCTCTCCCCACATCAAAGAAAATCTTTAATAGAATATTACAGCTGCGTCAGCTAAGATTTTGTTATTTTCCATCCACCATCGTACGTATTGCAGCCAATTTGCTACAGCATTATAGAAACCGAATCAGTGGCATCACAACCTGCGAAAGCGAAGGTGCGTGGGGAGGGGTCCAGCGCCGCGCGGCGCAGCCGGCTCGGCAGCCGACCTGAGGCTGGCGGTCCCGCCGCCCCGCTCCCCGGCGCTGCTGGCTGAAGCACCCCCTAAGCTACCCACGGCGCGGCAAGGGGGGCTCAGCCTCTGCTCCTCCGCGGCAGGCACCGGCGCAGCRCGGGGACTTCACAGGCTCAGGACCGCACGCCGCGCTGCCACGGGCAAGAGAATTGCAGCAGTAAAGGCAAAGCAGCGAAGGCAACGGCGTATTTTCCGTGGAAAGCAAACCGAACTGAAGCCGCAGCAGCCTGCCCCAGTCTACAGGCTAGGCAGCGGTGAGAAAAATCCCGTTACCACCCACCTGAAGAGGTCTCCAAACTTGCTTCTCAGGTGACTACAGGACACGTACAGATCATAGAGGTAAGCTAAAATACACCTTTCTGGGGAGGAACACTCTGAGGGATTAACGACGTGCTTTACCACCCCGCACAACCTGCAAAAATAAAACCAYTCTGAGTTCGTTTCAACGCACCTTAGAAATGTGTCTCATATTGTTAGGTATCACATAAACCCCACCGTTAGCTGGGCAACGTGGTGACAGACCTTGCATCTACAAGCTGACGGGGCTCATGTGAAGTTTGGTGTCACCTGTGTGCTTCCCTGGGCCCCAGGGAGGACAGGACACAGAGGCACTCGGGGAGCCCAGGGCAGAATGGGGCAAATGGTACGGAAATCAAGATACACAACTGCCCCTCTTCCTAGGTTACCGATGTGCAGGTCCCACCAGCCCCCAGCAGTGGGGAGCAGGCTGCAGGGGTGAGCCATCCGCTCCCCTCACCTCACCTCAGCCTTCCCACAGCAGCGCGATAGCTGGGCCCACTACCTGAACCCGAAYGCATTTTTTGCTTAAGAGAGAAGACCAAAAATACTTTTTGGAAGATTGTAGCTGCCACAAACCCTTCAAAGACTTGTGCGGTTTGCTCCGCGTTGAGGATGAGGCAGGCATGGTAACGCCGCAGAACGGCGACGATGCAGACGCACAGCCCCGTTGTGTAGCTTCCTGCCAGGCTGGACGACTTCAGCAGCAGCTCTGCCTCCACAACGCTCAGCTCGTTCAACAGCTGGAAACGCATACGCAAAAATAACGAACTGAAAATAACTTCCAAGTTAAACACGTAAAATAGGTGCAGAAAAAAAATACATTACGGAAAAACTATATGGCAAACAAAAATGAAATTCCTTACTCACTACAGAACAAGGGAAAGAGGGAGCAAAATACACTGTTAAAATATGAAAAACGTCCCTCAGAACTGCTCTTCAGAAATACATGGCATTTCTGGCACCCGGATGCTTTACTGTGTAATATGATGGTTCAGTCTGAAACAGTGAAGCCCATCGTAAAATACTTTGTGCTAAAATAATCCAGAATTTTATTAATTTTGAAAGATTTAAAAATAAAATACATCTATTGATTCTCCATAATTGTCAAAGTAARACAGAAGGGGAAGTATCTGGCACTCTGTTTCAGAGGTCAGGAAACTGAAACAGATAAAAGCGCATGGCAGCAAATCAGGAGAATCTGCAGTCCAGCTCTTTTTTTTTGTCTGGTTTTACAGAAAATGTATCACAGCTTTATCCTGACATAACCCCCCAAAAAGATGAACTCTGTTTACCTGTATTGCAAAGTCTAGAAGTCCATTGATATTCAGTGCTGGCTCCATGAGATCAAAGATGAGCTGTATATGGTGAGCCAAGGGAAGATGATATGATGTTCCTGAGGCAAAACTAGTTATCTGTTCGAGAACATTACTGGAGATCTGTGAAAATAAATGTTGAAAAGTCATATGGTGACTGAGGGCTTCTCAGATACACTAGTGCTCCAAAAATMCTATTTTATAAGTGGTAATAGCAAGTGACAGCATTTTGCAGATAAAAGCACTAACTAACCATGCATGAGTATTACTCTACTATCCTGCAACTCTCTCGTAATGTCATTTTATTTTCAAAATTGACAACACAGAAAATGCTGTTCTGCTGCTTTGCAGATCAGAGTGAAATGGTTCTTAACATCTACAATACTGATTTTTATTCCGTGGGGTATTTTGCTTTAAAGAGGAGGCAAAATCATTTTTCTTTTTATCTTACTGCATTGTGATTTTTTTGTTGATGGTTTTCAGATAATCAGTAACACGTTATCCTGCAAACAAAACATGTAATAAATTCATTTAAAAGACCRGATCTAAAGATGTCTTATAAATCAAGTATCAAACATGTACCTCTTTTACTTTGTTTCTTATGTTAGCCTSTGGTTATTAAAATATACTTAAAAACAGTAACACCTGACAAAGTGATGAAATCCTATGCTGCTACATTTGCACATTTACAAGTCCTAATATAAACTAGGAAAACTGGGCTTGTCATTTAAAACAAATTATTTATGTTCTCCAGTCAGCCACTGATACAGCTTTTTAACAGTAAAGGTTGACTATAAATTCTAATATCCAGAAAAGAACAAATTGTGTTATCCACCAGCTTCTCAAAGAGACATACTCAGCTGTCCTTCMTAAACACAGATAGAATAACATGTCTTATACCTATGCGAGTGATTGGTTAATAACTGTCTAATTTACCAACGAGCCCTAAACAATGCCGTTAATGGAAATTTATGTAAAATGTATTTCAAATTTTTCATTAAAAAAATCATGACATCGATAATAATCCAGAAAGCTTCTTGCAAAATAAACAAAAAAACCCAAACCAAACACCCACATATGTATTGAAGCAGGTATTTCAGAATACCAAGGCAGCATTTTTTCCTCTTGCCTTTGAAGAAGCAGTGCACTGAAAATTCTTGGTATATACAAAATGCTTCTAAAAACCTAGATTTGCCTCCTATTTGATATCTCTACAGCAGAACGTAAAAGACTATGAATTTATACAAGGGAATTACCTGAGATGTCACCTGATGTTGATCAAAATAGGACAGTTGCTGTAGTTTTGTGAACACAGTCTCTAGTGTTGGAAATGCTTCTTGTTTGGTCTTCCTGGCTTTTTGCCCTTCATCCCCAACTTAACAGATAAAAAATTACTTTGGTCATTTTATATTTAATGGAGCCCTAGTAGTTTTGCATTATTACTGATTTAAAAGACAATAAAAATCTTAATAAGCTTTACTCATGACTACATAAAACCCTACTTGCCTCAGTTTTCCATTAAACTTGGGACAAATACATGCCACAGCATGTAACAATATCAAAGCTACCTCGAAGTTATTCCAATGCAAAAAGGTGACACCCAAGAAAAACTGAAAAGCAGTCACACCGTTTTACTAGGAGGGTAAGGAATATGTATCACTCGCTGGCCGGTTTCCCATATTCCCGGCTTTAGCCTAACGGCCAAGCTGTTATAACGGAAAATAGGGGTTTCTAACCACAGCGGCCCTTCGCCGTCCTGGCGCAGCCGTAAGGCAGGCCAGCAGACCAGGGACTCTGGTCAGTACTTCCCCCAGGGACCGTGAAGGGGACGGAAGCCAAATGACRTGATCAACATGCATGGCTCCAGGCAACTTGCTGAGCACCTCACAGCTCCTGTGATCTTCGCTACAGGCTACCATACAGCAGCGTTAAAGCATTTACCGCCCATTTCAGTAGTACTCTTCTTATTCAGAATTTTGAGGATGTCTTTGGTAATCTTCTTCAGCTGATGCCTTGCTTCATCACGCTCCTTACCAACGCCATAAAGGAGAATCATGCGCTGGTTACACTCGTGACTTGAAGATTCATCCTGAAAAGACCAGACACGAGTGAAGTCTCTTTTCTTTTTTCCGTCATCACCTGCAGAAACCCAACCCGAGTAGCCCAGACTGCAATAAACAAAAACTAACTCTTCGCCACAAGAGCATCTCCTGTGATTATCGCTGTGGAGGAAACAGTGCCAAATGAAATCACTGAAGAGTAGGGTAAAAATACAGAGGGAAAAAATGTAATCTGGTATTATGAATTCTGTACGTATCTAYAAGGACAGAGTCAGATGACGCATACAGATGACCCTCCTAACTCTCCCCTGGATTGATATTCAGTAGCAGATTAGTAAATAGAAGACGGATGTCTAGAAACTGTGTGACATTTCTCTTATTATGTACAAGTCCATTGCAAAAAAGATGCAGCCCAACTCCTAAAATTCTATTYTGCACATCCCAAAGAAATTGAAATATGTAGAGTTTATTTAAATTGTAACTGGTTATATTTAGTCTTTTAATAAAATGTATCATATAATGTTGATGTACTGTATATAACTTAAAAACTTGGAGCACTGTTCTGCAAGTCATATAAGGTAATATACTTACCTTCTCCAAAATAACCAATTGCTACTTCCTCCAACTACTTAAAAAGTTTTAAAAAATAAGGCTGTGTACAAAAATAATACTAAAGAATCACAAGGCAAAAAGGTAGTAAACGGGAGTGCAACTCTACGCTCAGAAAAGTTGCAATGTCTTACAACATACAYGCTCTCTTTTAAAAATAGTGACTCTGTTTGTAGGTCAAAAGCAGGAAGTAAACCTCTAATTATTTTTAAAAATTCTATTTCTCTCTCTCTTCCAGGGGAAACAAAAGCAGAAGCACTGAGAGCGTTACCTGGAATTTGCAGCTGTCTCTAGCTAAGAAACCAGTTCAAAGCCAGAGGAAGGTCTGAGTCTCAGAACTGGGATACACAGCTGCTCCTCCAGCCGCCCCTTGCTCCTCGGGATTTACACATGACCACTCCTGCCTGCTCACACGGTGAAGAGCTAGAGGAACTGCGAGTGACCCTCCGTCAGCAACGCTAGCTTCCCACCRTAGGAAATACCCAAGCGTTTCATCRCTTCTCAACAGCACACTGCGGTAATCTTCTCTTTGATTTTGGGGCGAGGGGAAGGTGTCTGATTTTGCATGCTTAGGGAATACTTCTTCCACTAGGATTAGACTTGGCAGCTGAATCTGCTACGTGCTTCAAAGCATAAGTCAATTTATTTCTATCTTACAGATAGAAATAAAACTTTGCAGGAAGATGTCAGGGATGTTTGGGCATTGGCTGACAAAGCATCAACTCCCCCTGAGTGCCTTATTTTACAAAGGCAGAGATCATACAGAAATATAGCAATTTTTACAATTGCRTCACTACACACCTGAAAGTTACTCCTTTTGAAACGCAACACTGACTGATTCAACACCCCTGCCTGGCTTTCCCAGGCAACCAGTCCGGATCAGACCTGATCTGATCAAGGTTTTCGGACAAAGACCAAGAGCTTTCAGCGCAGCCCGTTACCAGTTACGCGGCTGTGGCCGCCCAGTGCTCTTGGCTCCGCGGTGAGAGCGGGCTCGGGGGGCGCGGGCTACGCAGGGGTCTCAGCAGCGGCTTCACGCAGGCGCTCACTGCGGAGCACTGGAGGCTGCAACTCCAGCGCAACTCCTGCGTGTTGGCTCAAGTCAGTGAAGTTTTAAATTTATTTGCAACACAGCACCGGTAAAGCAGCTGATTTAGGAAAATGACAGGATAAACTGTCAAACTAGAAGTAAAGGTATACACAAACACCTACATAAATAAAGCTCAAATAACTTCAGACTTTGCTGGCAAATGTGTAACCACTGAAGAAACAGACACCATTAGCTGTCCAAGTGCTAATACGTAGGGTTGAAGAGCAGGTACTCCTCTCTCTTCCCCTTGGAAGCAAGAAACAGTGACTTTGTGGGGTGCCAGATCCACCCTTCCAGCACCCGGGTGAAATGGCGGCAGCCTGCGAGCAGCGGTTCCTGGGGTCTGAGCAGGGGCAGGGAGGGGAAGGCAGAGATCAGCTTCAAGGGCAGCCAAAGGCGAGGCTGCAATAACGCCACTGGGAGAGACAGATGGCCAGCCGAGCACAAATACCATAAAAAGGGGCATTTGATTCCTTTTACTTCAGGCTGGCAGTGTTAAATCTGCAGTCAAAACGCGTTTAAGTGCTATCCCCTTCCACACTGAGGAAGATGCAGACAGGGACGTTTCTCCCTTCTCCCAGGGAGCGAGAGGCAGTTTGGGCAGACGTCTGTCAGACGAGCGGAATGACAGCCCGGCCGGCCTGCGTGCGGCACAACGGCCTCGCCGCCGGCAGAGCGTGCCGCCGCAGCCCCTCCGCCCCACGCRCCGCAGCCCTCACCAGCTCCTCTCTGCCGCCAGAACATCGCCCATGGCGGCGCAGCCGGGTCGAGCCCGGCCAGGCCAGTGCCGGTGGCCCAGCTCGGGCCTCACCGKCTGTAACGCCAGCGGCAGGGCCGCGGGGCCGGGAGACCCACGCCAGGGCCCCAGCGCCGCACCCAGCGAGAGCTGCGCCGTCACCCACGCGCTCACGCCAGGGAACAGGCGGCACACGCCGGCCCCTTGCCCACCCCTGCAGCGCGGGTCTTGGGGAAGCCGTGTGGGAAGCTCAGGAGTTCGGATGGAAGCTCAGGGGGTTCGGACGGAAGCCCAGGGGGTTCGGACGGAAGCTCAGCTCAGCATTTTAGTCACAGAAGATCAAACCAGGCCACCTTACAAACATGGCTACATCTAGTGCTCTCCTGTAGAAACCTGACATCCTTGGTAAAACAAAATACAACTTACAGCGGTCAAAATCCCCCAAGAAATGTTCCCAACACGAAAAATAAAAGTAGACTAAAAAGGTTGAAGTCTTATGACAGATATAACTCACAATTTCATTTTTTTCTTTTTTGTTTTTACAGGGAGGGGGGAAAAGGCGAAGCGCAAATGAAAGCCACAACCAACTTCAGCTACTCTAGAAACAACAGCAACTGCACCAGYGATAACAAAATCAGTCAAGTCATTTTTCCTTTGCTTTATACAATTCTGTTCATGGTGGGTATCACCATGAACGGCCTGGCAACATGGGTCTTTTTTAAAATATCCAGTAAATCCAATTTCATCATCTTCCTCAAGAACACTGTCATTTCTGACTTCCTCATGATCTTGACATTTCCGTTTAAAATCCTTAGCGATGCAAAGTTGGTATCATGGGTACTGAGAGGATTTGTGTGCCAGGTCACCCAGGTTGTATTTTACTTCACCATGTACATTAGCATTTTGTTTCTTGGTCTAATAACTATCGATCGCTATCAGAAAGCCACTTCGCCGTTCAGAACATCAACACCAAGGAGCCTTTTAGGTGCCAAGATCCTGTCCACAGCAATCTGGATATCAATGTTTGCTCTTTCATTACCCAACATGATTCTAACGAACAAGAAGAAAACGCCTAAGAATGTAAAAAAGTGTGCTCTCTTGAAATCTGAGTTTGGCTTAGTCTGGCACGAAATTATGAACTATATTTGTCAACTTATCTTCTGGGTTAATTTAGCAGTCATAGTTGTATGCTACATACTCATCAGTAAAGAACTGTACAAATCCTATAAAAGGACAAGATGCACAGGAAAGGCATCCAAAAAGACTGTAAATCTGAAGGTTTTCATCATTATCGCAGTGTTCTTTATTTGTTTTGTGCCATTCCACTTTACTAGAATCCCCTACACATTGAGCCAAACAAGAGACGTTTTTGAATGCTCTGCTCAGAACACCTTGTTTTACCTGAAAGAGAGCACRCTGTGGCTGACATCGCTAAATGCCTGCCTAGATCCATTCATATACTTTTTCCTTTGCAAATCATTTAGAAAGTCCTTGCTAAACACGCTGTGCAAGCACACAGCATCGTCAGAACTCAGAGCACGGATAAAGGAGCAGAAYGAAGGAGATGACACAGAAGAGACGCCGCTCTAGAGCTAAGAACTACCCATAGCCCTTCTGGGCCACATACATTTATGGGCCGAAGCAGCACAAATCCTGCAGAAKAATATCTAGAATTTCACCAACTTCTTTAGAAATTGTCCTACAGATAAAGCACAAGAACCCTGGAACCAACATCACTGTTTGCAAAAATAGTGAAACTAGAAAGCTTGAATAAAACAAGAGCACCAGCTGATCACAACCTCCATGCTCGTCAGAATTGCTAGGAAGAAGTTTGAACTTATAGTTGGAGCTATAAGGAAAAAATTAAAACATAGTCATGAAATGCTATAGATGAGATTATGAACTGCAAAGATTTTGCAGAAATAGCTTAACTTGGGCCAGAGTAAAGTCCGTGACAACAAAAGATCTGAGAAATGCAAATAAATCCAATGTAAATGTGATTTTTAAATACAGTGAGTTGTCACCTTGTACGCAACTAGCAGATAAACAGAAATATAGGACGTATGTAGATAAGCTATTTATCTGTGCAGATTTTTGGTAACAATGACATTTTGCTTATCTCATTATATGCTTGCAATTCTTAATCCATTGACCAACAATTAATAGTTGTATGTCAGAGGGAAGTATTTCATAATCAGGCTTATCTTGATGTGAGTTAGATCTTCAAATACTTCACCTTACTATATGAATAAACAAAAATGTACACTTTTATAGAGAACAGTACATTATATTAGAAAATATACAAAGACTCAATTTACAGAACACTTAGATCCTAGGGAAAGAAAGACTCATGGTAAAATTTTTACTGATTATTAAGGGCAGCTTTTTTGCACTATACAAAAAATTTTACCACTTCCCCTTTTTCATTTGGAAAAGTTGAAAAAAAACAGGGAAGTATTTTCAGGTACATAACATTTTCAGGTATCCTAACAACCACACATGAAAAAGATTCTAGGCTACTGTAATAAATTATGGTTCATTTATCATCACTGCAAAACAGCTCCAATTCAGAAATATGTTTCACCATCATGCAAGAGCTCAGTCCTGCCAAAAGCCACTGCCTCTCTGCCCTTCTCCGGTAGTTATCTGTGCCTGGCAGGGCACCRGGCGTTTTTACGACTGATACCCAATTTCCTAAAAAGTTAAAAGACAGTTCACTTATTTTAGCACTCAGCCTTAGAGTTTATGCATCTCTTACAACCTGCCTGGATGAATTAAATATTTTACAAAACGTTTCGTGCACTGCTTATGCTAGTATACGCACCAACACTGACTACAATCAGTAACTGGGTTACTCCACAGAAAACAGGGCACCATTATTTCCCTGGAACCAGCGCTGCCGGTCACTCCAGAGCGCGCTCTCCACACCCAGCCCCACGGGGCCCAGGACTGATCAGCGCCAGCTGATGCCCAGAAGGGACGCATGAGATGCCCCACTTCCACCCGACACTCATTCCCCACATTTTTTGAACCTACTCAGAGAGAGAGAGTGGCAATTATCTGGCAGCTGCTTTTCCTGATCAGATGAGCTGCTCAGACAACAGATACTACAGCTACCTGCGTACCACAGCGCAGTCACTGATAGGATACGCGGAGGCACTTAGTACCTGCCTCTTACAGTTGGGAACAGTGTCAAGAGGTCAGTTTGGAAGAAAATGTGGAAGACGCTGCCTTGGACATCAGTCCTGAGGTATTGGAATGGACCGTCTCAGCTTTATGTAGTCCCTGATGAATGAACAGAAGTCGGGTCAGGCAGCTAGGGACATGTCACGCTGACGACAATGGCAAGGGTGACCTTCATCCCGGTCATCCTCAAGCCTCTTTGCTCTCTGCCACATCTCACACCGACATCAGCATGCACACCTACATTAGCCAAAACATAGATACTAATGCACAAACTTACTGTCAATACAGCTGCAGCCTGAGAACCTCAAAAAGCAATCCATGTCTGCCCGTAAAAGGATGGCCTGAATGTGAGCCATTTCCCACATGGCAGCAAGCAAGGAGCCAGAACCCTAAGTCCCATCAGTTGACAGGAAAATACAAGAYAAATCACATGACTCAGTTAAACTCACACAAGAAGTTTACAGAGAAATGAACTAGATTCCAAGATTATACATAATAAACACATAATAAACACAAAGCATACCATGCAGCRGCAGCAGCTTCTGCCAGAACCAGAAAGTGGCTGTGACCAGCACGCTGCATCACCTGGCTACACTGACACCAAAATAAACCAGAAATCCCAGTCTGGAGATCAAAAGTCAAGCCAGGTTCATGTGTCAATATTAACAGGCTACAGAGGGAGGGTACAGTTTCTGAACATGTCCCTGCACATGATTTTGCAGCCGAGTAACCCACTGTAAGGGTGGCTCAGAGCAGACTTTCTGGTCACGCATCTGACGACAACTAGTGCTGTCCAGAACAGGGGAATTCACACACACAAACAATTCTCAGAGCTACGTTTGAGAATTATCCTGCACAACTGTCAGGAAACACTCTGTAGTCRTTCATCCCATGTCTCTAAAGGAGCCAAATCGCAATGGCACGGTGTCGGCGCCATCAGGTCTGCCCCACATAAACAAAAAGTCAGAAAATGTGCCTGTCTTGATGGATATGGCCATTTTTTTTCTTTATTAGTACAGGAGAAAGTAGTGTACTTTATGACAGAGAGCAAAAGGAAGAGAGAAAAGCAACAGCAAATGTGATTACCTAACTCAGGCAATACATGAAAATGAGGAAGGAAACAACACACCACACCAACAGAAAAAGTCTCATCTTTCTACACATTTCCCTATTCCTAATACTTTGCTCGAGGCTTCTGTCAGCAGAGGAACAGCAGATGAACCGGAGATAGCCGAAGACCCCTCTCTGAAACAGTTGCTGCCAGGTTTGCTCAGGTACTTGCACGATCGGAGCGTTCAGATGATGTGATGGGGCACTCGGTCCCCCACTGATAACCATCAGTGTGCATCTTATCTCGAAAATGTTATTTAAATCTGTGCTAAGAAAGGAAAAATGGTGTGTGCTTGGTAAGAAATACCAGAAGTCGCTTCCCCAGAAGCACCTTGCTTTTGGGCCACAACTGTAAAATTTCTATTCAATGTTAAAATACATTTAAAATAAAATACATAAAATACATTTCCATGTAAAGGTGCTCTAGGCAATCTGCTGTTATACCTTGCTATTATATTATCTTAGGCCTCCATAATGAATGTATACCGTTTAAACTTTTCATTAGATGTTAGTCTGTAAACAACTTAAACTTAGGCAAAGATTTAGATTTTCTATGAATTAGAAGAGAAATCGGTCTGTCTACTTAATGCACGTTCAGGTTTTGTGTTTATTTGTGTAAACCTGCCAGTCACTGTAATGAACATGTAATTTTAAATACAGAATGTTATGTTTTATGTTTTCTCTCTCCTTTTCACCCAAGTCTATTTCAAACAATGGGAGGCTTTGTAAACGGGAGTGTCATCAGTAACTCCAGTGGAGCACCCTCCTCCGCACCGTGCCACCGAGACACCGCAGTCACCCACCTGGTCTTCCCAGTACTGTATACACTYGTCTTCCTTCTGGGGCTCGTACTCAACAGCCTGGCTTTTTGGGCTTTCTTCCATATTCCAAGCACATCAACTTTCATTGTCTACCTGAAAAATATCTTAGTTTCTGATTTTATAATGACACTGATGCTTCCGCTGAAAATCCTGACGGACTCTGGCCTGGGACCATGGCAACTCAAAGCCTTTGTCTGTCGCTTCTCAGCCGTAGTATTTTATGACACCATGTATATTAGCATAGTGCTACTTGGTCTCATTGCTTTTGACAGATTTCTCAAGATYGTGAGACCTTTTGGGAAGTTCTGGGTGCAAAAGCTGACCTCAGCAAAGATCCTTGCGGGTCTGGTCTGGCTCTTCTTCTTTGTTCTCTCTCTGCCTAACATGATCTTATCGAACAAGAAAGCAACGCCCCAGTCCGTGAAGAAGTGTGCCTCGTTGAAGAGTTACTTCGGACTCAAATGGCACGAAGCTGTCAATTATATCTGTCAGTTCGTCTTCTGGACTGTTCTCATCCTCATGCTTCTATTTTATATAATCATTGCCAAAARGGTATATGAGTCTTATATAAAAACACAGAAGAAAGACAACAAAAGCGAGCAAAGGATCAAGGGGAAAGTATTCATCATTTTTACTGTGTTTTTCTTATGCTTTGCCCCTTTCCATTTTAGCAGGATTCCCTATACTCTGAGTCAAACGACCACCCGAATGGACTGCCGTCTGCAGAACCAGCTCTTTGTCGCAAAAGAAAGCACCCTGTGGCTAGCTGCCACAAACGTCTGCATGGACCCCCTGATATACATGTTCTTGTGCAAACCATTTGTAGAAAAGGTTTTATGCAGGACAGTAAAGACATTTCGGAAAACAGTTCATACAAACCCGAAAACCGAACTGGACACACGAACATCTGCTACTGAATCTTGATTCTGCAGCTTCACGCTSCTCAGTCTCTGCATATTCATAGAGAAGTTAAAAAATAATTTGTTTTACTTCTGCTGTAGAAAATGAAAGGGCGGTTGTACTGTAACATTAATACTTAATAAAAACAGCACAATGGATTTCCCTATTTATGCTCGCTGCTTAGCCGTAATAGGCAGAAAGCTGTCACTCAAACCGCCGGCGCAGATGTAACGCCGGTCCTCCCCTGAGCCCTGCTCTCTCACCGACAACCACCGCCACTAACCAACGCTGTGGCAGCCCAGCCGTGCCTTGGTTGTGCCTGCGCAGCCACAGTACCGCTGCCCTCGCGCCGCAGGGTTCTGTGCTACCTCGGAGTCACTCCTGCGACTTCACGGCCATAACCACATCGGTCCAAACAGAAAAATAGCATCGATCATGCATAAAACTAACAACGATCAGTCTGTAGTCCTGCGTTGCTGTGCTGGCTCTGAAAAGCTAACGAGAACAGAGGTTTTTCTGATTTGGTCACTAAATCATGTCCACCTCATAGAATACAGACAAACCATAGCCTATGAATTAAAATACCTTCATATAACTTAAAACAATCTGCAGAATAATTCTATCCGCTTTAAACAAAAAAAAAACTTACTTGTTAACACTTAAGCAGCTTACTGACTATGGCTGCTTCTAAGGACAATTTAGCTTTATTTGGGATTAAAACCCAGAGCTGCTGATTTTGTATGTCAGTAATTCTCACGCTGGGTGTCAGCTCAGCCGGCATGTTGCAGGGCAGGGAAGAGGAGGAACCGTACCTGACAGAGGGAAGAAGGACACGGTCCCTCCCCATCCCTACCCGCCTCTCTCACACCCGTCATTACCTCCCTACCGCCTACACCGTTTCACCATCCCTCCTCCCCACTCCCAGCAGGGACGTCAGTGGAGGACGCAGTCGGCAATACCCCAGAGCCCCCCAGAGCACACTCCTCGTCCGGGCCAGCAGAAGACCCAGGACTGCTTCCCCTGCAAAGGGCACCCCAGAGCCACGCAGCGTTCACCCCTACCCTACCACTCACCAGAGGGGAACACCCAGAAATGTCCCCCTTGGTGGCACGGTCACCCTTCCCAGCCCCAACGACGGGCAGAGAAGGCAGCAAGCAACACTGCCTAACCCTCCCCGTCCCGAAAATCCCTCTCCACCCAGCTCACTGCACCACTCGCAGAGCTCTCCTTTAGCTGTCCCACAYGGGAAGGCCAAATGGACTGTGCCTAACGAGAAACAGCTTTCTAACCCAAAATCCTGGAATTTATTTCACTATTTTAAGACGTGAAACAGATACCAACCATTTGTTGACTCCAACTCTACAAAGCATATTAAAAAGCCTGTTAAACTTACCTTAGCCCTCAGCAATGCTCCCTTGCTTCTCAGACCACACGCTCCTACTGCTGCTTGTCCCCCGCCGTACCCGCCAGCCCAGAGGACCACCTCTGCACCGCGCGCTGCTCAGGTGACGTGGCGTTGCAGAAGGGGCCTCAGGGAAAGCACCACAACTTGCCCTTTTCCATCAGCCCTGTTGCTCCTTCTAACTCCCACCACCCCGGACCCGACGCTCAGCTCCTGCTGCCCTGACGCTGCGGAGCTGGAGCGTGAGAGTCCCCAGCGCCCTGCTGAGAAAACACTCACGTCCGTGTTAACAAACTTCACTTCTTCTCAAGCTCCCCTGCTAGCTTTATGCCTTCTCACACGTGTCAGGCGCTTTGATCACCACTTGATCGTTATTTTTAGAAGTTAAATATTTACAGCAGCCTAATACAATCACGCAGGTTGCTCCATACAGCCTGATTTTTTCAAAGCTGTTTTTAGATTACTGCGCATTAATTACATCTGCCTTTGGGATTCCCCGGCCTCTGCCACACAAGTAGATGTATGTCTTATTTAGCAATTTCCACTCACTATATCTTCTCCACTAGGCACGTTACCTACTTTCCCTAAGTGTAACACCCTTTTACAACTGGAAACTGAATTAATCCCCAATCAGCGTCCAGCTGGTTCTGAACTTCCCTGTAAATCAATGCTTTCTCAAACAGTGTCTTCCTCTCAGGATTAAATGCTATTCAGGAATTAATTCCTCTTTCCCCACACACACATAGTGTTTAACAGGATTAACTTAGCTACTTCAGTAAAAGTAAATATATTAAATTCTTGGCTGCTAAAATAGTCACCACTTCAGCAACTGCTTAAAGAAATGTACAAGGAATCTGAGAACGTTTCTCTAAGCCTGTTGACATAGCACRGCAATTAAGGTAGTGACCAGAGCTAAACATCAGGAGAAGCGGTTTGTAAATCAGCTGTGATCTTCCACCAGGCAGGTGCCCATGGAAATCTCTGTTCCTGAGCTTTGGGTATATTAGGGAAGAATTCAGCAGGAAACTTTGCAGCTCGGTCCTCCCTCTTCCAGATGAATCACACCATCACAGCTAATATGGAGGTGCCCAGGACTCGGCACAGACTCACATCCAGCTCTGGATTTAGAAGTGGAACTCTGGCCCATTTTTGTGGTTATTACAAAGAAAGACAGTAACATAAAATGAGCAATATGGCAGTGATAAACTATGACAAGGTTGAAGAAAAGAAAACTTACTTCACCGGGGAAGGTTTTTTTTTTATTTTCTCATTTCTACTGCTTGTAATACAAGGCTCATTTAACGCTGTGCACAAACACATACTGGCAGTACACACAGTTGAGTACTAAGAGCCTGCATGTAAGGGTGGGTGTAACCACAAAATGGGCTGAGTTGCTCCTTAAATAAGGGGTGTGCCAAAGGTTTCAGAGGAGTCTTAATCATCTGTTTTTCAGCTACTGCTTCTTAGGTAGGTAAAAGGGAGCCAGAGTTACCAAACTCTGTAGCAGAGAAATGCAAGGTGACTGCAAGGATAGAACATGTGGTTGAACCACTTACAGAAAAAAAGGTCCCCTAAATTATAAAATTTGGGATTTTGCACTTTTTTCTGCAAGTTTTTAGGTCCCTGCCTCCAGATGGAAGTAAGAATCATAATAGTTAAAATAGTTAAATAGTTAAAATGCCTCAAAGTTTAGGTCTCTGCTTTTTAAGGCTCAAAAAAATAACCAAAGCAGTATTTTATATTTTACACCTGGCCAAAATGGAGACAGGTTTTGAGAACAGACTTCCCTCGGAGATGAGGAAGCCACCAGCCTAGACCACAGGCAAAGAGTACCAGCAGCATGCCATAGAAAGCTGCTTTTCTGGGCTCTCCAGATTTCTTTAGTGCAGTCAAAGAATTTACCAGCATATTCAATACAACAGTCACCATTTTTCCAAATCTGATTTTTTTTCCCAGCTTAACTTGGAAAGGCTGGTACTGACACTCGTGCTCCAGCAGCTGCTAAGAGAAACCTTTGCTTTTCCTAGATTCAGCAGTTGTACATGACAGCGCAAACGCGTGTAACATTTCCACCTTGCTCCAGCCCATCACCACCATGAGGCAGCAGCAGGGCTTTTCCTTTCCACATCCAGATGTTCATTTGCTCGGCTTGTCTATGCTCCAGACTAGAAGCAACAGACAACCTAGAAACTGGAAAACTGGCACCAGGCCTTAAACTTGTTCAGACAAATTAACCTTATTCCAGGCTCCTAGGGTCCAGGATTCACACAAAAACTATTGACACTTATTCTAAACATTCTTACAGGTTGTTGGGTTCCCAAAAGGGGAACTATAGGGCACTAGGCAGTCGAGTGTTGTAGGAAATCAATCTTATGTGGGTACACAAAGGCTTACATATATTTCTTTGTATTTTTTATTTTACTTGCATTTCAGAAAAAGGAAATATATTACACCTTTGCCTAATACACGCACCATCTAGCCTTCCAGATTTCGTGTCGTACTGCCTCTCCTCAGAGGGACAGCAAGTTAATTCCTGAATGCCTAGAGACAAACTCTGCACTTCATACACATCCCTCCATCAAGGCTCCTACAACTCGTAGTACTGAGAAAACTCTCATAACATACAGCAGTACTTCAATTAATTAGAAATGCAAAACAACAATTTGCATCATGCATAAGAGCTGGGAAGCCAAGTTGAGCAACCAAGATACTACCCGTACGACTACAGACAAACACACAGAGCCAGCAGGCTGCATGTGAAAACTAAAGGCACTAGAACAGACCCAAGTCTATAGACCCATCAGCCAGCCAAGGTATGTAACTTCAGGTTACCTGTCAACAGAATGCGAGGAACTCGAGGATAGAGGAGAAAGTGAAATGAGTTTTTTAAAAGTCAGTTCTTAATTAGCTCCCTTCCTCCCTCTTTCCCTTTTAGTGACAGCCATCAAAACTGTGATAGACATAAACCACGTAAGGAAAGGGGAAGTGTCAAACTCTTCCAGGACACTTCCACTGACAAAAGCACCTCCATCTTGCACATCTGAAGGTATAATGCTGGAGGAATCATCCCAGTGTTGCAAGCTCTGATCATCCTATCACCTTTCTATGTTTAAAAAAAAGAAAAAGCCAGTCTCATATATTATCCAGGTGGCTAATCTTTAAAAATAACCCCGTAGCTTGTATTACTAAATATGATAGTAAAGGAGTTTTAGAATGAAGCAACACAATAATTGTTGTAATAACGTTGTTCASGCTCTTACAAAATCTGAGAATTGCTCTCTAATCACCAGAACACAAAAAGGGACATGCAACCTTTAAATAATGTGAACAATAGTAAAGTTATAGGTTAGCTTTCAGCTGTTCTTTACATCAGAGCTTCACATTTGTTTCGCGCTGGTTTTACGACAAGCTCCATAGCATTTCCTTTTCATGTGGCGGCTAGTCCCGACTTGCTCCAGCCTGAGAACAGCCAAACAACACGTCTGAATTAAAAGCCTGCTAGGGGATGCTATGACAGTGATTTCTAACTCATTAAGTTTTACCGATACACCAAAATACAGAGATTTTAAAGAAAAGTTAATGTGCCGCTGTACCACATTCACAAACCAACCACAAAAAAAACCCCATTCTCACGTAGATTTTATGAATCCATTTATTATTTGACCACTGTTAACAAGCAAACATTGGTGTCTGAACTCCACAGAGTACCACCTATTAAACACTTGGGTCTCTGTAAGAAATTAAACTGTATTTTTTAAACATYTCGGTTTTCTCTTCTAATTTCTTCCCTTCTTCCCCACGATGTCCTGCAGCACTGTTTCTTAGACCCCAGCCTAAGAAAACACCAGCATTAGAAGCGCCTGAAGAACAACAGCGCAAATCAAACCGTAAGGCGCTGTCATGCCGTGCCTTGAGTGAAGCCCGCAGGACTGGGACCGGCGGAGCGGACACATCTGCCAGCACCACCCCAGGGTGGGAACCGTGCCCCGCACCAGGGACGCAGTGCAGCACCCGGCTCGGGAGCGCATGGTTTCGTGGAAAACGCAAGTCAAGCGTGTAAAACTGCTGTTTAGGACCTATCTGCAAATCTGCTTCCAGCCCTCAGCTACGGCACTCAGACTTCCGGGYTCCCAAGTCGCTGGTGCCAGGCATCTGCTGTTCCTCGGAACAGAGACGAGCTTATCACTCCCGCGGCTGAGGGCACGATGTCAGGCGGTCTGTGCACCGGAACGCCTGACCAACACAGTGTGAATGCTTTGTTCCGTGCCCAAGCTGTGAAGTCTCTGCTCCTCTAAGGACCTCTGACACTGGAATTTTGGGCTGTCCAAACATCCCAGAGAAGGACCATCTATTAGGAGATATCTCGATGGAAGAGAGAGGTGGATTTCTCCTGCAACTTCTGCAAYGTTCCCCAGAAACGTCAAACAGAGGTCTTCCCTTCAGGAAACCTGAAGGACTACCTACGTGGCCTGCAACAAGCAGGTGTCCACTGTGGCATCTGGATGAGTGTTCAGACATAGCTCTCGAGAGCCAGGCTTCGGAAAGATGGAAATTTTTAAGAGCCTAATCCCAGCCAATTTTTGAGATGCCAACACAAGAACCCACCTTCTCTCAACTCTCCCTCATGAAGAGTCATTCAGAGACAGGATGCAGCTTGACGGCACCAGGACTGTGAGCCCTGTTCACATCGCTCATCTCCAGGGCCCACGTGCCGGCCGGCAGCAAGTCACTTACAAGCTAGCCTGATCTCCACGTGGCTCCTTGAAAGGATGCAGTATCTGAGGGGTGAAACGAATGGCATGAAATGGGAAATTGGCCTGAGACATGGGGTAAAGATAATCTGTGCACAGAACAGCAGTCACAGACCATGACGCTACTCTGCTACACCTGGGACAGGAGTCCTTTGCACAATCGGGTCCCACAAGATACAGACAGAAAATCACCACTGGTAATACCCGCAGGAAAAGACCAAGAAGAAGTCACCTTGTCAGAGCTAAACTCACAGAGCTCTAACACAGGCACTGACAGGTCTACGTTGCAACAAAGCCAAAAAATAGACCCTTTGGACAATGGTTGTTTTACCAGTGATAACTGGAGAGGAGACCACAGTGGTGACAAAGTAGTGCTACAGTAATATGCAAAGCTGAGTATGAACTGGTCTGACTCCAGCATCAAACATTTGGTATTGGRGAAGAGATCTGAGAAATCCCCGAAAGGGCAAAGAAACAAAGAAAGAGATGTAAATGAAATCCCCCAAATTCTCAAAAGGAAGGAGATGAGGCTAACCCCAAAATCAGCACAGAATTTGCACAGCACCCTGTCTTCAGGTAAACCAGACCGTGCTGAAAGTCAACGAAAGAGCTCAAAGTATGAGGCCCATCCAGATATTCTCATATTCTCCCAGCTACCGCACAGCTACAGGAGATAGGGCAAGATAGTCGAACGGCCTTGTACGCTCCCCAGAGGAAGAATGAGGTCTCCACTTCATGGAGAGCAAAGACAGTGATTTATAGAGATAGGAGTGAAACACCTCAGAAGAGATTTAATGCTGAGAAATCAAGCTGTCCGCGTGGCTATGCAGTGTGCTGTACCACACCCCAGCTGCGCTAACTGGCGACAGCACTTCCCACCGTACCCCAGGGCGGCTCTCACTGCCCTCTCCGCGGGATAACTTCTCAGCTCGAAGGAGCAGCCTACAAGACCATCAGTCAGGCACATACTCCTGTCTTACACAGGCTCCACTGAGAAGAGAGAACCAGATCTCCACTAGTAACGTTAGGGTGGAAAGTGACTGAAAGCCGCTGAGGAGGTGAACCAAAAACTGGAAGGAAAACCAGAAGGCACCATTAATCTAGAAGCAGGACAAGCAGTTGATAGGGGAATAAAACACAAGCAGCTGCTAAACACCRGAGCACAAGGGACAGCTGAAAGAAGGTGAAACGGTGGCTGGCACACACTGTCCTACGTAGCCATGTGCAAGGGAGAAGAGACTTGACAAAGTCTCTGCAAGCTCCCTAACTGCAGAAAAAGCCTTCTCCCTCAGGTTATGTGATGTSTGCACTCCAGCATGTGCATGCAACAGGGACCATCACTTAATGTCAAAATATCCAGCTCCTGAGATCAATTTTGCAACTTGTAGAAATAAAGCTAAAAGCATGACAGAAGTATAACACGTGCTCCTGCTGGCTTCATTTGCTTTATCTGTTTTGCCTTGCAAAAGCTCGTCTTCAAAGATGAGCCGTGTCAGAAGCCTCCTACGATCAGGGACTGTACCTGATTCAAGGGAGAGGTCCCCAGGCAAGTGGCAATTTTACAGTTTGCCCACTAGCAGAGATGTGGAAATTAGCACAGGCCCCCCCTGGACACACAGCCAGAGGAAGCTGTTCACCAGCACGGGGAGGGCAGCTGGYAGGACCTGCTCCTGCTCCAGCTCCTCGCAGGGCTCCACACAGCTGTGGACACAGCTCCACACCTATGCAGAAGGCTATCCAGTCTCAGAAGAGGGGGGCTGGAGGATTCAGTCCCTCAGATCTTTGAGGAAAAAAGAAAAAAGTGTGTATGGAGAAGTCCAGGCAGAACAGACAGAGAAGTCCGAGAAAAGTGACTTGGCAGCCATTGCTCTCGTAGCATTAAGATTATTTTTTCTTTCTTCCTGAAGACCTAATGAGGGGGATATATATTTGCTTTCTTTTTAAGGAGGCAACAGAAATGGAAAATTATCTACTTCATCCTCCTCTAACACGAAGCAAAATTTTGTCCTGATATAACTACTGCCATGATTATTTCAATGCTCTTAAGACACTAAATTATCTTACTCTAAATGTGTGCACACCCAAGGCCACTGGCAGCAGGACTGCAAGAGTCGGCAGTCAGAGCCTTAAAGAACACCATGACAGTAAAAAGTATGCAGTAAACAGTCAGTCTAGTAATTTTAGCTGAAATATTTAGTTACAGACTTAACATTTTGCTTTCATCCTACACGCTATTTAGAAGAGAGGATCTGTTGAAAGCACAACATTAAAGATGTCTAAATATAGTCAAATTAATAATTGACAGGATAATCTCGATATTTGCATCTATCCGGCACAAGATTTTTCAGTATCACATTAAATTCGCATTCACCCTGCAGACAAAACTGTATTAACCRAAAGGCACAGGCACGGTTGCGGAGGCTGCTGTAAAACTTCACTTCAGACTGTCTGCAGCGTCTCGCTGCACGAGGGCTGCTGCCTTTAACAGGCACTAACCCACCTCTCAGGTGAATCACCGTCTGCGTCCCGGGCGCCCGAGCTGCTCCGGAGCCAGGAAGTGAGCGGGAGCGCGCTGCTCACCTACCCTGGCATGTGAGTCATTCCCAGGAATGAGAAAGCCAGTTGCTCCAGTTGCTCCTGGCCAGGGGAATTTTGACTCTCTGATCAGGTATCGCAAAAAAAGCCATCGGAAGCAAAAAAGCTTACTTCCAGATATGGTTTATTTAACTACCTTATCGCAAGAAATACTCTCATGCCTACTGTAGTTGCAAGATGCTTTTTGGAGGAGTCTAAGGCACTTTCGAGATGCAGCTCAGAGAGAAGCGCAAGGCGACAATGGTGACAGGTAAGTGATCTTTGAGCATCTGAAAAGCGTTTGATAAGTTGTTCTGTGAATCTTCTTGCTCTTAACACCCTCAAGTGAAAAGGAAACAGGAATTAAGATACAGTTGCTGAAACCAGACTTGGAACCATAAACTGAATATCAGCTCGATTAAAAGYGTGAAAGGTTCTCAAAGTAGCACGACTTTACTAAACTTTTATTCATTCATTAAACGTTACTTGTTATCTTTTTTCCAATGGCAAAAAAATGTTTTTCTACTAATCATTCCTTCTAAGATATGAATCGAAGTGCAGGAGGGTTCATGGTTTCAATAACTTACTTCCTGACAGAGCTTAATTCATATCAAGTAAGATTCAGTAACTGTAACATCTGAATTTGGTATAAAAGGTTTGTACCATATTCCTTTTCACCTCTTTCAGTAAAGGAAAGCATACTTGAATTCTCTTAATTATATTATACAGAATAAAGGTTCTCTTCCTTCATACTTCACTCAGATCATGTTAAAACTTGTCAGGTTCACTGGAAAAACCACATAGCTCCGAACAAGCAACTTACAAACTATATGTCTGATTAGTCTCAAAGTTTGGGAAATATATAAGGCACTTTCAAAAACCTATGTCATTTTAGGAGTATTTTAGATTGAAAAGGTTATTCTTGGTTATGAAGAACTGAAAGTAGCAGTGCAGTTAAAGTTTTTGTATGKTAAAAAATTACTTGCCATTTGTGCATTATAGGGACTGTAGACATCTGCCTTCTCACTACATATGCTTGGTCTGGAAACTCTGGTAGCATTTCACACTTTTTTCCATCTTTTTAAAGAAGATTCTGCAATCTTCTTTTAAAAAGGGAAACCAGGAAACTCAGGCAAGCGTTCAGCTGATGTCGCTGATTCACTCCCAGAAGTACAGGCCCCGGATCACACGGAAGCCTCCAGCATTTCTCGGGCGATGAGCCCGCTCTGGCGGGCACCCTACTCTTTGGGCAGGCAGGCAGCTCCCCCGCACCAGCCCGACCTCCTCCTCCCCCCCTCTCTACGGGGAGGGGGAGCTGGCAGCCCCTGGGGACAACCCCCGGCGTGCAGGACGCGGGTCAGCTCTTGCAGGAGGGAGAAGAGAGGAGGAGAGCAGAGGGGAGAGGGGCCGAAGGGCGTGCAGGGCCCTCAGAAAGCATCCGTTTGCATTAGGGGCGTGTGAGAAAAAGCAGCAAATTTTCGGCAGCACCAGCCGCCGGTTCCTCCTCCCTCCGCRCGGAGGGTTGCCTTTCCCAGCTCAGCCCTGCTGTCTCACCCTCGGCTCCCCTCCCTAGCTGCCGGGGCCCCCCCGGGGCAGGGCGGGAGCGGGGAGACCAGCTCGCCCAGCACCTGCGCCCCGCAGCCCGTCGTGCGCCAGCACGCACTGCGCCGGGCGCCGGAGTCCCCGGGCACCGGGGCGTCGGGAGCCGCCCGGCCGCACGGATGCCGGGAGCATGGCCGAGCCGGGAAGACAGAGGGAGACCAGACAGGGAACGAGCACCGGGAGGGAGGTGGCAAGTCACAGTGTGGAGTTTGTCCGACACCGAAGCAGCCCTTGGAGGCTAGATGATGCTTCTCAGCTGGAAAGCCTGCTCCGCTCGCTGCGCGTAGCCCAAGACGAGATGTAAAGGGGGAAGCTCCTTCTCCTCTTTTTGGGACAAGTCGCTTGCTCACCTCCRCACAGCGAAGTTCAGAAAGCCCTCCTCTTTGACCAAGTGAGCACTAGGAAAAGCCAGGCAAGGCACCTGCAGTAAGACTGTAGCATTAAACCTGAAGYGTGCAATATTTGTTAAAAGTTTGGAACTAAGTGAAAATGCGGCCGACATAAACCAAGGGCTCCAGACCCCCCACAGTGCTGTCACCTATCGCGGGCTCCACAGGAAACCAGGCTGCAAGAGACACTAACCCCAGTGCTGCCAAGAAAGCACTAGAGGAAGTCAGCAATATTAACTCCTACGTTTCAGCAGTCTTAACCCTTCCCAACATAAAAAAAATTACAGTTCCTTCTTAAAACAAAACAAAAAAACCCTGCACCCTCGATTATCAAAAGCAGGTTTCCACATCTGACCAACACTGAACCTCACATGAGATACTACAATAACCACTACTTCTTGTTTTTCCTCGGGAAAACGTCGGTGACACATCAGAGTGACAACTGATAAATCGGTATTTATACAGCAGTATAAATACGGGCTTGTATCACCTTCCCTGCAGCAGCAGCTTCTGCCACTATACAAGGAACATCCAAGAGCTGGSAAAGCAGCTGGGCCAGAGGAAGAGCAGCGGCTCTCCGCAGCCGGCACCCTGAAACCCTGCCCAGGATTTGCAGTCCGTCCGTTTCTGAGAACGGCAAAGAGAGTGGGGACTCACCAGGCTGCTCATGAAAAATCAGGGTTGCACCAGGCTGAACTTCTCCCAAGCATACCCCAAAATCCCCGTGTCCTTTTCCTTCCTCTTTGAAATAGTGGTGTTGCTGCAAGTAGCTAACATGGTTAATTGTGTCACAGCAATATACTGAAGCACAAAAAAACCCCAGCTGACAACAGCAGATGAGGATTTTTTTGTCCTTTTGCAATGTGAATTAGAATTGCATATAAAAAAATAAACAGAAATTGTTTCAATGCAAAGCAAAACACCTAAAAGTGAGACTGGAATTACTTAAAAGTTTAAATGTCACTGTCTACATGCAAGGACCAATAATTTTTTTTTCCCCCACAAGATATTTTTTCACCGTATCCCCTGTAGCATTTGAGAGACATGACAGATGCACAATAGCCAGAGCTACAATGGATGAAGGTGTAACGCGATCAATCACATACCTTCATTTTTTTTCTTTGTGACCCAGACAAATGAGCTCTTCAACTTAATGTTTTTCATTGCATAATACCAATAATCAAACCTAAAAGCTAATATTTTCAGCAAAAGGCTCCAACAAAACTAGGCTGACACCCAAGAGAGCCTTTGCCTTGCAGGCGCGCTGCAGAGCGGAGGCTCTCAGGACGTCTCTGCTGCTCCCGGGCAGAGCGAAGCGGGGAGCGGCTGCGCGGCACCGCGCTCCGCTGCGGCACTGAGCGGAGCAGCCGGTTGCCTGCTCGCCTGTACAGAAGCCAGCTCCTCTGGAAGGAGCTCAAGACCACCCAGGCACCACACGCTGGAACTTAATAACCGGTCTTTGCTTTTTGCCCAAACTATTGTGTTTATAAAACTTTCTAAATTTAAAAACCTGCAACTTCAGGATAATAAAACACACTGCATAAGTAAGGAACAGCCTATGGAATTGAAGGGTGATTATTTGACAAAGATTTCCATGCTGCCCGTTGCGCCAAGAATARAGCCCACGAAAACACAAGCAGAACAGGAATGGAAAGGCCAAGGGAGAAGATTGTGAAGAGATTAAAAGATGGAAAAGTTGAAGTTATTCTGGAGAAATACATGTAAATGTGAACCCGCTTCTGGCCTCCACCTCGGAAGCGAAGACTAGAAATGTGACCTGGTGAGAGATTAAAACTGTGTCTTCCAGGCAGCAGAACTGTAACCCAGTGGGATGGAAAGGGGACAGAGTTTGCAAATGACACCGAACTGGGAGGATTGGCTGATACCCCCAAGGGTCGTGCTGCCATCCAGAGGGACCTCAACAGGCTGGAGAAATGGGCCAACAGGAACCTCACGCAGTTCAGCAAGGAGAAGCGCAAAGTCCTGCCCCTGGGGAGGAACAGCCCCCTGCACCAGGACACGCCGGGGCGCCGGCTGGAAAGCAGCTCCGCAGGGAAAGACCTGGTGGACAAGTTGAACRTGAGCCAGCAGCCTGCCCTTGCAGCAAAGCCGGCCAACAGCCTCCCAGGCTTCATTAGGCAAAATACGGCCAGCAGGTCACGGGAGGTGATCCTTCCTCCCAGCTCAGCACCACGAGGCCACACCTGCAGTGCTGGGTCCAGCTCTGGGCTCCCCAGTGCAAGAGAGACATGGACATACTGGAGCCCAGCACAGGGCCACAAAGACAACTAACACACCGGAGCATCTGACGTACTGGGAGGGCTGARAGAGCTGGGACTGCTCCGCCTGGGGAAGAGCAGGCTCGGGGAGCCTGCTCTTTTTACACATTTATACACACATTTATCCGTGTGTATAAATACCTGCAGGGAGGGTGCAGAGAGGATGGAGCCAGGTTGTTGTCATGGTGGCCACTGACGGGACAGGAGGCAGCGGGCACACACTGACACACAGGAGGCTCCGTCTGAACATCGTTTTTTTGGTGGTGGTTGTTTTTTTGTTTTGGTTTGTTTTGTTTTATTTAATTACTGTGAGGGCGGTCAAGCCCTGGAAAAGGTTTCCCAGAGAGGTTGTGGAGTCTCCATCCTTGGAGACACTCACYGCCTGACCGGACACGGTCCTGGTCAGCCAGCTGCAGCTGGTGCCGCTCTGAGCAGGGAGCTGGAGCTGACGAGCAACTGCAGAAGACAATGTCAGGAAGGAGGGGAAAAGTCTGCAGGTGGAGGCCAACCGGGCAGCAGTGAGYGGGGGGTGGTGCCGGGCAGCCAGAACTTCTGGACTGCCACCTACACCTAAGCCCACTGAGAGCAATGCACATGGAAGTTGCATCTTGCGTGGCATATTCTTAACRGGGGTTCAAAGAAAGCAGCTCTATACGGTTGCAATACAGTTTCCATGTCAGGAGGTTTTGTGCAACCAGAAACAAACGTCAGCAGCATCTTCTAGAAAGAAGCAAAGGAAACATTCCAGAGTTAATCCTTTCCTCCTGTCTAATTMGAGGCTGCCATACTGAGAAAACATTAATTATCCCAACTCTGCCAACCATTGCATTGTGCGCTCGTCTTTTTTTTTTTTTTTTAAAAGAAAAAAGCAAGCAAGCAATTGTAACACATACAATGTTGTGCTGCATTCCACGAACAGTGGCCATTTACCTGCTGCCCAATGGGTACCACTTCTGCTGGCAGTCCTCTCCTAACTCTTCATGGAAAAGCAATTGCAGCCTAAAGGAGATGTACTTTGGCACTACACTTCCTACTACACTGCTTTAGAAATGGCAGTCGAAGCGCTGGCCTCTTCTGCAGAAAAGACCAGCCTGCATACAGCCAATTGCTGCCGTCAGCCTGCAAAGAGCAACGCACAACACACAAGACCAGGACCCACAATAAACGTGTGACAGTAGTTTCTAAATTTTGGTCATGAAAAATGCACACGCTTGTCATTAATGCAACAAAGGACTGGAAAGCATTGCTTCAACATCACTTAGGAACTACGATGCATATTCAAGAGGAAAGAGAATTCATGCATCTTTAGGTTCTGCAAATAAGTTTAAAAAATAGAGTCTTACAGTAATGATTAACAACATTTACTAGATTTTGCAACCTCTGCATAGAAAATCGATTCAAAGTAAGTAATATTAATGCATGAACTTTTAATGAGAAGCAGTTCAAAAGACAGAAAAAAGAAAGAACTTCATAGTTCAGGCAGCATCCCAAAAAGGTCTCATGTCAGAGCTATCCCACATAGGGGAAGATAAGGGTTCATAATCATTCACTTTAAACGAGAAAAAAAAAAATAATGGTTACATTTAGAGAAAATATTCCAAAAGTGACTTTGAGAAAATTAGATATGTCCAAATAATTTTATTTTTTTAAGTGAGGAAATCATGTTATCCTAAGACCATATTCCCCCAAAATTGAGAATTTTGCATATTAAACAGTATTATTTACTGCTTACTGCAGCATTCTGCTACACCCAGTTCAGGCTCTCCTGCAACTGTAAAACAACTGAGTTACAGGTGCAAACTGAATGTGAGATTTCAGGCAATGCCTACAGTGAAGCATGGGTAGAGACCGATGTAGAAAGCGTAAATGAGCACGTTTAGTTACTCAGATGCAAGGTAAATCTAGCACAGGCACTGGAAATACGCATGGTACTTTCAGCTGTCATATACGAAAGACCAAGAAAGACTACACCCCAAGTTTCAGTAAGTGCCTGCAGGCGGGAAGCTCTATGGGTTACAGGAATGGCGTACGGATAATTTTTCTCAGAGACACCTCTTGGGCAAAATGACCGTGGGGAAGGAAGTCCCCGTTAGCAGCGTGTCTCAATGCGGATGCGGAGGGACTGCTTCTCCCACGTGCGCACCGACGCAGATGTCAGCTCCGTGTTCGGCAGAGGCTTCCACGGGGAGGTATGCTCCCGACCCACTGCTGTCACGTGTCTCCTACTGAAGACAAATGGATAGGACAGGGCAGGGACGGGATGGGATCCCGGAGACAAAAGCAGCTGCTCCACCGGCTGAAGGCAGATGGAAGCAAGTTGCACCGCAGCTCGCCCGGGGCCAGGACGCTGTGCTGTTCAGAGAGGCACGAGAGAAAAGTTAGGCTGGAATTGAGGAGGAAGTTCAAGGAGGAACCTGAAAACCAAGAAGGGGGTTTTGTACTAGATACTGAAGCAGACGAGAAGCTTTCTGAGCAGAGGCAGCGGTTCCTGTTTCTGGATATGAGTAAGCAGACAAGCACCGTAAGCCGCAGCTGAAGACAGTTATACCCTAGTTGTTATTTTTCAGCCTCTCCAGAATTCAGCCGGTTAAGCGTGGCAGTGTCACTGCCTTACAGGGAACTAGCCATACTGCCTGCACGCCCCTCCGCCACCGCGCTCCGAGGAAGGCGGGCACGGGGAGCGAGGGCCCAAAGCCCACAGAGGGCTATTTTCACCCTCTCCCCAGCCACCCCACGTTGAAGCAGTTCCCAGTTTGAAGCAGCCAACACGTGCCAGCTGGCTGAGCGAGACATGCAGGGTGGCGGACACCACCATTTAGCTCAGCCAGCCTTTGGCACGCATGCAGGAGTGGGCATCCCAGGCCTCTGGCACTGAAGCAGCCGTGGCTGAGGTGGGGGCAGCCCTGGAGCTCCCCAGCCCACCCCAGGCAGGGCCAACACCAGGCTGCAGGGCTGTGCCCGGTCGGGAGGGATCTCCCAGGATGGAGATCCACAGCCTCCATGGGCAACCTGCACCCACGTCTGACCACCCACACAGTAAAAAAAGCATTTTCTTCTGCTCAGTTGTAATCTCAGTCTGTGCCCAGTGCCTCCCGTCCGGCCAGCAGGCACCTCTGAGAAGAGCGCCAGGCTCCCTCCCGCCCGGTACCACGCAGACTGTGGGAGCCCGCTGAGCCCCCCCTGGCCCAGGCTGGACCACCTCGGCTCTCCCAGCCCCTCCCCAGATGAAGGATGCTGTACTTGTATGCGATTACCTCCGAGCACGAGCGGCTGCGGTCCTGCAGCGGACAGGAGGCCCTGACTAACGCAAACCCTGGCGTTACGCTAGTTCTTGTCGCCGTTCGCGCTGCTGCCAACAGCGTGGCATCTCTTGGCACAGCTGGTACAGAAGCAGTTCCCAGGAAGGGCATGTGACAGCTAGAAAAATGCAAAAAATAAGGAAGTGTGCAAAGCACGAGAGTGAGCGGTGCATCCTCACTCGCTGTAGGTACAAATTCCAACAGGAATATCAAGTTATTCCACTATGCATTAACAGTGTATTAACATACACTTTTACCAGAAGGGAGATGGACGATTTTTAAGAGAGGCCTCCGCGGAAGGAAAAGGTTGTAGTGTCCTAGTTACTGGGACTGGGCTCTCTTTTAGTGAGCAAGGAGAAGCACTAAGGAAGATAAATAGATGCAAGCAGGGAAAAATAGAGCATTAAGGCTTGCTCAGGTGATGCAGTATAGGAGCGGACTGAAATAAAGACAGCAGGGACGCAGGCTCCACTTGTCTGCTTGCAGAAGCTTTATGCACACACACACTTACCCCGCAGCCTACACTGATGCTTCTTCCCCTAAATCTTTAACTCAGTGGTTTGGTTCTGGTGGTCAACAGAAAAGAACGTAATTGTAGCCAGCCAACAGCAAATTTAATAAACTGCCTCACATTTCTATTGTTTACATTAATTCTATCATTTACCAAACTTTATGGTGATGAATGCAGATTGACTGGCAARAAGCCATATATCAAAAAGTCATGTGCTCAAATGAAAAAACATCACTTAAAACTCTGCAGCCCTATGACCTAGAATATCTAGTCTAGTTCACAAAGAGAATTTTCGCATTTTTAAAAAGTTGTAAATAAGATTAAAAAAGAGCAATTAGATTTGAGGATATAGAATTTCTTTAAACAGTGAGGCAACTTAAAGCCTTAGTCATTAGAAAAAACTATGCAGTCATTCCCTACCCATATGACACTGAAGTCTGCCATGCAGCCTATTATTTAATTTCTCATCTGAGGCTATACCAACCATGCGTATAAACCAGTCTATCAACATTAGCAGTAAAAGATTACCTCATCTGTGAAACAGTATGTACTTAACTTATATTTAATGCAGTTGACAGCCTTTAGGGGAATGACAGAAAAAAACCAACCACCGACCAAGTGCATAAGCTACAATAAGTAAAAAGTATTCTGGTTTAAAATGCTACTTGAATAAAGGAGCAGCTTCTAGTGCATCTTCAAAACCATCCAAGCAGAATATACATATATATGGAAGAATGAAACAGCTGGTTAGGATGAAATTGGTCAGAAGAAAAGTGTCCAGAGAACTGGACAAGGAGTGGAAAACCAACATTGCCCAGCACAGAAATATCATATTCAAACAAGTAAAAAAGCCACTATCAGAGTGCATAGCCAGTGAACAATTATAAAATACCTTAAAATACTCTTTAAAGAGAAGGCAGTCCTATCTCCCATTCCAAGGGAACACAYGGAAAGGGGTGAATTCTCCATATGTAACAACTTTCTCCCTGCTCCTAGAGTCTACAATATAGTGGTCTTTACCAGAAAAAATGAAGCTTCTGGAGTACAGGGATACACCAGATTTGACTCAAATGAGCCTTGCTCACCCACCCTAGCATGTAAATAATGAAGCCACACTACTCCAAGTGCTCTGCCTACCACAGTGCCCCTTAGTCTGATAGACTCAGGTAGGACTGGTGAGGCTAAGCAGGATCATCTCTGTATCCCAAAATTTTGTCACACRACCAGCTCTGTGCAGCAGGGGCCATCCTGCCTGCAATTCTCTGCTGCTCTGCACAAACCTGTTTGTTTGAGACTTTAAAGCTTCAAACTACAGCAGCATAAGGGAAAGTCTTTAGCGCATAATTAGGGCAGCTGTCAGTAGGTGTTGTCTCTAATCTCCACCCCATGCATGCACCAGAGCCTCTCTGCCGAGCTCAGCTGTGCCAGCAAGGCAGGATACAGAACACTGCCTAATGTAGTTTAGCTCTTTGTGAAGAGTTTGCTGCTTTCTTTTTCCAACCCACATTCTGTTGGGCTATTTTTTGAACATTAAAACCATCAGGAATGAGATGACACAAAGATACCCATTCAGAGGCTTGATCCTAATTGGTCTGTAGGAACAAGGAGCAAGCTCCCAGTATGGCTTCCCGGTGACCTGTATTTCCCCGGGCAATTAGAGTGTGGTCACATCCTGACTGGCCAGGAAGATGCATGTGGCAGGGATCCCCCCAGTCAGACCGCGGGCAGGAATCAGCAAGCCCATATGGGGTTCGCTGAGAGCAAGGGGCACTGACCTGAAAAGCACAAGAGGTGGGACGCTGCTGCTCCTGCCGCCGTGCAGCGCCTGCCCGCGCTGCGCCCGGGAGGGACGGGGGAGCACAACCAGCGAGCAGCCAGGCTGCTCCAGCAAGCGCAGGTTTTGCATAGACTGCAGACCGCACCTGAGCAGGCGAGTCACAGGGCAAGCACAGGAGCAGTGCTGGTATTATCAAACCCCAAGGGGCACAGGTGAGCCCATCAGGGACTGGGGACTGTAACACATTCCCTGGGGTGGTAAGAAACATGCCTGTCCAGGGAGAGCCGCCTGTGACAGCGATTTACCCACTTCTGGTCCAAGTGATTGCAGTCCGTCCTCTGCAGCAGTTTTCAGCTATGAAGCGACAGGCTAAATCCCAAGACTCAAACTAGCAGCCCAGTGGATTCAAGTAACAGTACCCAAGAAACAAAACACTACCCACAAGGAGGAAGGAAACTGGATTTTGATCCACGCTGAACTGGGGCTTGAGAGTCTTAAGGACGTTATGGTTGGCCCATCGCTGCTGACAGTAAAGCACAGGATGCAGACGGGAATGCGGACAGGGCAAGCTAGAGGGAGAGGCCAGAGGAAGCTAGGCAGAGATCCCCCGCAGCAAGGGAGCTTCTCACCAGTGTCAGAGAACATCCATCAGTTTTCTGAGGTGAAAAAAGAGACAGAACCTTTGCAGAGTGTAGGGGCTGTCTGTACACGAAGAGGCATTCACAGATACGACCTGGTGCTAGATTTTTGCTGTCTCTTAGTGACAACATCCACCTGAAAGGATGGATGCAGAGGTGGAAAAAGGCAGGAGTCTTTTTTTGACAGGATTTAGAGCAAATCCCTTTGGGACCTGGAGTAACTGACAGTACACGAGAAGTCCATTTAGCACAGATCTGATCCCCAGCTCCATCGAACCTGCAGCATTTCCCAGCGTTACAGCATGGGAACACGGGAGTCCGCAGCYGCACTGCCTTGAATCTCAGGCAACACAACCGATGCTTTACTAACCTCCCTGGACTGAGGATCTGGGGGAGCACTTGGCTGAAGAGCCTGAGAGCAGGGAGCTTTCCAGGGACCAGGACCAGGAATTACACAGACTTAAAAGGAACTCTGAAAAGCAGGGAAATAAGCATCTTATTTGCATAAGAAGATAGATACGCATCTTTTCATAAAATTGCGTGTTCTTTTGATCTCAGTGCCTCCTGGGCAAAAAAGCATAGCTGCAAATTATAAACAACAGCAAAAGCGTGATAGGTTACTGCTTCTCAGACCAAGAGAAAACAAAATATCTAAAACACCCCTAACAATCTCATTATGGACCCCAATTATTACCAGAGCAAACAATGCCAGACAAGAAGCCAAACCGACAAAAAACCTAAAATATCAGAATTGAAATTTTTACTGATGCTTTAAAATGTAATTATTTGCTTTACTGCCATCTAGTGACAATACAATGCAGTTCACAACACAGTGATAATCACATAAAACAAGTTTAGGTCTGCAAAACGGCTTCCMTAATTTCATCGACTATTCAATCCCATATGAGAGGCAGTCAGGTCCAGCGTAATTGCTGAGATCTGAACTATTTTGCTAGTTTTCCTATCAAAACTTGTGACCAGAAAGTGAAGCATGGAAAAATCAATGCATTTGCATACTGCAAGAGTAAAGCAATAATCTGGAATATAGTTTTATGAATCAGTATTGTCAAAATTTCTTTGAACAATGTCAAAACATTATAATGTCATCATAGCATAAATTAGATTCTGCAGTTTTTCAGTATTCCCTGTAGGCTGGCTTCATAATACTCTGAAACACTTCAGTCAAAACCGTAAGAAAGGAACAGGAACTTACAGTTTCCACCCCAATTTGCTGGATACATTATAAAGTTATACACACATATCTCATAATTACATATGAAACTTTTTCACTTCAAGAAGTGAAACTTTAAAAAAAAATTCCACTCTCAGGCATCTGTCACTGAAATGTTCAAGATCGCAAATAAACAAACAGGATGTCCAAGCAAGAGATGTCAGGAATAAGGTCAAGGGCCTTTACCAAGGAGTAAGAAACCCGCTGCAGTGGCAGACCACGACGAAGGCATAGAGCCGTTCAACCAGCGTGTTCTGGTAGTTGGGAGACAAACTTCACCTGCTGCAGTAACTGGGATGGTATGTTTGCAAATAGGGTGGTGTAGAAATACCCGCCTGGAGAGTATCAAATCTAGTACCAATTTAAGAAAACATTCTTGGCCAGGCTATTAGAGTCACTAGTCACAGTCCAGGTTTCTGCAAAGGTTTAGTCCAAACTTTTGAAAGAAATCAAAATAAGGGAAAGAGTTTTTTAAAAGTTAAAATCCAACATATTTTTACAGAAATTAACAAACTTAAAATTAAGTTTGCTGGACAAAAATGCAGTATCATGCAGCTAAGGACAATAAAAAAGCCTGTTACGCACTCGCACAGATCCCAGTGAAGCACTGAGGGGACAGACAGCGTGTCAAGAGCTCATGCCAGCACAGCCRTTTGCCACCTATCTGGTGCACACCGAAGGAGGAACTGAGGAAGTGAGATCCCAGGAAATGTTAGATGAGGTGTTTCAGTGGTTATAAGGAACTTGGCCACCACAAAACAAGCTTTTCTTAAACCTCATTTGTAAAACAGTGCACAATATTTGTCAGTRGGATTCAAGGAAGATTATCTTAACTGGATCAGACACGGAGAAGAGCTGGTATCTTCAAGTCTTGCAGAAACACACGAASGCTTGCTTAATCACAGTAAATGAAGTCTCAGTACAATGAGAAACGTCCCTCTATATGCAGAGGGCTAAGTATCAGAGACGGGTTCTTTAAATGAAAGGCACTGGTACAAGAATATACGAGACAGAAAGTGACCATGGAGACATTCAGGCTGGAAATTAGAATAATGTTGCTAAATATTATAGCAATAAAGCTCCAGCACAGCTTTGTTAGTGAGGTGGAGAAAGGGAAACAGTTTTAACAAGTGAAAGTGATAGGCTTACAAAAACTAACGTGGCAGGATTGCCCGCAATGATGCCACGGATGCCCAGCTGTAAGTGAAGATGTGGCAATGAAGTCCTCGACAGCTATCCAGAGATCAGCCATCAGCATGCCTCAGCCCTTCCCTGGGAATTCTGGAGGATGCCCATTTCCCAAAGCTCCTCTCCACACTGGGGAGAGAAAGCTGGGGTCTTCTGTTTTGCTTTGGTTTTAATTCCAATTTATTTTCCCCAGAATGTAAAGCTGGCACAGCCCATGCCGCATCCTGGATCTACAGCTGCCAGTGGGACTCCTGAAAAGCATTTCAGCTGAAAACCTACAGCAACGCAAATGATGGGGTACAATTTGTCTTATGGAAAACTGCCAGGTAAAATAATGTTGGAAATTTAAGTGGTTGAGAAGTGTTTATTGTATTACTATCAGTTCCTACCAACATTTTAAAGAAATAAGTCACTTCAGAAAAGGCTGTCTAAATACTGCCAAGTGCTGCCCCCGTGGGTGTCAGTCCCGGTTTACCACATCAGCCAAGTTCAGAGTATAAACCATATGAAATAAAATGTGCTATAGTTCTATGAGAAAATAAGTTTGGAGTTTTTTCACAAACATTTATGCATGAAATCTTAAAATCCCCGGAGAGTGTGATTTTTAAATACATTTAAGTRAGCTAAGTTTTAAATTAGCATTTTAATAGGCCCAAAGAGTCCTCTCTCTTGATAAACAGTTCATCTCAGCTCACAAGTTGCATTCTGTCAGGACAGCCGAGAGCCRACACCCTGTAATTTTGATTAACAGTTCGTCCCCAGCATGCCGGTACGCAGCTGCGGCTGCCCCCCCCCGGCGGGCAGGGCAGACCCCGGCCTGGGCGGCGGGCGGATTAAGGGAACGCAAGTCCTGCTCAGGTTCCACAGGTTCTCGCTACGGAGRACGTCCGGGCTATTTATCTTCTTCAAATACCGCACGCCCCGGCAGGCACTGCCCCGCGCCGCGGAGGGGGCAGGCGGCYGCGAGAGGGGTGGCAGGCTCCGGCCCCACGGGCTGCAGGGCCCAAGGGGCCCGTCCAACAGCCCCAAGGCCGCGGCCGCGCTGCTGCCCACGGCCACGAGCGTCACCCGCCCAGCCGGGCCTGCCGGGCCCCGCGCCCGCAGGGCGGCAGCACGGGCCGCAGGGAGCTCGGGGGTAGTATGGGAACCGCGGGGATATACACGCACTCGCAGCCTCCGGTTTCTTCCTGTCAGACTATTTGCAGAAGCGCCTTTGTATTTCAGCAGGAAGCACAGACGTTGTGCTCAGAGGCTAGCACAGGCACATTTATTGTGACGTGTGCAATACTTAGGAGCGCTGTTTTAAACTCAGGTTTTCCAGGCTGGTTAATCCGAGCAGCCTCCGGAATTGCCCAGAGATTGGACGTCTTCTAGAGGACAGTTCTAAAACAGCCCCATTTGTAAAACACTAGAAACATACTTCAAACTTGTTGTTTTCCCTCATGCCCACAGATGATCGTCTGAGCCAAGACAACAGTACCTCACCCAACTCCACAGCAGGCTTACTCGGGAACTCCACACACAACGAATTCACCACCATCGTCTTGCCCGTGCTTTACCTCATCATCTTCCTGGCAAGCATCTTGCTGAATGGCCTAGCAGTGTGGATTTTTTTCCACATCAGAAATAAAACGAGTTTTATATTTTACCTCAAAAACATCGTGGTTGCAGACCTTCTCATGACACTGACRTTCCCATTCAAGATAATCCAGGACTCGCAGCTGGGACCGTGGCACTTCAACTCCTTCCTGTGCCGATACACCACGGTTCTGTTTTACGCAAACATGTACACCACGATCGTGTTCCTCGGGCTCATCAGCATCGACCGCTACCTGAAAGTAGTGAAGCCTTTTGGAGACTCCAGGATGTACAGCATCACGTTCACCAAGATCTTATCTGCCTGCGTTTGGGTTGTAATGGCATTCCTAGCTTTACCAAACCTGATCCTTACCAACGGCTACCCGACAAAGAAAAACATAGACGACTGCATAAAACTGAAGTCCCCCTTGGGAGTCAAGTGGCACACAGCTGTCATTTACATCAACACCTGCATGTTTGTAGTGGTGCTGATAGTACTGATAGGATGTTATATTGCGATATCCAGGTACATTTATAAATCGAGCAAACAATTTATTAGCTCATCAAGCAGGAAGCGAAAGCATAATCAAAGTATAAGGGTTGTTGTGGCTGTATTTTTCACTTGCTTTCTGCCGTATCATTTGTGCAGAATACCCTTTACTTTTAGCCATCTAGACAAAATCTTAGACGACTCCGCACATAAAATCTTATATTATTGTAAGGAAATGACACTGTTCCTATCTGCATGTAATGTCTGTCTGGATCCAATAATTTACTTTTTCATGTGTAGATCATTCTCACGAAGGCTGTTCAGAAAATCAAATATGCGAACCAGGAGTGAGAGTATTAGATCACTTCAGAGTGTTAGAAGATCAGAAGTCCGCATATACCACGAATACACCGATGTCTGAAGTCACCCACACAGAGACTTTTGCTAGTTTGTGAGAATATTTGTATATCATGTAAATAAAACGTATCTTTGAGTATCTGACCATGGAAGTTCATTAAGGAATGTGCAGACATGTACGGCTTTTCTGTTTCAGCACACCTAACATCCATTCCAAACATCAAAAGCTTAAATCCACACAGAGATCAGGCTCACTTAGAGGGGTTTTGGGAGTTGTGTTGGTTGGTTGGTTGGTTGGTTGGTTGGGTTTTTTAAGGCCAACAGAAGCCTCAGCTCGGAAGGCAACCTGGAGCTCCAGGAGGCTCCAGCTGAGATGGACAAGCTCTGGCCTCGGAGGCGAGTCAACAGCGCCCTGGGCTTCGCGTTTGCAGTACCGCCTTTGTTTCTGCCGGTTTTACCTGCCCAGGTGAAGAGCCCTGCCCCAGGAGGACAGCACCTTTCACCCCCCCCCCGCTGAGCTGACCAACACGGGGGACGCGCGGTCACAGGACCRGCCGCGGTGTCACCCGCGGCACAGCCCCGCCGGGGCCTGGCGGATGGCCGCCGAGGGGCACGCGGCAGGCGAAGGAGAGGGGAGGCGGCGGCACACGCTCCGGCGAGACCCTCGGTGCTCCGGCAAGACCCTCGGGGCGCCTGCGGGCGGGGCCGCGGGGCAGGGGGGCCGCGGGGCAGGGGGGCCGCGGGGCTCACCCGCAGAGGCGGCACCGCGCTGCCGGCTGAAAGCGTCTCGGCTTTTCCTCGCGGGTGTTTGTGGTGCCGGCGGCACCGTCCCGTCCACAGATCAAACCCACCAGAGCGCTACCCACCCCTCTCAAAATATCAAACATAAAAAAGTCAAACACAATCCGAGTCTAAGTGTCTTCTTTCAAAAAAAAAAAAAAAAGTAGTAAAAAAGTAAAAGACCGTTAAAACGGCTTTTAATTCCCATTTATCTCATTCTAAGTGAGGAAACAACAAAAAATGTCCTTTAACAGACTCGCATGTGACAAGACTGAGCAAGCAACGTCAAGCTGAAAATTCAGTTTCCCTGCACCTTCTATGTTTGCTTAATACAAGAGGAATAAGACTTAAAAAGCATTAGGAATTTTTTGTTCAAAATTATTTATAACTTTGGCTGCTTTCAACTCTTGGAAACAATAATTGTGTGCGATAAGCAGGTGAAATTCATTTTTGGAGAGCAGTTCAGGCAACACCTTCCGGGTATTATTTTACACTGTGGTACCCCCAACCAGAGTAGAGGAAATATTAAAGAAGAGCATCCAAAATCAAGGCAAGAAGAAAGGAATAATAGAAGACCAACGGAGCAGCTGCAGGATATATTTGGCCACTCAAGGCTACAAGGATGTGTTTGTATTTAATCCTGTAAACAGAACAATGTTTACGTGAACCATTTTGTCCTGTACTTCACCGGGGATTAAATCAGATTTGTTTAGAGTAAAAGCTGATCGTACAAAAAATAAACAGCCAACTTAAAAAACGTAGATTGTAAGGAGCTGATGGGTGTTCTGAGCAATTAATTTTTTATACGTATCTTATGCAACGTAGTGCAATTGAACAAACAGAAGATGGCAATAGTCCATCATCAAGTGCCTTATTCATATAAGGACTTTCCTTTTAACATAGGAAAAAAATGGTTTGAGAAGAAATTCCTGAAAATGCAGCATTCAAATAGCAAGACAAAATACTGCATGAGAACACCTTTGATGAAGTTTTCTACCGAAACAAGGGTTAGTTTTTTGGTTTGTTTTTTTTTTTTTTTTTAAACCCTGTTAGTTTAGTTTTAGATTCTGTTCTATGCATAATGAAAAAGTTGAACTGTAAGTATTAGAATATTTGGATTATGTATTTGGATTAATGCAAGTACTGTAAAACTACTTACATCATTTGGGGGGGGGCTATTTCTGGAAAGGAAGACAGGATATCTTGGATATTTATCCTACTTTAAATAAAAATATTTTAAATGCCTAAAATACCACAGAATAAACCCTGGCTTCCAATCAGCTCTGTAGAAAACTATGTTCACACACAATCTCAGATACTAGTTGTGGGATCAAATTTGACATTTTGTACTCTTAGGGACCTATGCACATATAAAACCATATTACAAGAACAATTTTTGGGACTGGGTTGCAGTTTAAATTCTCCTAAGCACCAAATTAAATGGAACAGCATACTGGCTTGGTTTTGTGAAATGGTAATATTTAGTACTGCAAGATCAGTTATGTACACACAGACATTAAGAACCAAAGACTCTCTTATTAGGTCTTAAATGGCTAAAGAAAGCCAAGACCAAGTGCTTCTGGTCTCCCAATTACAACTCAAGTAATAGTAAATCACAGAAGGGTTTACGGCTTGTTAAATTGTGCTAGATAATTACCGTGCTAAATTCACACATGCACACCCACCACCACCCCAGTCTCTGCTTTGCAGCTGTGCCCTTTTTAACACCTTTGCGACACCCAGACGGCTACAGGAACAAGCAGGTAGACACAGCTTGTCTTTTCCACTAAGGGAGATTGCTACACAGAATCTTCCATTTATTTATGACGCTGCAACTGGAGGTGCTCTCCCCTCCACGTGCACATTACCCCACTGCAAGGCTAAGGCAGGTGGCTCGTGCTACTGCACATTCCCTGGTGTGCTCCATGGGCTCAGCATGCAAGATAGATAGGTATCATCGTATTTTTACTTTCTTATAGCCTTCTCCAGTATTAATCTTTTGAGCTGAATCTTTCTGTGGACTATAAAGCCTATCTTGTTTTACCAAAAACATCCTTTGTCTTGCAAGGAGGCATGCAGACCCRTTACAACAGGTTTTACGTCTGCCTGGAAAGAGATGCTAGACTCTGCAGCCAAACTGAACGATTAAACCCTTACCAGATAGAACTACAGTCAAGCCCATTACTAGTGGATAGGCTATTTGCAGAGTAACTGTGCTACAGGTGAAGATGGCTCTTCCCATCCTCGTTGCCCACTACTGCTCAGAAACCATCACCACTTGCACCACTGCATCAGTCGGAAGTGATGCTCATGAGCCTGCTAGACTTAAGGCTGCTCAACCACAGCCAGGCTACGCGTTTCCACCAGGCTCCCCGACGCCCGACTTCATCCAGGTTCTTCCATCCTCAGCAGTGCTCCAGCCCCTCCTTACTGTCAACAACGGACAGCTGACTCTGTCCCCAACACGCTTCGCTGAGCAACTCCTATCAGAAGCAGATCACAGAACAAGCACACACCTCCTAAGATTAAATTCAAATATCCTGACTACTAGGCAATAGTTTAAATATATAGTATAGCAGAGTATTTCTATACATAATGTATGTACACAAACACATGCACTCTGTAGGATTCATCATATACACGCAGAGCAAGAAAGCTTGAACCCCTCTCAGAATCCTTTTTCCAGGTGGATGGTGGACTTCCTACCCAACTCCGGCAAAGCCCAACGAGCTACTTCAGTGGAAACATCCCTGTTTGTCCGCAACCAGGGACACGAAGGACAGGTGAGGAGACCGCAGCCCAGGCATACAGGATCAGGATTCTCCCCTCGCACAACGATGGAGCCTGCACACCCAGTGTTTTCAGTGATGGTTGAAAACTCRACCAGATGGCCACCTACATCTCTTCTAGCATGCTGCACACTGTCCTTACAGGATGCGCATGCCCACATACTATGCTTTCTCACTACCCACTTATTTTTTTAACTAAAGACTGCACTTACATAGGATTTCCCCCTAGGAGAAACAGTACTGCTGTTCCCTAGTAAGAATTTTATACCAAAAAAATCTGTTACCCAAAGCAACGTACTCGGGGTGATGCCTTTCAAAGAATGGCCTAAAGACACCCTTTCCAGGGGACCAAAGAGATAAAGCAACCAGTAGTTTCTGGGAAGTGTGGTGCCACAAGGGATCAGTGGGGCATCCATATGAAATCCCACGCTGGGAAGGGAAGACGCAGCCGCGCACTCCCAGCACACTGGCAGCCAGGACGAGTCTCTGCTCTGAAGCCTGATGACTCAGATGCATACAACGCTTCACTGGAAAATCACCCCCAAAATAAGTTTACTTGAACTTGGCAGGATGTATCTGTGATAATCCTTTATCACTGGTTTATACACGCACTTACACATACAACAGTTCTTTGAAGACGCTGTTTGTGAAATATTTTCCCAGGGCTATAAATGAATTATAGAACAACATCCTAATCCCCAAATACCAGATAACTATATTTAATTTGTCTGGATTTGACATGGAATTTTGGTCCTTAAAAGTTCTTCTTGAAAGAAAAAGGTACAAGAAAGTTYGTAGGAAAAGTCTCAGGCCCTGATCTATCGCTGTCATTTCAGAGAACCAGATCAGGATAGAAACATAGGTACATTTTGGTTGTGCAGTCTGAGACTCCCTTTTTTTATAGGACACTATACATGAAAAATGGTTTTCCAGGTGGAGGCACGACAGCAGATCAAACCCAAGACTGCAAGGAGCACACAATTTGTGAACGTTTGTGATTTTTTTCATTTAGGAAGCTTTGCATTACATTGTAATTGAGTAGCCCAACCAGAACTCTCCATGCCATGGGGTTGTTGTGGAAGAAATGTTATTTGAACGCGTACTCAGAGACAGCTCCAGACCGCTCCCTGTGCAAGCTTTTTGCCACTACGCATATTATGCCCTTTACTTTCGAGGTTTCTCTAGCAGTAACTTTTACTGTGGCTTTCCACCAGTGCAGCTTTCTAAGCAYCTTAAAAAAGGAAACTAGAACCCCAAAAGTTCTAAAAATGTATCTTTGTATTGACGCACACCAGAATCTCATGAATTAAGCAATCGTAATTGCGTAACTAGTGCAACCGTGATTGGGCTTATTCAAATGTGCGTCAGCCCCATTCCTCAGCTCTCCCCACTGAACCCGGTGCCTCCCTGTAAGGCAAAACATCTGCGTTGTGAGCGACGGTGGTGCCATCTGAATACGGCCAAAGACCTGATGACTAAGCTTCAGACAGATCCTTGTAAGGCCTTTGAAGGCTATTCAGCAATGATGCATAGACATTCACCAGTCAGCAAAACAAAACTAGGCAGAAAGTTTTTGCCGGCAGCTTTGATAGGGTAAAAAACAAAATCCAGAAGTCCTGCAACACTTTTGTAATTAGCATGCCTTCTAGTAGTATTATTCTATAAAAATATTCATCTTGTTCATCTGGCTTTTATCAGTTCACAGAGCTCAGCCGCAGATACAATACAATCTGTGAGTTTTCACATTTAGTAGGGTTGGAAGCACTGACTACTTCATTAGAAGGTTTTGATAACAGGGCACAGACCTATAAGAAGGTTAGTAGTCAGAGATATTGCTTATATATGGCAGTGGTTTGGTGGTGTAAGAGCCTTCATTTAGAAAAAAACAAGTCTGAACCTGTCAGCCACGTTTCTGTTACCAAAACTTCAGACGTGCCACCCCAACTTGCACTTCTGTCATCAGACACATGAAGAAGCAAATCACCACCACCCCACCAGCCCTCTCAGYCACCAGATACACTCTGATATGCCGTCAGTATTCTCTCATCTCTGTCTATGAATCTGTATTCTCCGGTTCTGATACAGCAGTCCGTCAGCAGGACCATAAAAAAGGTTTCCTTTCGTAAGCACTGAGCTCAGACAAAAGTTAAAATTATTTTCTTAATAAAACAACGGCTGGACCAGCAGAAGTGAATTTTGGATTTTGGGCGAAGAAAAAGACTTGTATGGCTAAAGGTAAAACACATTCTCAGTTGGTTCTTAAGCCACCAAAAGTATATGATATAYTGGGGTCTTCTGGCAATTACGCTCACTGCTTGCTTTCTAACCCTTTGGAAATAGCAGCTGTATCTTTAGATCCTTAAATATTAAATTTGGCTGGCATTTTGGAAAGATATCCATGTTTGCATAACAAAGCGACCCTTCAGTTTGCCTAGAGTCATTCCAATGGGGTGAAACTATACACAGAGCTGAGACGTCCTACCCGCCCTCTAAGCTCTTAATCCTCTGCCCCCGACAACTGCTTACTTCTCTCTGAAGCACGCAAAAAGTTATCTGTGCTGCAACGTTTAATCCATCACAGAACGGCAGCTTACACTTGAAAACATTGCATTTCTCCTTCTTTTGGGACTTCACATACTCATGGAGAGCTGCACACTTCAATCTTTTACTGGAGGCAGCATTGTGACTGACGTACTTCGTTCTATTTTAACAATTCTAACAAGTTTTAACCAAGAATGACATTTCAAACCAAAAAGTACAGCCATGCCATTAGGTAATCCTACAATGACATAATTTCAAAATATAAAGTATGAAAAAGTCATTCCCAAAGTTGCTCACCCTTGGATCCTGTTACCTTTCAGCATATTACCATTTTTAAAACAATTTCATACCAATGGCTATGAAGCTTGAACTGTCCACTGCATCGTGAGACCTGCTCAACTTTTCAGAGAGAAACCACATAGCAGCCACGCTTTAGCACTTGAACTGGTGTTCGAGATGACTTTGCCTGCTTAGAATAGACTTCCTTTTCCAAAATACACTGGCTACTCGTGATCTTCAGATSTCCAGACCTTCTGGTCCCCAAGCAAGTGGTGTTCTGCTTCTACTGCTCAAAAACCCTGCAGCCCCCAGCCTGATCTGTGGGAGAGGAGCAGCTGCTCCGAGCACACCAGCTACGTCCTTCCCTAGGCTCAGCTAAATGGGAAAGAGCATTCCCTTAGCTTGGGCTTATAGCTGCATCGTGTATTGCTTTAAATTAACAACTGAAGTAACTATTTCCATTATAAGCCATTTTTTAAGTATACATACTAGCACTGGCTTGTTCACCGGGGCTTACGTGTTTCACTTTGTGTCTTCCCCTTCCCTGTTGAAGATAGGTAACATGCTTTGCAAAAAATATATATGTAAACAAGGTCCTGGATATATCAGGGCAACAAAGCATCCTGGTTCCGTGCACAGCCTGGAGCCCCGGATGTCTCTACACCAGTGAGTGCCTTACAGCGAGAGCACCGCCAGAGCGGGCACCACTACCTGCCCTCCTTTTTATTATCTTCTTCCTAAGCAAGGACTCCTGACCAGCATAACAACCAATTTCCGAGTTAATTAGTATATTGGTTTGAGTTAGTTCAGCAATTTTATGTTTCTATCAGAATATGATCAAGCTTTAAATAACCAAGAGACTAGATTTTGGACAAAAAGAGCATACGAGCATATTAAACATATACGTCTGTTTTACCACAACATCTATATAGAACTACTCCCACACACAGCCTTTTGATAAACTCCACTGCCAATAGTCTGCTAGAACTATACAGTGGAAACACTCTGTTCAAATTAAGTAACAAACTTGATAATATGTGAAGTGTTTTGTTTAATTTGTATTGTGTTTCCAGTATAAAGATAGTCATCAGAAGCCCCAAACAATAAACAAAATGGAAAAATAATACAACAGATAAAAGTGAAGTGAGAGGGAGAAAGGAGATGTCACTGACCAGACTGAACGCAGGATGGCTATTTAAAGCCACTGGAACAGCTTTCAACATTTAACATGAAAAGGTGCATTTTGAGGGTTGTTTTTAAGCTTTTCCTCCTCTACCTCAATACATTAAACACACATACAAAATTGTGTTCTTCACTCACTATTAAAGGCAAACGCAGTTATCTTTATTTCCTTCTGGGCAATAAAGTTAGTGAGTTACGGCATTAAACTGCAAGCCTGAGCARCAGGGTCACACTGCCCATCCAAAGATACCACTCAATTTATTTTAAAATACTTTGGGTTCAACTCCCCAGAAATCTTTTGCTTAGCACAGAAAACAACCCTTGACTTTGCAAGAACTAAATGGCAATTTTTGACTTCAATCTAAAGAAATTTCCCCTCTAGAAAGATGAATTTAAGATTCCATTCAAAGGCAGGCCGTGTTTAACAACTTTTCCATACTCTCATTCTGGAGATGCAATTACATTACATAAGTAGAGCCAAACAAAAATTGTTCTAAAAACGTCTCATGAAGTTTCAGTGGGTATTGCTCTGAAAAGTCATGGGACTAGGAACAGTGACTAGGGATTAACACGAAGCCTGCCCGTGCAGAGAACAGGCGTGCCATGTTCCTTGGAGTATTGAGCTCTGGTCTTCACTCTGTCACTAAAAACCCAGTCAGCCTTCCTAAAGCAAACCTGGACCCCCATTAATGCAGTCGGTGGAAATCAACTGCAGCATCCATCTGCTTACACTGTTATTCTGAGCTACTCAGTGTAAATTATTTACATAATATTCGACAGTAGCCATAAATATGGTGCTAGTATTGTTTTCTTCAGAGAAACGAAATCAGTACAGAACTACAGTGTGTTAAACATTCACTCACCCAACATCAAACCCAGAAGTCCTTACTTCCAGAACTCCATTACGCAAAATGGAAAAAATAAGGACAGGCAGCAGTAATTTGCAATGCACGTGTTGTTCGATGTATCTTTACACTCAGCTGAGAAGTAACAGCCAGCCTTGCCATATGCACATTAGACAAGACAGCTTTCTTTTAATGTTATCAGGGTTGACAAGAACAAGACGCTTCACTTTCTGTTTCAAAGCATTCTCTGTTTTTTCTTGGGGGAGGAGAGGGAGGGCACAGCAGCAGGGGGGGGGATAGGAAAGGATATCCAAACAACTATGACCCAAACTAAGTGATATATCTACTTTACAACATCAAAGCCCCATTTCTAGGCTGCACGAGAGCAGCTCATGAGCTGCAGGTCATGAGACCCCAGGAAAGGAACTGAGTGTTAGAAAGCACTGAGAACCCCTTTTACACAAGCTGGAATTTTTCAGGTCAGACTCTCAATTCGAATCGAGCCTTTCAAATAGGGAATAATAAACATGCAACGAGCATGCAGTCAAAACTGTCCCACAATCTGCCTCACACTGGAGATGAACTCCAGCTCTCTGCTTCAGCTCTGCCTGCCCTGGCATCGGTGTACTACGGTCACACTCTGTCCACGTGCTTTCATGAAGAGCCAAAAGTATCTAAACCACAAGTTCTGTCCCACTGACAATGAACACCTCGTGACTGATGACAACACTCATAACTGGAGATTAAACTGCGTAAGACTTACTGCTTTAGTACACGCAGAATTGGCAAATCTTTTAAGCAGTTCCCATTCACAGCCTCGCAGTCCCAGAGCCTGGTCTTGATATGACTGCAGGGACTCCACGTGTACCTACACTCCCACCTGCTGCAAAGCCAGAGACTAACAGTCTACCACGCATAAAAATCAGGAGGTATCTCCGTGAAGAAACACCCTTCTCAGAAGAGCAAGACGCACCCCCCCCAGCACTGGTCATGTCAATTCTGTGCAGACTCGGAGGCTTACAGGATCAGTTAATGAGCGTGTTAGGGCAGATGGCAGGGAAGATGACACTGCACCACTGAGATGATTGCCAGATGTGACATTTCCAGGAAACCTCTGGTTAGTAAAGAAAATTAAAGTGTAAACCTCATAGGCGAATCCCCTGATGGCGCAAGATATTTAATGCGCAACAACTCTCGAGTGCCAACAGATAATTTCATGGACTTTCCAATTAAGACGCTGCAGAGCACAGAGTCCGGGTCTGTGGATTTTATGTCTCTAAAAAAGGAAATTTGCAGGCAAAGCATGGAGGAAGTTTATTTATAATAAAAGAACAACAGAATCCCATGACTGAAAGTTTCTGTAGCTGCTTCCATCGAAAAGGAAAGACAATACACAACTATGTACAGAACTCAAATGTGTCTGTTTCCTAATGGTCACTTGGTTATTACCTTGAGGAGTGCTTATTCGCCAATGACATCACAGAGAAAACTGAGATCTTCTCTCTTTGATACTCAGGTGAAGACATCAGCATGATGCATTTCTTTCTCTAACCAGAGCAGTGAGACTGCACAGAAAGTGAATCCCGGGATGGGGCCATACAGAGGAAAAGGGCAGCTCTGCCCTGCAGAACCAGGGAGCTCACCTGCGGTGGGATGGGACGGGCAGGTCTGAGCCCTGCCTTCCCCGAGGCAGGGGTGCCGCAAGGTCAGCGTAAGCAGTCCAGATCACTCGCCTGTGCTCMCATCCACCTTAGTTAGCTAGGAGAGTTCTACTTTATAGATCTAAAAATAACAAATTACCGAGTCATTCAGGGACAGAGGCCTATGATTGGACTGTAAATCAGCTCACCAGCCCAAGAAGGAACATTACACTACAGAAATACATAAAAGAGAAATTGCTCTGCACTGTAGAGGAGAGCTAGATCTAGCTCAAGCTTTCTGTACCCAGGAGCAGGGCACGGCTCTGCGTATCCACACCTCCTGGCATGAACCGAGCACACCTGCAGTAAGCCTGAGATGCTCTAACACTGGTAATGCAGATGTGACAGAAGAGAAGTCTCTTCTGTTCTCACACATATACAAGTAACATTAATGAGCCCTGGACGTGCTGACGTGTAAGAGCCATCTGCAGAAAACCAAGCAATTCCTCTGGCAGGAGTCCCACTTCCACACCACATCACTACCTTCAGATCCAACACGGTGCRCAGTCACCTCTGCTGCCGATGGAAAGCACATAGGTGGTTTTCGGCCACTTTGGGGAAACTGGAAAATAAAAAATTCGGGGGTAGAAATAACATACTAAACAACAGTGCTTCCTCCCCGCTTTGCCTACGAAACAAAAGGCCCCTGCAGCATGCATAACTGCAGCAGCAGGGACTGCTGCAGCGTAACACCTTCGACCCCTTTGCAACAAGTCTGTTGCGATAAAAGACTTGCAGTCTCCCTTGGAAATCCTGATGTCTGCTTAGATCTGCTTTGTAACCACCTCGTCAGCTTCTTTTCAAGCAGAAAAAGGTAAAAGCCCTGCTTCTGTTACTGCAGTTCACAGGAGACTGGGGAAAGCAGCCTGTGTGCCGGTGCCTTTGGAAAACAGCCAGGCAGGAGGGTGTGGAGAAGAAAGTAGAAAAAAGCTACCCATTCTGCATTGGTAATTAAAGCTGAAAGAAACCTGCAGAAGCTGGCTACCAGCCTGGGCTGTGCTCTGGACTTCACTGCCAGTTTGCTTTGAGGCGCTCAGTCTTCAAACAAGAATCTCAGTTTTGTTGCGTGGCATTTTACTCTACCGGAGCCCAGTCCTTCAGTGACAAGTTTGCCGTATTAGCGCATAGGAAAGGCTATTTCTGTCGCACAAAGGTTGGTAGTCCAATCCAAATTGTTGGCTGCAGGCTCAAGTCCTGATTTTCTGATGAATCGGCAAAAAAGGTTATTCAGCTCTTTGCTAAGTACTCAACTGCTTGAAACAATGGGAATAACTTTTGAATGCTTAAGCTATTTTCTCACTGCTTGAATTTTCCCTTTTGTTTGGTCTTTGAATGATGGCCTTCTTCAACAGTAGGTTTGGGGTGCTGCACATAAAGTGAGAACTGCCCTTGGGAGGGAGAGATTTAATTGAGGTTGGTGGACAATTTTGCTTTGCCAAGAAGTTCCTCTTATCCTTTATTTTATGTTTCTCTTTCAAACTTGTCTTGGCAGACTGCACTTTTCTTCCTCTTCTGCAAGAATTTTATCTGGACACAAACGGAATATTGCTTATTTTAATTTTAGGCTTACATGAGGAAGCTATTGGAAAAAGTTTGTTGTGGGTCACGCTCTGAAAGCTGACCTTGGTCCCAAAAGGGATATTGAGGCTTCTGCTGCTGTTTCTGGGGAGAGGAAAAACAACAACAACAAAACCCAAAGAAAGGGATTTTTCAGAATGAATTAGAAACTCTCTCTCAGAGGGCCAGGGGTTTTTAAAGCACTTGTGATCAGCCAAAGCCTTATCTGACCCATTCCTCTCGTCCTTGCTTCAAAAAATGTCAATAGGGTGGATGGAAAGAGATTAAATAGGCTGACCGTGTGCCTTCTGAGGAGCACCTGAAAAGCCTCGTGCGTCGCCCCGCTGCAGAAGGTCAGCCAGAGGAGAGGCAAATGGCGCAGGCTTGCCCTYGGACAAGCCTCCTCGCCCCGCAGCCCGGCCCAGCGCAGCCGGCTCCAGCGGGGCTTCCCAGGCAAGAGGCCTCGCGGCTCGGAGGGGCCAGGAGACGCACCAGGGCAGCCCCCGAATCCGGCTTCTGGCAGCGCAGTCTCGAGGAGATGGAGGCACCCGCGCCCCAGCAGGAGCGGAGCGGGACGCCCGCCGGAGCGCAGGCTGGGAGCGGCAGCGCTTCCCCCGCGGAGCCGCGTTCCCGTCGCACAGCGACAGCCGGGGCTACCTCCAAGCCTAACAAAGCCCAGGTCTGCCRCCACGGGACCGCAGACCAGCCGTAAAGAAGAAACAGCTGGTGCTGCCACCAGCTCATGTCTCACCGTGTGAAACTGGGCTCCCAGCTCGCAGGCGTGATTCCTCTCTAGCCGATTTCTACATTCGGAACAAGAATGAGAATGGAAACAGAATCCGTATTTTTCTGAAACACGCTTCAGTTAAAATAATAYCCCATGACGAACAGGAGAAGGCCCCCTGCCCTGCCTGAAACCCTCACYGACGCATTGAGCCTTGGTGAGGGAACACGTCCCAGCAACAGCAGTTCAACGGCCCCCCGCCATCCCCAGCAAAACCCCCGAGTCTGGCAAAGTGCTCAAAGCAACACGGCTCCTCCCGGCTGCTCCCAGCCCGCGCCTGCAGTGCCGGGCACCAGAGCCGAGGAGGAGGACGGTCTCCGTCGAGTCTCCCCCAGGAGAGAGAGGAAAGGGCCCGAGTGGGGTGTAGGCACATGAGGACACCGGACATGCACACGCGTGTGCACACACATGCGGGGGAGCAGCCGGCACTGGGAACRAAGCGGGGCAGGTCACACTGCGCAAGCGTGCTGGAAGGGTTACGCTCATGAGGTGGGCGCAGGGCAGGGGGAAAAGAGTAAAGGGACATGCAAGCGCTCCTCTGAGCCTTCCCAGGACACACAAGGGATTGTCCCTCACAAGGAGGGTTAAAACTTGCAACCTCTGGCACTCACCACGTCTTCCTAAGCTACAAGTTTAACCCTCTTTTCTCCCGAGGCACGTGAAGAGCTGTGACTCTTTACGGCAGACAGATTTCCTTCAATTTGCTTGAAACTGAAGCCTGACGGTATGGGGTGTGACACACAAAGTCCATGGGCCACGAATCCTAAAGCCACAGCCCRCGGAAGCGGTGCCAGCGAAGCAGGCTGTCACCGGGAGGGTCCCCCCGGGAGCTGCCGCAGCACGAGGAGCTGCCCCAAGAGGAAGGAGCCCGGTGCCMGGCAGCTGAGAGGGGACCAGAGCGTGCCCCTGCCTCTGACACCCAAGAAAGTAACTGAAACCGAACTCCGACATCACCGCACCCGCCTGCCAGACCCCGAGGGCTCGGGTTCAGGTTCTCAGGAAGGCCGTATGCTCACGCTGCCRCAGAAACAGAATATAAGGCAGGTTAAAAACTGTCAATGAAACAAACATCCAAACTCATCACCCAAAAGCAATGAAAAATTGACCATTATGGCTTCGATCTGGGAGTCTCAGAAATAAGAGAGGGGCAAGAGTACTCACAATAATGTAAAGACAATTTTGTCTCTGAAGATACCCCCTTATTTCACTGTGAAAGATTCAATGARATTTGGAAGGAAGGGGCTACAGGTTCAGGCTGGCTCTGAGTAAAGGATGCCTACRCGGCAGCAGTGCATTAGCAGAAGGTACATTCATTTGTCCATGCCTTTGGGCCCCTTCTTGTAAGGCGATAAACACTCACAGAATGAAAGTCCATGAGGAAACTGTGTATTTAACGGAGAGTTTGGGTTACACACTGTAAAGCSGAGCTCAAGTCATGTTCTAAATGTTTGTTAACACTAATGCATGCAACTTACAAATTTCACTTTTTTTTTWAAATAAACATATAACTGCAATTTCTCTCCTCAAACCTCAGATCTCTCAGAATATACTACTTTCCCAGATTCATAGAAAATATATTTTCTATTCCATTACCATACATTTCCACTAATTTTGTGCTTGATTCCAAAGCCTCCCAGTAAACGTATGGGAAGAACATGAAGGGAGGAAGACAGACTGGTGATTAAGGTTAAAAGAAAAGAAAAAGAAAAAAAGAAGAACAAGAAAAAAGCCATTCGCCAAAGATTCACCACTTATCCCAAGAATACATCTCTCATCCTTTGAGCACGCCCTGAGCAACCACAACGTAACCCCGTGCGCTCCAGCTCCGAACACTCCCGTTAACAAAAGCAGAAGCTATCAGAGTAGTAAGCTTTACAGAAAAGGTCGCAGCCAGGCCTGGGAACAGTTTACGAAAAGAAAACACCAGCCCTTAACTTAAGATCACTGACTGCTTTGCCAACTGCACAAATGTGTCTTTCTTGAAACCAGTTCAACGCTGATCTTTATGGAAGTAGTGTCAGCACACGAAAATAGCGCTGACCATCTGCAGCACTCCAGACCTCGACCGCAGCTGGCCCAGCAGCACGGCACGACTCGCCAGCTCCCCAGCTCCCTGCCTGCGGAGACACAGCAGGCTCCGCGCCCCGCCGCTGCCGATAACGGAGATAATACCGCAGAGCGTTTGCTTAGAGAACTGAAGCCTGTCCAGCTGCCAATGGGCAAAGCGGAGCAGACAGGAGACACCACTCCGGCCAGTAAGGTAACAGACTCTGCCGCAGCTTACGCAGTTTTTACGCTGTTTTATAAGGCAGTTGGAAAGGGCTTATGCTGTAAATCCGTTTCGTAGCTGAAGAGGGACCACACGTGCAATTTTATACTTCTTTCCAGGTGAAAGACTGCCTTTTCATTACATGTTTCTGTACGTTACCAATGCTCTCAAACATTCTCTTTTAATTTCTAAATAACTACCGCTATAGTGGGGGGTTTTTTTTAAGTTGACAAATAAGGTGAACAGGAAATCACCCACGTGTTATGCAAACTAAAAACAAGTTAATTAGAACACAAATGAGCAGTCATAACTGTAAATAAATACAGAAAACCAAGGCAGACGAACTCCCACACCTATTAGTCTGAGACATGGAACAGCCTCAAGCTACGCCACCAAAGACTACTGATCTACAGGTAAGGATTGCTCTGTATTGGGTATCTTAGCAAAAGACATTTTTCTTAAGCAACTACTTTTGTTTTAATTTATGACTGAGGAAACRTAACTATATAAAACTCATAGCTTAAACCATCAGAAAGTAGAATTAAAAATCAAATATTTAAATGACAAATGTTACTGTTAAAATACARTATTAAAGGGAACAATTTCTTTATTTGAGCGACATTTTGCTTCTTTTAAATATCCGGTTTCAGGACAATAAAATCACTAATCATTAAAATGTTTTATTGACATACTCATACTAGAATAATTCCAAATTTGATAGGACAGTTGCTTTTAAAAGCTGCTTCTATTAATCCTCTAATATCAAATCATAAACTGACCATTCCTAATACCCTCGTCCTAACTTTTCCTCTTACATCCACTACTCCCTAACTCACACACTGTAACTGATGGGAGATAGGAAGGATCTCGGTGGGGGTTCTTTGAGGCTTCATTAAAAAAACTGAATATTTGGGTTAGATCTGAAAATGATCCTACATGCAAACAGCTCAAAGCATTGCCCAGCGAATATCAGGGTTTACACAGATACTTCATAGGCTCTAATCTTTTAATGCTAAAAGGTTGTGGTTTTAGAATAATTTAGACCCTTGCCTAAAAATCAGAAATAAAAATAGAATTAAAAATTTAACTTATCAGGAAAATTAGGCTGTTAAATTTCAGATTTCAAAAGTAGCATAGGGACTCCTGGACCGTAAGAAGAAATGAAACAATTACTGGTAAGTTTTGCAAGACAGAAATAAAATTCTACCCTTGAGGTGTCCTCACACTGCAACCAAATGAGCTTACCCTGCCCTTCAAAGAGCCTGCTATTTTAACAAGAAATAAACAATCTTATCTACGGCTGTTCTTTATACCTGTTGGCTCTCCTCACTCACTTTTTTCCTTCAGAACACCAGAAATTAATCATACACACCAAGAAAACATCACATATGATCTAACTGCCTGTAATAAAGGAAAATCTGTTATAAAATGCCATCAACGCTAAACGCCGTCTGCACTAACCAGGGCCATTTTACGAGGCACACCTCCTCCTGCCGAGTTAACAGCAGCAAGTCTTTTACTTAAGCTTTGTTTGCGAACTTGGCAGAAGCAAGGCGCGGGAGGGCGAGACGCTAAGCGTGTGTGTCCTGGGTTCGGCTGGCATAGTTAATTTTCTTCCTAGTAGCTGGGATAGTGCTGTGCTTTGGATTTAGTATGMGAAKAATGTTGATAACACACCGATGTTTTAGTTGTTGCTAAGTAGTGCTTACACTCGTCAAGGACTTTCCAGCTTCCCGTGCTCTGCTCTGGCCTCCCCACACCCCCCCCACACCCCTGCCTCCTGCCAGGGCGGAGCAGCACRCTGCATTGCTTTGTCCAACCTGAGGATAAAAACGTTTATTTTCCTCATCACTGGATTACCTGAAAATGTCAGCTTGCAAAATTTTTTCATTTTTAAAGGGTGAGCAGAYGGGGAGGAGAGGAAGGAAGGAGGGGAGCAAGCAGAACAAAAGTGCAGTGCTCAGATCTGCATCAGTTTCAGAAACAGATGTTTTGTATCCAACTGGAAATGAGAATTCATTCAATCGTAAAAAAGTCAGGACTTTCTACTGCAATACTGCATACTTCTGAAAGGTGTTAATGGGACTCCTCTCAGCCCAATCACTGGCAGGAAATGTTTGTAATGCACTGAACTTACAAGCTTGGGAATGTTTTTTGCAAATATAAGGAATGAGAAACACAGATATAATCATTAACCAGTACGGATTTATGAATATTGGCTGTGTTATACAAAGAAGTTCAAATCTTTACACACACTCCCCCAAGAATTATACAACCAACCAAAAGAATACAGGCAGCCAGGGGCAAATATAGTCCCAACAAAGCAATGTGACAGAAGATGTCACAGCTTTATTCCATGTTTTTTGTTAAAATAACACTTTAAAGGTTAGATAATATAGCCAATTTCTTCCAAACTGAGCAAGTCAACTGCCCCCTTCAGTTAAGAGGCAAGGAAGAAAAGACAATCCAGGCTAGGACCCGCTGCCGCCCAGCGCAAAGCAAAGGGCTGCAGATGAACGCCGTGGTGGTCCGGGTGCTGCCACCCCACTAGGTGACATGGGGTCCCTGCCTACCAGGTCATTCGAAGGGCGGCAGTCCCTGCGCAGGCATTAGCGATGCTAAGTGGGGACACTGGCAGAAGGGGCTTGAGGATGAGATGCACCCAGGAGGAAGACGACGGTACACAAGGCAGACAGTTCACAAGGCCCGACAGCACCATCGGGACTGGCACACGATCTTAAGAAAGCCCCAGAGGACAGCGTTGTGAGTCGCAAGAGGTCCGARTCCAGCTTTTTGTTTGATTCATCACACGTTTGGGCAGTCAGGAGTTTGGAAATAAAATATCGTCGCATGAAGAAATACCTCCCTCCATCACCGACTGCTACCTCCGCACTAAAATATCCTGAATTTTGCTTTTTTGGATCAAAAGTGAGAAGCACTGTTCAGGTGTGAAGAGTTGTTTACACTTCTGTTCTTCCCCTTCCTAACCGTAGCGGCAGACAGGACATACCCACCGCGTCACCCAGGCTCGCCTGGCTCGGCGGGAGCCGCTGCCACTCATGGGGACGCAGGAGCAGCARCCTTCAGGGGACACATGGCCTTCCTCAGCCACTTTCCAGGGGACGCCACTCTCACCAGCACCCCAGTGAGCAGCCTGAGTAGAAACATGGCTCACGCAGTCCTCTGTCTTCTCACACAAGATGTGAGTGGTCTTGAAAGCAAGAGCTGGAAGGCACAGCAGCAAGGAACCGACACCCGCTAGAAGTTACTGCCACACTTATCGATCCCCCTTTTCTCCGAGCCACCCCAGAGGAAGCGTGCACTGAGCAGCACCACGTATGATGCTATCTCACAGTTACTTGCTTACTACTTCCTTCGACAGGAAGCTATTTTTTCTGTCATCCTAATTTGACTGTTCATCCCATTTTCCTCCACTACATTCTATGCATGTATGACAAACAAGAACAACTACCACCCAATAGGCCATTTTAAAGGGCTGAAATAGTACGTAGCGTGTTTTGCATACTTCTATTCTCTGAAGTATTAAAATCCAGACATTGCCTTATGACAAACGTTATAATAAGAACAGAAAAATAACGAAATCTTAGTCTCTTGGCAAACTTGCAAGAAGTCAAACGTACCAACATATCTCCACAGTCACTGCCAAAAATGCCTTCCAAAGGAGACCGGCAATTACAACCATGGACCCTGAACGTCTCCACCCCGGCACCTACCCCGCCGGCTGCCGGGTTGGGCACTTTTGCGGAGACGCGGAGAGGGAGCAGACCAGCCCTGAGCACGCGCCGGCTGAGAAATGCCCCGGCGAGCGGGGGAGAGGGCTTTCCCTTGGACAGCCCCCGCCAGCTCGGACCCCCAGAACGCCCAGCCGGGCGCCTTCAGAGACAACCCGGAGGACGGAGAGACGGGATCCCACCGCCTGCAAATCGCAGCTAGCAGGCCCTGCTTTTATTTCCCTCCGCCGGTTCAGCTCCTAACGACCTCGTGAGCATGCCCACCCTTTTAAGCCCCCCAGGAGGCCCCCAGCAGCCTGCCCTGATGGCTTCCAGCCGGCGGCCGCCTGCGCACTCTGCTCGGAGCGGGAGCCCCGGAGCGCGGGAGCCCCGGAGCGCGGGGCAGGCGGCTCGCACCGCGGTGGCCAGGGACACACCTCCAAACTGGGGGCTGCCTTCCAATGGATTACACCAGCGTGGCCGGGACTGCAAGTTCAGACCACCACCGATACTCCTACCACATTAGAAAGAAAATCTTAAAAAAATGATTCTTCTTTTAGCACAACTCAGCACAATTCGCAATTGCCGTGTTTTGTGTATCGCACTTCCTCTTTCTCTAGATTTCTCATAACATCAGAGWTAACATTTGGCATGATCTTCTTCCCTGATAAACTCCACTTTGCAGTACAAAAAAGATTTCTGGGGACAGTGACCACTGTCAACAATTCCTGACCCAGTAATTGCATTGCATATTTATTTATCAAGTGGCTGCGTTAATTTCCATAAATAGCTAAAATGGGCATTCAGTACTACAGAACCTTCACTATATTCAGGGTAAAAAAAAAAAAAAAACCACACACCAAACTTGTAAATATTATTCTTATGTTCAGTAAAGCAGCCATGAACTTTGAAATTTGACAGCCAAGTTACAGAAGTCAAGAAAAAGTGCCTTAATGATATTGGAAGGGTTACAAATAGTAGCATAAGAGTTTGAATACAGAAAGAACTAAGCATTTTTGATGGTTTATGCAACTTTCCTTTTGTGTATTTTGCCAAGACAACATGATTTGCAAATTGAGAAAGTTCAAAACTTTCATATATTTTACCAAATCAATCTTGTTAATTTGGTGAATCAAGTTTGCTGGTTTTGCACAACCAGCTGATATTATTTACATAGAATAAATATACTTTATGCTGGACCAAGCATTTGAACACGAAATGCTGTTCAAGTATGAAAGGCTATTCTCACATACAAATCACAAATTGCTGGGTGCTAATACAAACCCTCCAACACACGCCAGCAAATAGCAGCAGTTACGCAGCAACAAAAAACCCAGCAATGTTTTAAGAATTGGGGAAAAGGAACAAAAAAAAGAATCCTTAAGCTTAGTCATCACTTCAGGTAGCATTTGGACAAAAAGGTCCTAAATTGACCCAGCAATTAATGTCAAATGAGGAGTATTCACAGTTTCCAGATGAACCCCAACGTGGAATGAGGGGTGAATATCTATGCTCATTTCAAGCCACATATCACTTGGTGGAGCCACTGCAAGTTCTCATGTTCTCACGAGAGAAGAGGATGTTCTCATTATGAAGGTGTAAGGGCAGCCTGAACAAGAATGCAACCAGAACAAGCATGAAAGGGCAGCTCCTCTACAAAGCAGAAGCATGCCTTCTGCCAGCTCCATGCAACCCACCTCTGCAATCCACGAACCAGCAGGAGTGCAGCCATCGCGGTGGCTGTGGTTCTGAGGATCCAGAAGCACCAAGCAGCTGCATGAAGGCCACTCTGTTAGACTGATTCTTTACCAGAGCACAGGAGTCGGACCTCGTGGTACCACATCGCCACAACTCCTACAGGATCCACACTGGGACCCACAACTGATGGGGGGAACAGGCTAGCGACGTGACAGTGTTCGCTATCAATGCTGAATTATTCAGAGCAGCAGGGACAAGGCCTCTGGGAAAGAGCCGAGTGTGTGACTAGGTGACAAAAAGAGCAGATAAAATTGATCATGAACACAAATGACGTGATGCACGGCAGGGGGGACACAAAAGCCTCTAGCCTTACCCATGCAGTGATGGGCTCCAGGCTGAACATGACTGCTCTATGACTCTGTCCCTAACCAGTTTTGAAGTCCTGCTGAAAGATCTGAAGACTTGTCTGCAGAACTGATCATCAGACGGTCTAAACAGGCGCTGCACTGCGGGAACCCCTCAGCACTGCAGAATTACACTGTCCTGTGTTATAACACACAACTCTAACAACTGTATTCTCCTGTCTCTCACATAGGTCTCCCAGCAAGAGAAGAGGCCCTGTGCCTGAGAATGGAAGGCGCTCTAGACCCTTAACAAAAAGCACCACAGCGGTCARATCAAGAAAGGTAAGGACAAGCCATTGATACTGAAAGACTTCCAGAGTCTAGCTTGGACTTTGGCAGTGGGAAGAGAACAGTTTTCAAAAACAGTGTTACCATCTTAAAAATGCCAATCATTATTGGTGCTTTCCAGTTGTCTGAGTGGATGGTTGAAGGATACAGAGGGAAAAGTGGAGATCCTTCTAGTTTTAGCAGTATCACCCCAAACCTTACCCATTATCACCTCCTAATCCTAACACACCTATTCACACGGTAGTTATAACACCCGCTCTCCACACCATCTTCTTCCTTTAAAAACCCAGCCAAACAAAAACAAATGCCTTGATGACTAGAGCTTAAACATAAAGATAGGATGGCAGGTCTTCTTACGGGAGAACTACCAGGAAGAGATTAACTGCAGGCTTTGGGTGTGAACATGGGTAACACCTGCTCCATTGCTCCACTTACCCATGTGAGTTCCAGAACAACACCTAAGCTGGTCAGCCTTTACAGTATCTGCAAAAGAGATACAGACAACAATATACCAAAGGAAACAATTTTAGCTATTTAAAAGAAAATTTCCATTTCTAGTTATTGCAAGGTTGCATTCAGGTTCCAATCTGTTACATGGAGGCATCAGCTACCGACTCTGAATTGTGGCAACAAGGACATTCTTTATTTTCTAAAAGATGGGGTGGGTTGTTTTCCCAGCTCTATGTTTTTTCCAGTTGCCTAGGTTTTCATTTGCCAAATACAGCAGCATTGTATCTATATCTGTTCTGCCCTTCCTACAGAGGATAATCCACCCCCATAAACATTCTGTCAAAGAAAAGCAGACAGCAGATGTGATTTCTTCTTGGASATCCTCTAAAATTTAAATCTGAATGACTTGAGAGGACAGCTCTAGCTTCTACGTTATGCTAACACACAGTCACACTCCTGTACATTGTGCTACTAAAAGTAAAAGTTTAAAGCAAACTGTGCTAGCTGCACATAAGGCTTTCTTTCAAGTGAACATTAGGAAATACTGGCATACACTAGATATTTCCACGCCTGACTAACAGAAGAGTGTTTCCTATGCCTGTATACAAAACAGAACACTTGTACAAGGAATATTCATATCCCTCACATGCCTCCTGGAAAACCAGTGCTAAAAATACATACTGGTCCTTAAGGGTTGATGAGATGTATTTACAGTCACAAAATCACTGTGGCTCAGTCCCCTGCCTAGGTCGCAGCGCGTAGGGGCAGCACAGGGCTTGAAGACAACGGATTAAGGTCAAACAGAGAAGCAAGTGGATTCTCTGTTCCAAACAGCAGTATGCCCTCGAACGTCATCAAAAAGTGAGATGGCACCGCTTGGAAAATACTTACTATGCATCCCTACTGGAAATGATAATGTGGCGATTTCTGAGAAGTGTGCCAAGTTTATTTTGAAGTAAGAGTAGAAATCTTATACTCATGAATGGAAAGCATAGCACCATTTTATCTTACTGAGATAATCTTTCTCTGCTTATAGGAACAAAGATATTGTAAGATGTTCAACTCCAGCACAAATTCCTCGGGAAACAACTGCGGTCACAGCACAGTAGTAACTAGGACGGTCATTCCCCTGGTCTACTGTTTTATTTTCATAGTAGGACTCTTGCTGAATGGTGTGGCAGCATGGATCTTTCTGTATGTTTCTAGCGAAAAGAGTTTTATTGTCTATCTCAAAAACATCGTTGTTGCCGATCTCCTAATGAGCTTGACATTTCCTTTCAAAATTCTTGCCGATTCAGAAATTGCACCTCCACAGCTCAACACGTTTGTGTGCAGATACTCTGCTGTTGTTTTTTACACAAACATGTATATCGGGATAACATTTTTTGGCCTCATAGGTTTTGACAGATACTACAAAATTGTAAAGCCTTTATTCACCTCCTTTGTTCACACGGTTAACTACAGTAAGGTCGTCTCTATAATCATATGGTTATTGTTAATGCTTATATCATTTCCAAATATGATTTTAACTAATGAAATCACTAAAGAAAATTATTCCAGCAAATGTATAGGTCTTAAAAGTGAGCTTGGCAGACAGTGGCACGAGGCATCAAGTTATATTTGCACAGGGATATTCTGGGTTGTTTTTCTTCTGCTAATCATTTTTTACACTTCTATATCAAAAAAAGTATATAGCTCTTATAAAAAATTCAGAAGGAACTCAGATGTGACCAAGAGAAAAACCAGCCGTAACATATTCAGTATCATGTTTGTGTTTGTCATTTGTTTTGTACCCTATCACCTCTGCAGAATACCATACACTCTAAGTCAAACGAGCTCACAGTTCAACTGCCAGTCAAAAAAAACTCTGTTCTATGCAAAGGAGTTTACTCTTGTACTGTCTGCTGCAAATGTGTGCCTTGATCCCATTATTTATTTTTTCCTCTGCTTACCCTTCAAAGAAAAACTGTATCAAAAACTGCATCTCAAGCTGGAAACTTCAAGTGATGTTGAAATCTCTAAATCCAGAAGATCAAACACACTTCGGGAAAGTATAAACATAGTGTAGGTTCAGGTCTAAAATAATGCATGTTTCAGAAAGTTATTCAAGAATTCAAGTCTCAAACTGAACAGATGAGAACCAGCAATAAAACAGAAAAAAGGTTTCAGCATAAAATACCAACTGGTGTTTCTMTGTATAAAAACATTATTGCATGTTGCCAATATATTTACTACGTGCTGTTTCAGCTGATGCTATGATTGCATTATGGTGTGATATGACCTATCTGGATCTCAAAAAAAGAGAAAGGAATAACTGGAACACCACATTCTGGAGCTCCAGGCCATGGTTCTCTGAACGGATTATCCAACAGGCTCAACAATCAAAGCGATCACGAAGCCAGGCACGACCCACACGCCGGTCAGCAAAGCAGCCTGAAGGGCCTGGGGACAACTGACAGCTCCACCTCGGCTGGCGCAGACCCCTCAGAAGCAATACGATGAAGTTCAGCACAAGTCTCTCCGACTTGGCCTCCACCAGCCCATAAAAGAGGACTGAGACCCTGGGGGGAAGCTCTCTCGTGTCTTTACCAGCTCACAAAGCAAAGCGCTGAAGGCAATACGCAGCTTAAGGAAGAACTCTATTCCAACAACTGGGGGGGCGGAAAAAAGATTTAAAAAAAAAAAAAAAAAGGAAAAAATATACAGATCAATGCACAGAGCCAGAAAAACCCTTGGTAAAATTTAGAGAGAGAGAGAGAGAGATATATTGGTTTTTTAATATATGTATATTTTTATATATATATATATATATATATATGATTTCTTAAGGGAAACATTCTATAAAATCAGAATTAAACGTGATTATTTGTCACCCTCAGGCACCAAATGTCAGAGTACTATAAAATGTGGTGCTCAATATAATCAAGTGTTTAAAGAGAATCCTTCTATAAACTAAATAGCACAGTTACACTGTACCATATTCCTCAGGACTTTTCTGAAATAACATGGTGTACACCAAAAATGTTCATACCAACCTGACTGAGATTTTAGTAACTCCCTTTCTGTTGCAGCAGGAGGTAAGAAGACTCAAGGAGCCATTTGAAAACACACACATATAGCTGTCTAGAAACTCTGGGGTATATTTAAATCCAGAAAGAATGATTTGTTGGTTTTCCTATGCTTTTGGCACGACGATAAAGCATTTCTCTCTGTACAAAGGTAATAGCTGAAAGCCACCAACCTTCTATATATAAATATAATCTCTTTTTTAACTGTATTTTTCAGTGCAGCTTTTTTTTTTTTTTGATTGATTTTATCATTGTACAGGGAACACACACTAGTGCATAAAGTACGCACAAAAGCTTTCAGGCAATGGTTCTGGAAGCGGGATGCTTTCATTTTACTTAACAAAGAAGATACAGAACAGAAATAACATGCGCTTCACCTTTCTGCCACTACGTTTCATTTTAGTCCTAACAGATAATCTCTCAAGGTGAAAGATTTTTAAATATATGGTCTCTGAACATTCTCCAAGGCTGTGGGTAATTCTCTTGGTCTGAGATGACGGATCTAAACCAACAGTATTCTACCATCACACAGGATTATATTTAAACTAAAGGACCGGGCGGCTCTTTAAACTGCCTGCTGCGCCTAAACTCACCTTTCTGGAGCGTACTGACCTCCCTTTACTTCCCGCCTGCCCGAAGCGCAGACCCCCGGGGGGCCTGGGGGCCCCTCAGCCCGAACCAGCCCGTAGGGACTACGGCAGAAAGTTGCATTTTGGTTGTGTTTTTTAAAGAAAATACATAAAAGATTGTTTATACGGTTCTTTAGAGYTCCCTGACTCTTGTCGAACTGAGACTTCCCAGGCTCTTCCCCCCAAGCCAGGGCAATAGTCTGCACGGGGAGGGAATCTGTTGCTTTGTGGGAGATTGTCATTTATGGCAAAAACATTTAGTACCTTACATGGCATGGCTTGGCTACGTAAATCTAAATAACTGCAGCTGTGAAAGCACTTCCACAATATATATTTGTATAACTTTTAATTACTTTGCAAACTTTGAAAAAATTATTTATATTGTAAAATTGTTTCCTCACTCTACCAGATTACTGATATTAAAACAACAAAAATCTACATAAGGCACCCAGGGGAAAGTATGCGGACCAACACACTTGTGAAAAAGTGACCCTAAATTTCTAGCTTTTGGTTCGCTTTGAACTGGGATGGAAAGGTATGGGGCCAACATTTTTTTTCTGCGCTGGGTAAGTTAATTCTTTCACACCTTTCCCAGCGCATCTCGCCTCAGATAAACCTGGCCAGCTCCCTCAGACACCCAGAAGTCTTGTAGTCACACCAAGTACCAGCTCTTGCTTTGTCCACCTGCCACCTGGAGGAATTTCCCTAAAATCCTTGCAGTGGAAGTTACGGGTAACCCAGAGCTACAGAAGGTCCCCGTCTGACAGCGACCCAGTCCCCAGCTGCAGCTCATCCTCCTGACTTACTCGTGACTCCCCCCATTCCACTGCAGGAACAAGCAGCTGGGTTTGGTCTGTTTATTCTTTGGAGAGGTAGGTTATTCAGCTGGACCTGGAACCTCTGGCAAAGGCGAGGTGCCCCTGGGAAGAGCAAGCGTGCATCRCGGGCTGCCAGAGACATCGAACACACACATTTGCACAGACAAGTTGTCGTGCTCAGACATTTCAGCCTCTCCCCCCCAAGCCTGGTGGAGTTCCCAGCCATCCCTTTGTAAGGAGACACTGTTCTGCWGTTCAAAACCTTGAGATAGCACCCAGGTAGAGTGGCATAAATCTGCTTCAAAAAGCCCATAAACGTCTCACATTTTAARCTATGCATCACCTCACAGACCTGCCCCAGCCTTTAGCGACACCGCACAGCTATCTGCCCAGAAGCCATCTCAGCATTACACTGGACAAATGGCAATGCTGCAGTTATTGAGGAATGGGTTATTTATGCCAATATCGTGGTGTATGGCTTCAAAATGGACCATTTTCTCTGCCACTCATAGAGCATAGGAAAAGAGCTAAACCTAGCAAATGGAAATCCTTCCTCCAAACACTATTTCAGGAGAGAAAGATCACAACTACCTCAACATATAAAAAAAAAAATCCTGGTTGTGCAGAAATCAGCAATGAAACTCTCAGAGAGTTTAATTTTGCAGGATGTCATCTCAAAAAATTATCTCTATTGTAAAAAAACAACAAAAACAACTCACCAAAGAGGGTGCAGATGCCACTTTAATCTACCTAACAAGGCCACACAGACACAACCAGCAGATGTAACGAGGGAGCACCCCGTGTATTTGCTAACTTGAACACGGAAGGGACAGGAGGGAAGGGCTAGTTACTCTCTGCCAACACCCTCACACGTATTCTCCCATCTCACCCCAGTAARTCAGTCTTTTATTATTTTTATGAGAGCATCTTCACGTACAATAATCATCACTTCAGGGCACTGCATATCTGTAAAACACTGTTCAAACAATTAAAACCAAATATTGATAATTGACGGAAGGCGACAGGGCAGGCTAAGGAGCTCCTCGCTCTTTGACGGTCGTGCTCTGCTGGCTGCCGATGACGTTGACCCCCAGGACGTGGTTATCTACCCGTAGTATCTGGAGTTCACGCAGCGCTGTGYGCCGAGCAGAGCGGATCCCCCCGCCTCCGGCAGGCTCAGTGAGACGGGCTACACTGAACACATCTTACCTCCTTATGCTCGGAAATAAATATATGAATCAGTTTTTTCCTCATCAGAAATAGCTGTTTCTGCTCAGAATTCCTAACTACCCTGTGCCAAGATCACTCATATTTTTCATTTACAATGCAGACATTACAATGGGATAAAAAATTTCAATCTGTCAATGAAAGTCATGAAAAGCARAAAGAGAAAATACTGAACTTGCTAGTTTGTACATGTTTGTACATGAAAAAAACTTCTTGGCTATTGATTGAAGGATGGCAAAGACACCACTCAAAGATTGCTCCTCAAAGACGTACCTCAATACCAAAACAGTGACTGTGACAGCCGCGCACAGAAAGAGAGGAAAACTCTCTCAGGACTAATTTGTACCATCTGCTCATTACTGTGCCTCTGATGTTTTGAATGCTTCTCTCACAACTGAAGATAAGCTGAAAGAAAATCAACTGTTTGCAAGCGGGTTTTGATTTTTTTTCCTGTCTACCATCATATAAATGATACAAAATCATGCTAAAACCAGGGTTTCCCATCAGTTCTCTATCACATATCAACTGCAGAATTTCCACCCACGCACATCTGTCTGGCTCATACAGGCACATAAACACACACTRAAGAAATCAAAACTCAAAATTAAATCTCAAACTTTTGGTGCCTTTAACAGCACACTTATACAGAGGGACGCCCAGCAGAGCCACATCCCTCATGCCAGTAATCCCCCCAAAACGTGGTCCAATGCAGCCATCTCCTGAACACACCTCTGGAGATCTGCCATCTCCCTCGGGAGACAGCGTCACTGCCCGGACCGGGAGGAGGAACCTCCGCGGGGCTCTGCCCRTGCCTCCCTCCCTCCGGGGGCTGCRGGGCTCGACCCCCTGCCGCAGGCAGCCTGACCCTGCTTTCGGGCTGCTTCGTGCGGCRAGGATGCTTCTCCTGGGAGAGGGAAGGGCTCCTGCTCCCCCAGCACCGTCCCATGCCGCAGGAAGCTTACAGTTACCTTCCCCCACCTAAGCGTGGGTGAAATTTCTCCCACTGCACCCAACGCTGGGAAATCTGACAGAGGGTCCACGTGGGCACAAAGTGCAAATAAGCCTTACTTTTGTAACTGCACAGAAAGTAGGCTCAAAACCCTTACATAAAGGAATCATGTAACTCTATGCTTGCCATCTTCCTGATTTAAAAGATACAGGGATATGAATGATATAGATTCAAACATTAGCTTCCTAACAGTTGGATTAACAGGTTGCTATATATTTTCCTCATTTAAAGAGAGGAGATCGCACAGAGCCTTGAACATCCGTGCCTGGCCAGTGCTTGCTAATTTTTAATGTTCTCCAGGACTGAAGACAAGGAACGCACAACAAAAACGAGCGGCTCGGAGACATCCCCTCACCATCAGCTGCACCCGCCTGGCAGCCGCAGAAATAAGGACAAACATACTGTAAATGCACACTCGCATGCAACCCTGCCTGTGCTCCTCCAATACAAAATTTAAAAAAGTTGTCCTTTTAAACTTAGCTGCACCCCTTATAGTGCATCTGTAATTAACTTTAATCCCAAATAAGTCCCACGGGACCCTTACCTGAGGAGGCTTAAGTAAATAACCCCTGAGGCGACCTGCTGAAGGGGGAGGAGAAAACATAAGGTGGCATCTCCCAGGGGACTCGTCAGGACCCTGAGCGCTGGCACACGCCGTGCTAGCGCTGGGGATGTCACGCGATGGTTACACACAGGGTCCATCCCGAACCAGCAGAGCCCGGCCGGGCAGACGCCCGCTCTCCCACACCCCGGGCAGCCCCAACCCTCCCCGCACAGGACGTAACATTGCACAGCTTCCAAGAGCCAAACCCCAGGCGAGGAGAACCCACAAGGACTCCGAGGTACATCCAAACTCACTCCCCCCCCACACTGGCTACTCTCACACCCTTCACGTGGAGAGGTATCAGCAGTGATCCTGACACAAGGACCACCCGCGTAAATCCTTGGTGTGCCCAATTCAAAACACAAGGCTCCTGATCCTCTTTCGGATTTAGGGCTCATCAGATTTAGGGCTTTTTTTAAGCTTTGAATGCTATTTTTCCTAGCTTTGTTCTCAGAAATTATTTAATCATTTTGGCTGAATTCCCACCCACACCAGCACCCCTTCCCTTCTTTGCACCACCACCCAATCCCAGGATTCAGCCTAAGCAGGCACGCATCATGGAAAATTTCAAATCAAAAGTAAAAAATTCAGCAAAGTTTAAACCACCAAAAATAGGGTTTTATGATGAGAAGTGCTCAGCAACTTTAATTACAGCAAAATCTACCATCTGCATCTGTAATTTATGAACTAAAATGGCCTTTTAAGTTTGACATATAGGCAGGGGAAGAGGATGACACTGAACCRCAATAAAAACAGAATTACAACGCAGTAGACTCGCGTTCTCATGTTTCKTCTCGTCCCAAAACACTTCTGTAGGAAGTGTAGACCATTCTTCAGTAAAGGTTTACCTAACCATCACCTTGCATTTTTAGACCTGGAAAAGTTTTCYGAGCTGTACACTGACTCTACAGAAAAGGGGAGACACAAACACACACACACACAGAAAAAACTGACTGAATGCTACATTTCAAGTTTAAAAAAAAAAAATACAAGTATGGAAAGATCAGTTTTGCATGATGAGCCTAACACCATAAAACTAGTCCGTGTTTGCTCAAAACCGAACATAGGATCGTTCCAGACTATGAAGCTTTGCAAACATTTCGACAAATATGGTCTGAACTTTAAGCTTATGACTAAACTTAAAACCAGACATTCTTTATTTGTTTCTTCACAAAGCTCTGGTACGTGATTTGTAAATTCCTGTGGATTTCCAGTTACAACATAGTGCTAACATTTTGGGGTTTCAGTATCCCCATCAGTACCTCTGCCCACTAGCCTGGTCTTAGACATTTTCTTCTGGTTTTTTTTGGAGAGGGGAAAAGAAGGAAAAAAAAAAAAAAAAAAAGGGCAAAAGCTTACTTATAAACATTTCTCCTATACCCCTAATGTGTCATTTTTATTTTTAATAGTGCTTGGCAAATGTCCAAAGGTTTAGAATTTTAATTGCTATCAGTAGAATCCCTATGTGCCTTTAAATCTGAAAAAAATCTAGAAAAAACCTGGAATTTCATGCAGGAATATTATAATGAATGAAGGCCAATTACATTGCAAAACCCTGATACCAGATAGATTTTAAATATAAGACATGTAGGATGAGGGGGAGAGAGTTTCAGGTTTAAAAAAAAAAAAAAAAAAAAAGGCAAAGAAACGGCCACTGGTGTTGCACATCTACAGCCCCAGGTCAAGAATCTGGGCCTAACCTGATGAAGTTTTAGGAACTACATAAAAAAGTCCACATGTTGGGGCTGACCAAACCATACACGTCTGGTCACCCTTACATACGTGAACACATGATAAACATTCAAACTTAAATCTTCAGGCTTGATGTTAGGAGGAGTGAAAACTGCCCTGCCTCCGGGTCCGCTGGCTATCAGCCAGCTTACAGCACTGCCCACCGTCCCCGCCGGCTCTCCGAGGCAGAGGGGTCAAGCAACTCTGACCATCTTTCCTCCACAGAAATGTATTCTGAATTGCAGTAACTGTAATAACGCATGCTACTGGCCMCATCGAGATGTCTAACTCGGCTCTCTCGCAGCCATTTGTCTCCCCACCGTTCTCCACCCCGTTCCCGCAGCCCCGACGCCCGACGGCCGCGCTGCGCGGGCAGAGCCCGCCGAAGAAGGGCAGAGCCCGCCAAAGAAGGGCAGAGCCCGCCAAAGAAGGGCAGAGCCCGCCAAAGAAGGGCAGAGCCCGCCGCGTGCCACCTCCCCGCCGGCTCCCGCGCGAGAGGAAGGAAAAAGGTCTCTGGGCTGTTCCGTGAACACTTGCATTTTTCTGTCACCTCTCTTTTAGGTAACTTCCACGTGGTTTAGTTATTTGAATGCTGGTTTTAACTGCGTCAATCAGCACATTTAAAAACCACAGACACGTTTCAAAAAACCAGCAGACGCAGCCAGAGGGAAAGATTAACACGCTACTGGACTGCGAGAGCAGTCGCCGAGAGACATCAGRCCTTTGCAGACTAATGCGCAGAAGACCCCAGAGACCACTGAGACAGGTACGTGCTTTTAGTCTTCCTCTGTTCCGCCCTATCTAGATCTACATAAATACACATCCTGACATATCAACTGTGCCAAACGCATAGGAAGTCAGGCTCAGGTACTCAGCAAAACGGCCTGTGCTTTGCCTGTGGCTGGTGTTACTGGCTGCAGTCGCGCTGCAGGCGCGGAGGCTCCAGCTCCAGCGGTATTTCAGGGCTCCGCTGCCAGGCTGCCTCCTCGCCCCGCAGAGCACGAGCGGGGCCGCAGCGTGCCCCCGCGCGKAACTCCCGCCGCCTCAGGACCTCCTCGCCCACACTGCACCGACCCAAACTTAATTCAACTCACTTACATGTTTTCAGGACAGTAGAGACCGCCTGCAGAAAGCCAACTGCAAGGAACAAACTGCTTTTTCCCCATTTTAAATCATAGGAGTATCTGCAATCATTTTGGTTTAAAAATTATGCGTATCTTATTTTACATATTTTACAGCAGAAAATAAACGTGCAAATGCAGTTCTCTTATATTGTATATTAAAATTAGGAACAATATAATGAAATAAAAAAGTGTTGCAGTCTGATGCTATTCAAGACATAAATGTATTGTTTTTCATCCCAAGAAATTCTAATGAACATGCCTCCTTTCCCACAGACATCCTATGCAGCAGTCTGACAGTGTAGCAAACAAACAAAAAAAAGCCTCAGTCATGGAGYAGTATATTTAGTTAAAATAAGGCCAAAATTTTCTACTTTTCTTGCCTATAATTTCTAGTGAAGCCTAAAAAGGAAGTAAGCAAAATTATTTAATAGCTGCCTCTTTCAAAATGTGCTTTTTCTAAAGGCTTCATAAAAATACGCAGTTAATTTATCCTCTGTTCAAGCAGGAAGAGAGAGCAGTTTGCAAAAACTTAGGACTGATTAGAACTATTTGCTCATCTATCTGACATATCCGCGTATTGCTTTGACAGTGCATTAACTTCAAAACTCCTAACACATTTTTATAGAACAAGACTGCTACAAGTGTTACCCTTTTTTTAGGCATAGTTTCAATTGTTCAAAAGTTATGAAGTTTTAGTATGACCATTATTCACCAGACACTTAATCTTAAACAGATTCAAACCTTTTTCTTTGGTGTTTTAGTTGGTTGTGGGGTGTGGGGGGTTTGAACCAAACACTCACTCAGAAAGACTGCTCTAGTGGAAAAGTTTCTCAGAAGTATATGCTTCCAAGAACAAATCCTAATASATTTCCAAACTTTTCCGAGATGAGAACAAAGACCTTTTAAATATCTGTGAGGCAGCATGAAGAGAGAGAAAAATATTTCTTCCCAATTGCATTTTTTCCATGAAATTAATCAAACAAAATTCTCAGAGAATAACTACTGTTGCTCTGGAAAAGTTAATGTCCTTGATGTCTTCTTGGGTTTTTTTGTAGGTTCTTGATACCTCCTAACAGCAAAACCAACTTGCACAAGAAGTTTACAATGTCAAGCAATGTTTCACAATGCCATGTCAGTAAGGAAATGGAACCTTTTACCTACTTTTACTACTTGATTTTTCTTATGGGATTTATTGGAAGTTGTTTCGCACTATGGGCATTCACACAAAAAGATCAGAAACAGAAATGTATGAGCATCTACTTAATTAACCTCTTAACAGCGGATTTTTTGTTGACTTTGGCATTGCCAGTGAAGATTATTGTTGACCTAGGAGTTGCATCRTGGAAACTGAGAATATTCCACTGTCAAGTTACAGCCTGTTTCATCTACCTGAACATGTATTTATCAATTATATTTTTGGGATTTGTAAGCATGGATCGTTGCCTTCAGCTAACGCACAGTTCTAAGATCTACCGCATTCAAGGGCCTGGATTTGCCAAGATGTTGTCTGCAGTCATATGGACAATGGTTCTCCTTATAACAGTCCCTAACATGGCTATTCCAATAAAAACCATTGAAGAAAGACCTGGTGCAGGATGCATCGATTTCAAAACAAAATTTGGAAGAGACTGGCACGTGTTTACTAATTTCATATGCACAGCAATATTCCTGAATTTTTCAGCTGTGATACTGATCTCCAATTTCCTTGTTGTTAGATACCTCTACCAAAACAAATACAGCGAGAGTTATGCAAATGTGAAGAAAACCCTCATCAACATACTGCTCATAACTGCAGGCTACCTGCTGTGTTTTGTTCCATACCACATCGTTCGTATCCCCTACACTTTGAGCCAAAGCGATACCATAACCAGCTGCTCTCTAAAACAAGCTCTCTTTAAAGCTAAAGAATCTACCTTGCTGTTTGCAGTATCAAACCTCTGTTTTGACCCTATTCTGTATTACCATCTTTCCAAATCATTCAGACTGAAGTTTACCGAGACTTTTGCGGCACCCAAAGAGGCAAAGATTTTCACAGACAAAGAGGTACAACACAGAAGTGAAGACCAGACGCAAAAGTACTGATTCTAAAATACATCAGAAGAGTGTGCAAATCCGCAGTATAAACAGCCGTTGTTCAATTGCAAGCATGGCTACCACGGTCAACAACGTTCCTGCTGAATCATAAGCCTAAGCAGAAGGAAAAAACACAATGCGGATCACTTTGCTACACGTTCACATAGTAGGTCYGAAGTAGCAGAATGTTTGATAACGCCTTTCAGAAACAGCTCAATGTACCAGTGATGACCTACCAGGGATCAGCAACACTTAAGAATACGACATGTTCAGACAGACTCAAACGTACCTTATAATTATTTATGGTAAACGCCTGAACGCACCTTTTCTAAGTTAAATATTGCATATTTACTATATTAAATGACTTCGTACAATCAAGTGAAGAGATTATTTAATAGCARTTCTTCAGCTGCCAAGTTTTCACATATACAATTAACCCAAAAGCATTTTAGAGGGCATTATTTACTCCAGAACGTGATTTTAAGCTGCACTGATTAAAAATTATTGTATCTGCTTACATCACACCTGCAGTTTTTATAAATAAATTTCTTGGTTTTGCCAAGCTCCATTGCCCTTCCTTGATGCTGCTTCAATGAATATGAAAAAAAGCTAACAACATGTTATTGCAGAAAATTCAAGGAAATGTTGAAACAAAGATAAAGAGTAAGTATAAATATCCAGTGTGTTCTCCTTGCTTGTTTTTTTAATAAAATATTGTAAAACAGCAGCTACCTTTAGTAATATTCTAATTTACAATTGCTTCCAAAAATAATGCATATGTAGAATAATCAATAATCAAAATTTAAAAAATCAATTTGTATAGGCAAAATCCAGCTACCTGAATTAGCTCCATCTGTAAATCAAAAATATTTCAGAAACAAAACTATATCAAGTTATCTTATTTCTAATCCTTAAAATGAGGAAAATACCAATCAAACTTTAAGCAAGCATTCAAAACCGTCCTGAACAGAAATAGCTCATTCAGTATTCTCATCACAATTCACCTGCAATAAATCAGAACCCAAACTTTGTGGAGTAAGAAATTTAAAGCAAAGAAAATTGTGGTTATCACATCATGCTCTCACATGACACTTCCTGTATTGACAGGATTTAATATTGTTAAAAAGTTATCATTGTTGTTTAAAAAAAAAAAAAAAAAAAAAATTTCGAGTAGATACATTCACGTTCGAGGCTTGTTCAGTACTTGGGCCCTTTTTCCAGCACAGCAGAAAACATGAGAAGTCATCTGAATGAGGGTTTGGGATCTGGAATGTTATTCATGGGGCCTTCTTTAGCTCCCATGAGCCCACAGACAAACACAACAGCAGCAGCAGCCGCCAAAAATCCGTGCTAGAAACAGCRACGAGCGGGTGGGAGGAAACACCACCATTCCGTCCCTTACATTTAAGAGCTATTTCTTTCAGATATTTTGGTATTCTTCCGTCCGTCCAACTACAATATAAAATTTTCTATTTAGCAAACTTTTATTAGACCCTGGAACATGGTGGTTTTATTGTGGTGCCTGTCTCCTTAACCCGAGTAAGTCATCACACATGATACCTCTTACGCRTCCTTCCAGCTAACCCCCGTTCGATCAAAGGTGCCCGTGCGCTGCCCTAAAGCCACCCCGCAGCGTCTGCACGCTGGCAGCGACAGCGTCACGCGAACCAGCCCGGAGCCCTCGGGCAGAGGGCACACAGCCCRGCTCTCCCCAGGCAGTGAGCTTGTCTTCCTTTAAATGCTTCGCTGTCACATCAGGCGGTACCGTTACGCACACRAGTACAGAGGTCACTCACCAGAGGTATAGGGAAATGCGTTGCATATTGCAAATGGCGAAGGAGGTCATAATTGGATGGGAAAATCAGTTCTCTCAGTCTTTCCCTCTTGACTGACTTCTCGCTGGTAACCGAAATTCTTCTGTCTAAAGAAGAGTTCACATTCTCACAAGACTCCCCAGGCATCGGAGAAAAAATCTAAGTCATGTAAAACAAACGTTTAAGGTAAGTGTAACCTCTAGCTTTTGAAATTCAGCAATTGCATTCAGAGATACGACTTTGTTCTTGCTTACAGTTACTTTTTAAACATCTGAGGTTTTTCAAAGACAGACAAAGCAAGGGCAATCATAATCAAGCCTGAAATTTAAGATACATATACACATTATACCTCTATGCATATCTCCATTGTTATTAGACAAGTTTTAAACTAGCGGTATTCAGTCAGGAAAAAAAGCATTACAATTCGGAGCAATCTCCACGCTTCTTATGCTGCTGTGACACAGAAACCGCGATGAGATAGTCCAGTGATTGAGGGAAAATAATGAAAAGGGTGAAGTGGGAAGTGACAAGAGACACTGTAGGCAGGCATGGATATGCTTGAAACCACCAATATGGCAGATGTCAGGCAGAAACAGGGGTCCCGATACCCTGCAAGCRGATCTGCACTGATAGGTCTGAGGACAGGAGTCCATGCAGATGCAGAAAGAGGACCAGTCCAAAAGAAGAAACTAGGAGATTCAAGAGTAATGCAGAATSAGGCTAACAGTAAGGAAAAAGAGAATGGGAGACAGATTTGGAAGACAGAGCCAAAACATAGAACAGTCACTTGAAAAGCAAATGGTATCAATGGGGTTCCTCGATGTCGAAGAAGTGGGTAGATCTGCATATTTATTCATGCTTCACTGTAATACACTCTGAATATGCTGGTTGGCAAGGGGAAGAAGGGAAGGAGGGAAAGAGGAGTGTATGTGCGAGCGTGCAGGTGGACAACCAGGGGAAGCACAGAAGAGCAGTAAGTTGTCTTACAGCAGAGATGCAGAGAAAGGAGGCGATGCACTGACACAGAAGGCGGCAGGGACTGGATGCCAAAGGACATCGGCTGTGGATGGAAGAAGCAAGGTGGTGACAGGGACACGGAGAGACATTCAGTRGCAACAGCAAGCAGCAGACACAGGCATCAAAGGCATGCAGAAAATCGAAAGTTAAACCTACTGGAAATTCCGAACCAAAATCTGCCTTAAAGTCACTCTTGTCTACATCATCAAAAATACTAGCGGTTCCTGAGTCAATGCCCATATGTTCCATAATACTATGATCCTAATAATTGCCAGAGAGAAAAACAAATATCAGTCACATTTTATTGAAGACCCATTTAACTGATCACAGGTAAACCTCAGCTCTCCACCTATTTAAGAATTAAGTATTGATGATAAGAAGTTTTCAGATACTGACTTTTAAATCTTTATGATAAGCCTTAATTCACAAAAGTATTTCTCAAGCCTAAATCCACAAAAGCATAGAAAAGGGCAGAAGCCAGAGGGGGAAACAAAACTTTACAGTATAACCCCCTGAGCAGTTCTGCTCCAGGGACACCTACCGAACAGGAAGCTGACTCTTGTACCTTCCCAAGATTTACTTCCTACTTTGTTGTACCGCGAAAGGCAACTTGTAGAAACCCCCTATATTTCAGGGTAAATTTGGCCATGAGACCGACGTTAAGAGATACACAAAGGAATTTAAAAAGAAATATAAAAGGATGCTTTAGCTGCCCACGGGCTCCACATGGACTGCRCAGCAGAACAGCAGGCTACGTCTCATCACGTGAGTACAAATGTGGTCTGCGGTCTTGAGTTTAAAATTGCCTTCCTCTTGCACTAGTTTCAAAAAAGGTTACGAACTGCTCATCTGACGGCAGACTCAGGATTGCACCTGGACTCTGCACGTACGAGCCATGAGGTTTGGCTTCACAGYCTTTGGTCGGTGGCTGTGTAGCACACAGTAAGCTCCTGATCGTCTGCGAGCAGATTACCAGGCAGCGCTGGGCCAGCGTGCCCCACGCTGCGCAGAGGCTGTGGGGCTTCCTCCAGGCTCCCCGCTGACTCCYCCTGCTTAAAGCTCTCCCTTCTCTTCGTTGAAGCACATCTGCAAATAAGCTTTTCCACTGGTACATTTAGAAGTCTACATTGTGCCTTTTTGTTTGTCCCAAGTTATTTAGATCACCAGACAACTCTCAGTTCAGTGTATTTGCACCAAAATGGCAATATTTACAGCTATATACAAGAATGAAGCTAATGGATGGCTTTCAGTCTTCTCAAAGAGAGAGAAAGAGACAAGGAGACACAGATTAAAAAACTTAGTATCTCTCATCTGAAATACTAATGCTTCAGTGAAAATCCACATTTAACGAAACCGAGTACCAAACATTGGAGAAATAGCATGAAGTGTTACCTCCAGTTTCACATCATGATCCTTAGAATAGTGCTCATCCACAGTTTCCCCATTAGGTGAACGTGGTCTAGTAGTTGCAGTAATTGACAAGTCTCCGCGYGATATTAAAGTGCACATGTACGCATCATGGGAGAAAACATCATGCCGAGTGAATTCAGAAAAAAGCAGCACCAAATTCACAAATTCTGTCTTCTCATGGTCACTATTTGGGTCAGCTACCCAAAAAAAAAGAAAAAAAAAAAAAGTTAGACTGTAGTTTCAACTTATAAATATTTAGGTTTCAACTATCCAAATAGCAAACCCCAGCAAATTAATTTTAAAGGCCTACTGAAAAGGTCTCAGGCATCCTGCACAGGTTTCTCTTTGTCTCCACAGAACAAACCATTTCCCATCTAATTTGTATGTTTTCACTTTGCTGTCAGCTCCAGACATGGGACAGGCTTCAGACAGCAGTGGGTTCAGAGCATCCTACCCCATACATCTCTGCCCCAGATGGGGGGGTGTCAGCAGTTAAGTACAATGTTCAAATACTTCTGAAAATTAAAAAGGGGGGAAAAGGGCGAGAAGATTCCTTGTGTGAAGAAAAATTAAAAGCTGAAGCTTTGGATTATAATAGACCACCCAATGGTTGTCCTTTCCTCCCAAATTATATTACTATAGTAAATGTTACTGCCTTATCTATCTACAGAAAACCTTGTAAAATATTTTCAAAGAACTCAAGATCTCTGCATGCCAGGCCTCCAAGACGTAAAAGCAATATTTTGTTAAAGCTTGATAGTGTACTGTATTTTATCTTTTAAACGTGCTCACGCACATCAGGAAAAAGTTTATTAAAATAAATGCATGTTATTTTGCCAGTGCCAAAGCAAAGCCTAGAGAAATACAACATATAAAATCTTGTTATTAAGTTTTCATTTATCACAGCTACATTTAATTTGTCTTGTTCTCTACCACAGGAAGGTTTGCAATATTGCAGTTAGCAGAAAATAGCTTTATACCACGCCAACTCTATTGGGCAACAAAACCTCCAGCTACAGAACTACCAAATCCAAATCATCAACACTTATTTAAAAGCAAATTATGCTTTACAAGTTCAAATTAGTTCAATATATAACACTATTTCTATTTAGAAATTCTCGTTACACTGCAGCACAGAAGCTGTAACTGTAAGCCCGAGAGCACACCAGTTCGGGGTCAGAACTCTTCTCTGCAGCCCCCAGGTCCTGCTCATCCGAAGCTGCCTGCCATGACCCACTCCTCAAAATCAAGGCGTGCAGACTGGATGCTGGGTGGAGGAGCATCGTACAACACACACCTGCAGACCAGGCGAYCTGCCCTCCTTCAAAATGTAGCGGTTACATGCTTTTCATTTTTGGAGAGACAGAAGCTCAACCACCGTAAAAAYACCATAAAACTTGTCTGATGCTCGAAAATACCAAAGAATATTTCAAGCAAGGAATACATTCCCCAGCTGCTCTCCTACCCTGCCTCGCAGAGCTGCCCTGGTGAGGGACAATACCACGTCTGAGATAAGCACATCAGAAACACAAGTCTAAATAACACAAATAGTTTGGATGGTTTACTAAAACCAGGGTCACCACTGGCACGAAAATAGAGCACTGCCAATACCTCAGGGTCTGTAACAAATTTTTAAGAAGTTTCTCCTTTTTTGGATGTTGAGTTTTTAGTATCATGTTTCAAACCACTTAAAATCCCCTCTACTTTAAGGGCACCAGAAAAAAAAAAAATGCACTAACTAGCAGTACTTAAGATACCAGAAACACGAGCTACAGTATCAGGCAGTTTTATTAGACCAAGACATTTCACAGAGCAACCTACGATGAACAAAGATCCTTTTTGCAATCCACCTATTTGTCAGCTAACAGCTTTCGACTAACACTGGTGTGTAATTTCCACTTTGAATGTGGATGTGTCAAAAAGAGGCGAGTGTTTGATGTTAAAGATACATAAAGTGCAAGTAATTTCCCCAAATCTCTTACAGCTTAAACAGAAATAAACATGGTTTCTGCCAATTTTGTGAAAAGAAAGAAATAAAAATCATAGAAAGATCCTATAACAAGGCAGGAGATTTCAAAAAAAAGTGCATATGAAAATAGAGCAGGTAATCATGGAAACTGTGAAATACCCGCTAGAGCARAACAGTAACTTCAGCAGCCAGACAGCAGACCAGTTGCTTCTGACCTACTTTGGAATATAAATTAGTTAATACTCACATAATGAGGGAGCTTGTGTATCTAAAAACCTTAGCAGGACATTCTGAAAAACAGGAAGACTGGAACCTGTCAAGGAGGCTGAAGACAGAGATTCCTTTTCATCTAGGACTTCAGATTCACCACATCTCTGCACAGTTAAATAAATAAAAAAAGCATGTATCTACACACAAATGCATATAATATTCCCACAATTTGCATCTGAGGCAACTATACGTATGAYGTTTCCTACCTCTTCATAAAATCCAGACTTGCTCTAGAACAACAGGTTTTTCCCATTACCTAGTTTGGTTATTTCTAAGGTGTTYTATCTAATCACTTTGGATTACTTATTGAAAAGGAATGCCCGAGACATGTACCATCATCTGCAATGACACGGTTTCATATAAAGGCAAAAATTTAAGATACAGAATTTCCAGGACCAATGTGAATAGAAAAGGCAACTCCTCTTGTTTGTGTATATTACACTAAATATAAAAATAACCAGGGCAAACATCTCTGCTTTGAGCGGATTTTGGTTCAAGTGAGGCAGAAACAATACAGTAAGCTCCCTTCCCCCTAATTAATGGTTTGTGGTGAGGAGCGGACAAAGCAGAGAGGCTCTGGAAAGTGAAAGTCTTTTTGCACCTCACGCTGTCTGTACGTCTGTCTGCACAGATGCACGTCTGAGAGTGCTCTCATCTGCCTGACTCCGCACCGTGGCTGAACAGATACCACACATCACTTTCCTGGGGACCCTTTTTTCTAGGGGAGAAAAAAAAACCCAACTAAACAGAACCCCCATCCAGTAAATCTGCCTGCCGGCGCTGCACGGATAGAGGCGAGGCCAAGGCAGCGGTGCTCCGGGGAGTACCACTGGTCTGGAAAGCTGCAGCAAGGCTGCCGTGAGCACACCGCCTCTGTTCAATCCTCACTACACAGCACATTTACTATACCGACGTTCAAGAGGGGTCAGCTTAKGCAAGCTGGAGTAGGATCGTTTGCCACAACAGACAGACAACAGTTTACATCAAAGATGTCACTACAGCGTCCTGCTTCTTCAGTGAAACATTTCGTTTCCCTTGAAAACAAAGGAGTTCTACAGAATGCAAGATTTAAAGTTACACTTGAATTTTGCCTCAAAACGGGTCTCACTTTCGGAACCTTCCCAGAGTCCCCCACCAGCTGAACAGCCCTGCCCCACCGGCCAGACCCACATCCCTCTTCTTAAGGGACTCCAGTTACTGTGGCACCCCTTTATTTGGGCAAGTAGTTCACAGAAGTGAAACACTTCAAACAAACAGACATAAATCAGCTAACATAGACCATTCTGAGTTAGGTTACAGTTTCTTCTTATTTTAAATAGAAGGCTTTTTMATTTTAAATTTATCTAGAATTTAAAAACTGTAAATTGATGACAAAAATCCCCAGTGCTCCAAATGCCATCAAACTTACCTGTTTTGTAATGAGTACAGATTAAAGTGATGTTTCCTTAGAAATAACTTACTTTTTAAGCATACTGCTCACACTATTCTAGAAGTAGAAATAACTTACTTCTGCTTCAATTTCTGCTTGCCTCTTCTCCAGGAGTTTGGCTACAGCCATGGCCCTGTGCTTACCGGACCTTTTACAGCTCACAGCCCATTCACAAAGCAGCGTTACCACAGCTTCGTCATTTGGGGCTACCTGTTCAGTGCAAGAACAAAGACAGAAAACCATTTCACCCACAGAGCCAACAGGCTTATTTCTGAGCAAACAGCTTGCAGCAATCAGTGTTCAGGGAGATGAAGACAAAAGCTGGTTTTTGTTCTTTAGTACTGACAGATGCACACGTTTGCTTTATTCGTAGTGTTTTCAAATGAAAYATAATCTGGAAGCCAAAGAGGGAAATCTCAGTTTTCACACTGCTGATACTCAAATCAAAATTTTCCTTTATCATAACGTTGCTTCACAAAAACAGAAAAGGGTRATCTGCTTTATAAGCAAGAGAAACAGTAAAAGCATACCATACAGAGCCTCTCAACCCAATTAACCACACAGAATTTASGTTTTCTTTACATTAATTCTTCCAAATCTCCTTCATTCGTTTCCAGACCATTATTTGCATCCCATTGATGAATTAAAAAAAAAACAAAACAAAAACCCTTAACCTCTAAAGCTGTATCTATCAGATAACCAAGGTCAAAAAACTCCCAAAAAGCTCAATTTATTTCTGACCTAACACAGACATTTTTAAGAAACAGTACATGTCTTYAGAAAATCCGTATTTACAGAATAGCAATGGGATATAGTGTGCTTATGTCTATTCAGTGTTCATCCAATCTCTGTTTCCACTGACGACCCACACTTTGGAATTTTCTCGTGTGCTACTGAATTGGATCTGCTGAACTTCCTCGCTCCTGCCCAAGCTGGCTACCACCTCTGAACACTTAAACATTAAGACCGACCTGCAAATTAAGCAGATGTGATTCTTCTTTCCCCAAGATTAGTGGAAACTACAAAGGGCTAGAGTCAAGCATGGCACCCTCAGAAAGCGAATACTTTTTTCAGAGYGATTAGGAATTACAGACCCACAAGCATGAAAGTTACTGCTTCAAAGATATCCCAATCGTCCTCCTCAAAAAGTACAAAAAACCAACRGTATGCTAAACAAGGCTGGTATGTACATGCACACACATCACACAGAGAAGCTTCCTGCAAATACGCTTCAATGGGCGAGCAAGAGATACTAAATGACTAGGGGTGGGGGGAGTGKAGGGAAGAGGGGAAAATGCTTTTCTTTTACCCAAATGAAGAAGTGACATGGTAACGTCACCACTGCTGTCGTTAGATGCAGTCAGCTAACAACAGAAGCATGGATACTATCTATTTTTGAAGGCAATGYAGAACACCTAAAAGAGTCTGATCATCACACTGACTTCTTTCCCTTTCTGCTAACAAGAGAAACCGTGGCAACAAAAAAAMCAAGTGCTTCTGTATCTCAAGCAGGAGACACCAACTCAGAGCTCAGGCAGAGCACGTCAGGTCACCCGTTCCCCGAAGCTGCGCCCACGCTGCATCGCATCCTGCGGCATCCCAGGGACGGCAGCGCAGGACCTCCCTCGCCCTCCTTCTTACAGGGAATGGCACCTCTCGCAKAATGGCCGAGCAGCTTATCTTCTCAAGTAAGGAGCAGGTAATGCTCCTGCAAGTGAATCCCTTCAGAAAAGTAAAGAAGGAAAGCCTTGAAGAGGTGAGGAAATGGGGCACTGATGCAGAAGGTCAGAGCTCACTGTGCTGGGGCAAACACAGAGAAGGAAATCCTGGCAAGAGACATTCAAAGGAAGACTTACATGGGGTACTTCTGAAGGAAAAAATTGATATAAAAATGTTCCTACAGGCTTYTGTTCTGGCCTGAAGAAAAGGGCTTAAATTGTTTTGGGAAACGTCAAATCGTAGAAGAMGACAATTTTTTGGCTTTCAATTATTTTCCACTTGAGAGAAACAAGGGTGCTTTTCCTCCAAGGAATACGCACACTGTACAAACATTGCCAGCACGCAGACAGACACTGAAGTATACATAYGCATGTGCACATGTACAAATATTTCCTTCAGACACTGCCTGAGATACTAAGCCAAGAATATCAGCCTGTTACTCAACTGTCCTCAGAGCTACGCTGAACTATACTTAGCACAGAAAAGCAAAACCACCGAAGCCTGCAGCCGGTGAGCTAACCACTTCCACTGCTGCTGCTCCCGCTGCTCAGGGAACAGATGCTTAAGCCTTATGACAAACGTGAAAACAGCCAAAGTAAAACTCCAGTCACCATATACAGGAACACACACAAACAAAATTCAAACCAAATTGCACGTGCCCGTGTTTTTGGAGTCCTAGTGAGCATTACTTGCAACTTCGTGCCTGTGCCGCCTACCTCCGACCACTAGAAACACAAGGCTCGCAGGGCTCGGCTTGCCCCCGCTGCCGAGCCCCCCGTCCCCACGGCCGTCGCGCTGTGCAGTGAAACGGGAGCCCTGGCCCCAGCAAGGCCACGGACCGGCRCGGCGGGTCACGCGAGACCGACCCACCGCAGGGTGGGCTCCCGCGCCCCTCGGAGCCTGCGCACCCCCGCTCACAGAGCCGGTGTCAGAAGGCCACGGGCGTTTGTCACCAGACACGCTGCCTGTACGCACAGGTTGTCATGAACGGGATGCCTCACCTGAATTGCACACCCAACTGCCTACCATCAGGGCTAAGGCTTACTTACCCAAGCGCATTGCTTTCATGTTTGGTTGGTTGGTTACAATCTTTCATGAAGTTCACTGACAASGAGTGCAGTGGAAACTAACTAACATTGTGATCAACAGCAAATTGCGCGTTTATAGAGTTTTAGGTATTAAGCCAGCAACAGTCACTGTCTTTTTTTTTTTTTTTAACTAAAGATTGCATAAGTGACTTATTTGATAGCCCAAAGAAAAGAGAAAATGCAGAGCAAGCTGACCTTTTTCTGTTAAAGCTGAATGTTATTTCAGTTATTTCAAGAAATGCTGTGAATTCTTACTTTTGAATAGCACTTCCATGTGTAGCTCTGTATTAAAATTATCTTAACAAAAGGGATAAATAAAGGACAGGCGTTTGTGCAACTCACAAGAAAGTAACATGAAATTATCCTGGTCAGGACCTACATAAATTAACTACAGATTAATTCCTCATCTGTTCTACCTGAACTTCAGGAGATTTCACAGAATGACTGATCTGCTTCAAGCAGCTTATTTTCAARGGACAATCTGTTTTTTTCAGGTGGGGATGGTGGAGGTGGTGTTAAACTTAAACAACCAGAAAGAGACAGCTTTACTGTTAAGAAAACGCAGACAGTTAATTCTGTTTCTAAATGAGTCATCTGCTAACACTGTGATATTTATTAGTGCAAAATTATAAAAATAACTACCCAATTCTACACCTATAAAAAGAAGAGCTACATTTTCAGAGATGTAGAATCCAACATCACCACAAATCAAACACCTAGAAGTGATTATGCACCTTAAAAATCACAGTGTTGATTCTGCAGTTTTACATATATGCAAAACATAACCTCTTTCGAAAGGCAAAAAGCCCACCGTAAATACCTGAAACATCAAGGTGTTTATCCATCTAAGAATTTCAACCACACCACTTTTAAGTGCCTAAAAACAGTGAGTTTGGTTCTCAGGAACTGACACATGGGGCAACTAAAAAAAAAAGTTATCTGAGTGCAGGTAATTATTTGAGCCCTCTGATGCAGACTTTTGTTGGGCAAGTTGGCATCACCAGAGTCATTCCCATACATCGGGCTCTTGGAACACAGGGCCCTGCAGCAGCTGAGAAAAGTGAAGTTGAAGTGTCTAACCACCAAATACTTTATTTTGCTTTTGACTGAAAATAACAAATACATTTGAAAGCTGTATCAAGTCCCTGCAATACAAATAATTACCCCAAACCCCTACAGTAAGTACGCCTCTACAGCASTACATGGACAGCGGAAGATTATGCTAACCAGCCCACAGCTCATCTCTAGAGCCACAAACTGGAAAATCAGTTAGCCCAGCGCTGGAAACTCCAGCGCTGAGAGCTTGCTGCTTTGCTGAGCACGGCYGGGGTGTGCTGCCGGGAGCCGGGCCGGCGGCAGCCCATGACGCTGATAAGGCGCAGGGGAGAGCTCCAGCTCCCTGCCCCGCTGCGCCCTGCACGACTTCCTGCCGCCGTCTCACCATAGCTGCACCTCATGGCTTCCTCCCTCCCAACACCCTGTTTACTTAAACGTGCTAAGAATGCAGTCAAGTAACACCTCTCAGAATAATCAGGTCCTGGATTCGTCTAATTTGGGATCTTGGATCTGCAGATGGTCTGGCCTGGAAAAGCGCAGACCACATTTCAGAGGGGCTTAAACTACTGCCTGGAAGAGTAGCATTAAGATCACATTTGTACCCTTAAAATTTCAGGAGCAGAAAAACAAGAAGGTCAGTTAACAYGTTACTTAATGACTACATTTTGCAGGGAAGGCAAGACACAAGGTGCTGGAGCACAGAACAGGCGTGGGTAGGCAGGAACTGCAACTCCCTCAGGGCGGGGGAAGCTCTCCCACAGACGAGACCCCTCCTGGAGATTCCCAAACCTTCCATGAGTCCTAATGAAAGAAAAACACTTCAAGTGGCATCAAACGGGAGAGATTATCTACACCAGGTAGCACACACCTTTGACGCAAGATTTCCAGTTTAGACAACTCACTCACAACATTTGTCATTTAGCCATGACCCAAAATAGCTGTAACCTTCTGAAAGCCACCAGTCAGACCTTTTCAGAAAAAACCAAAGGCCTCATTTCCACCAATTTATAACTGGAGCAGAAGGTGGGTGAAGAAAAGAAGAGTTGGTTTGKTTTTATTTTTAAAAAAGCACCACAATTGGTTACACAGGAAAGTATTAAAAGGAAAGTATTAAACATTACTGTTCCTGATAGGTTTGGAGATAGGAAGCCAAAAGTACTATTTAACCACTGCTTTCCCTAACTCTGAGCCCTTCTCCCACTAGTCCTTGCTTTTCTTATTTAATTAAAATTTGCTACTAAGGAAATAGTTTGACTTTGYGCTAGCTAAGGCCACCGTCGAGGCACCTGGATTGCAGAAGTGGCCTTTTCGTAGCGGGGGCAGGAAGAGCAGCGCGTAACGCCCAGGAGCTCAAATCACTAAGCAAAAGGAAACCCCAACCTCCTCTCACCTCACCGAAACCTCTCCAGAAAGCAGCCAGGTGTGTGACTCAGTGCCGCCGGGAAATGCCCGTCCCTGCCACGCACACCGGGGGGCTGCCACGCACACCGGGGGGCTGCCACGCACACCGGGGGGCTGCCACGCACACCGGGGGGCTGCCACGCACACCGGGGGGCTGCCTGCGCTCGGAGGCGCTTACGGGAACTGTTTGCGGCGGCCGCGCACGCCGCCTCGCACGCTGCCGCGCCGCGCCTGCGGGCCTCGACACCTTTCGAGGGAGAGAGATGAGGAGCACCTGAGCAGCCCCTCCTCCTGCCCCCGGACACACGGCTGCTTCTTGGGTTAAAGGGGGGGAAACAAAAGCGTGTAGCAGGTGTGCTCTTACGCCAGTCAGATGCCCACGGAGGATATAAATGAGATACTGCGTGTGTATATATATACACACACACCCCCCTCTGTGTGTGTATATGTATGTGTATATACATATTTATATGGCTATTCCTGCTCCTTTCAGAACAGGAAGATATTGAAAATGCATTCAATCAAATCATGCAAGAAATCTGAGCAGGTGCTTATGGCAAGTCAAGTTGGCGTCRCAGGAAGCCAGTCTGTCCCTCAGTCATGAAGGTGGTCAACAAAAAAAMCAACAACGACAACAAAAAATCCAAYTGCTTCCTAGTATGACAGAGTTCAGTCTCAAAACACAGAGCTGCTTTATTTCTAATGTTGTAGAATTTTATAATTTAAGAGCTTTCCCTTTAAATACTAACTAAGCTTTTATTTTTTTTAAAGGTAGACTATCTAAACAAATTYGTAATCACAACTCCAGTTAGCATTTTCAAATTAAGTCCTCAGTGAAATAAAATTAACATTAAACTCCAAATCTGCTTTCTAAGAAGACAAGAAAGGGTTTTCAGAGGCCATATTTTYACTAAAAGAGACAAAGAAGGGGTACAATACAGCAACATTTATTAGTACAACGCACCTTTCTAAAGAGAACGGGTGAGGAAAGAAGACAAGAGCCAGGAACCAAAGCACTATCAGATTTTTGTAGTAAGAAAATGGGCCTGTGCCTTCCACAAACGCCTGGCTCAGAATCCCAAATCCACGCAAATCAGCTCCACTCACAGAAACAGCCAGGAAAGCTCATTCCATTTGAAAACACATCTGCATATCCGTAACAAAGGAGCTCTCAAGGTGTACTACTCTCTATGGAAAAACTGTCCTCAGAAGTTGGGGKTTTTTAAATCAACTCAGTGCACTGACACTAGCAGTGCAGACTGAAATACGGAATATGAAGAAAAGCCTCTGACTGCAGCCCGAGGGACAAAGTCATTACAGGATGGCAGGCAAGGTCTGCATACACACCCCAGCACTAACAACAGCCCAAAGACAAACCTTTTTATTGGAGTACAATTTGCATATTTGCTTTAAATTATGAGACCATGTTCAACAAAATATTAACCACTGCTTTGAAGGTGTCTAACATAAAAAGAAAAAACAAGTTGTGTGTTCTTTTTAAGGACCCCATCAGTTATTTAAGTCACAGAATAAATTTTTCCCTGCCAGAGAGATTTTGTACTTTCAACTCCCTTAGACATCTAGGTGAGCAGGAATCTSATGTTGGATTTACTGAAATAATAAAGGATGAAAACACAAACAAGCTTCAGACAACTAAGAAATTCGAGCAACTGAACTAATGCTAACTGCATTATTAAAAGTATTACAAGAATGCTCAGAACATGCTCTATTTTCTAAGTGCTTGTGGAAATAGACTCTGATTCTGCAGATATTTCAATCAATTTTATTTTGCTCATCTTGTCTCTCTTACCCATCAGGCATCCCAACATACTCAGATTCAGGACCCTTATGTAGTAACAAACTGTTAAATTGCAGCTTACTAACCAAAAAGGCATTGTTAGACCTCCTTTCCCACAGACACAGCAGGGTTGGGTTTTTTTGTTGTTTGTTTCATTTCCAGCAAAGTGATCTCAGAAAGACAAATATTAACTCTCTGCATTTGTAACAAGCCCTATTCGTGAGAACCAAGTTCAAAACAGCACTTTTTCACTCTAGAATGAAAAACATCTCTTGGCATGATAAGAATTCAGCTGGACTTCAAAGACAACACGAGAAGCAAGACCTAAATACAAGTTCAGAGAGACCTAAACTTTAAAAGCAATCCAAGTGCATAAATATCCATGAAGATTCAGGATTCTACATAGTGATTTCAAGAAATTCAATATCAGTCCTTGAAAATCAAGCGCTCTCTCCTTCTATYCATTTACTACTGCATACTAGCTAGAAAATACTGGTATGAAGTTTCATTTACTAGGTATCACTCCCATCGCTTAGGTGTATGTCAAGCTATACTTAACCAAATTTTATTTCTCTACACAGGAGATTGACAACTTAAAAAGTCTTAGCAACCATTCYAAAACAAAACAAATTAAGAGAAGGAAAAAAAAAAATTCCTTTCTCAATTCCCTTCCTTAGTTGTAACTGTGAAAGACTATGAYAGATAATAAAATACAGGTAGACCAAAAGTTAGGTGAGAGTTGAGTAGGTTTAAGCCACAGGAAGATGACAGGTGAACTCAAAGAGGAGTTTTCATAGACATTATGAAAAAGTCTCTATTGCATTCTCTAGCTCACTCTCCTGAGGACTSTATTTTTGCACAAACTGACTCAAGCCTTCAGAGGGAGTGATCTTTAAAAGGGGGTGGAGAGGAATCAAGGGTGTTTCAGCTGTATGGTAGCAATACAAACTGTTTACTAGATTTATTTATTTAAAGATACCACCACGGTGGTAATCATTCTGCAGTTGTGCACAAGAGATGTTCTGAGTCAAGGAACTGTCAGATGGAAAATACCTATGGCTATAAATAAGGTCAGTAGTTTTCTCTGCGATACCATCTCAAATCAAAGTGAACTTACTGCTTTATGCCACGTCATAGATTTCTGGATTTCAAATCCTCCTACTCATCTAAATCTACTGAGAAACTCCATACAAGTCAGTGAAGCAGAATTCAAAATGAAAGGTCCTTTGTATTACTCACTGTGCATATGGTCATACTCACAAGGTAGCATCGTTCTTACCATATTAATTATGATATTACATTTTTATTGGCTGTCAGACCTTCACACCAAAAGAACAAAACAACTGTTATTATCATTTGGAACTTCATGGATAAAAATCTGAGCATCTGACAGATAAGTGCTACTTTTTGCACACAGAACCTGACGGGAGCCCCGTGCCTATAAGGAWATCTACCACACAAGAGGGCCCAGGSTGTGACCCGTGATYACTGTGATCCATGATTAAAGCTSAGATGAAGCTATTCCTATGGGATTACACAGGGACCACCACAGTGACAGTCGATGAGAAACTGCAACGCAGTTCTTACCTCCTATTTAAAGCCTGCTTAATAATACAGCATTTAATAATGCAATCAGTGCTCCTCCATACTAAGTCTTCTCCAAGTCACTAGAGAAGCATTGGATTCTCCTCCCACTTCTGTGGCCTCTCTTGAGGTCAAGGATGGAGGGTTTGTTCTGGGTCTGGTCAAAATGTGGATTTAACATCACATTTTCTCACACAGCTTCAGTGCGCCACCTCTGTCATATGCAACATGATGCTCAAAATCTGAGCTCTGTTCAATGCCTGCTGTCCATCTGCCCTATTTGTCCTACTCAAACTCAACGCACGGCCRCAGCTCAGCCCCTCACTCCGCATTTTTCTCCATTTTGCTCTCTCATGTTCTTTCACCAATGTCACGAGATCCCAGCCTTCAGCACCATTCCTCTGCATCTCCCCRTGGGATGAAAAGCATCTCTTTCCCCAGGACATCTCGCCTTTCAGCTACCCTGTCTATACCTACCTAYCCTCCCTCATTCCAGCCCCTTCCCCAAGTCTTACTTTTGCTCTTACACTTGGAACTCATGAGTTATATATTAAAACAATTCTGAAGAAATCAATAGTGTATATAAAAGCAGCATCCCGAGCACATTTGCCTGTTTTCAGTCTCAGAACCTAAGTCCTTTGTAGCAGGAGCCACCTTCCTTCCATTCCAGCACATGCCCAGTGCTTTGGAGCACCCCTCTCATATATACTTGCACTGGCATCATTTGCAGTCTTCACGACAACGTTCTGCAATCCAGCAGGAAAAATGGACAGGAAATAGGTTCCAAACATGTTCCAGTTGGGCTCACATCAAAACAGCGGTTGTAGATAGCTGTCCTTCCAAGTACATTTTGCTTTAAATAACTATGTCAGTAGGCAGACATCCTAGTGATGGACATCTTATTTACAAAATAAAAGTCCTTACAGGCTTACATGAGTTGCCAGCTAAAAACAGAGTGTACACGACCTCGTAACTTATGGCCTTTTCTGCCAAGAAAAAACAGCCTAAGTTTATTAAGGGGGAAGGAAACAGAGACAAAAAAAGACAAACAGCATTGCATGTGGCGACATCCTTGTGTGCTTAACCTTGCCGCGCCGCAGCCGACGCGCAGTCGGTGCAGGGAAGTGCCGACATCCAGCGGCCGCCTCGCGGCTCCGCAGCCCTTCTCCAGGGCGCGGGGCAGGGCTTCGCCCGCCACGGGCACTCACCCACCAGCCTGCCCTGGAGATAAGCAGCCGAACGCCACACTGGTAACTCCAACGTAGCTTTGGAAGCTCAAATGTCAAAATGCACAAGCACCATCAGTCGGGCATTCAGCATCCCAAAGCAACCTCTTGTGTAGCCGCCAAAAGTTAAGCTCGAGCCAAGCAACGACTAACAGTCTTGAAAACTCCAGAGGAGGTTAAGAAGCTGTAGATCATTTAAACATTTAATTTCATATCAGCTCCAGACCCAGCAAGGTAAGACTGAAACCTTCAAAGTTAAGTTTTCTTCTCTCAGTAAGAAGTCAGCATCTTCTTTCCTTCTGCTCTCCCTACAGCCTCCCGTGACTACCGTGCAAACATAGGCACCTTGTCACTTACGCATGATAATGCCTTATTCCTACTCAGCATTCTTCATCTCCAAGTAAAATATTATRCCATTAGAAGATAAATAGCCCTGCAAATTAACTAGACAGACCTTCATAAAAATGTTTGGTACCCAGAACTGGGGAGCACATCTTTAAGAGAGCTGCTTAGGGGCCGAAACAGGCATATTTTCAAGGCAACCCAACCTTAAGTCCTGAAGTACCATGAAACAAAGGCAATAATAGCAGACAACCTACAATAAGAACAGAATAATTACCTTACTTCCAGAAGTCTCCCTACCAACACTGCCTTTTGAAACACAAAGAAACAGTTTGTTCATACAATTGTAGCTGGAAGTCAGAAAAACCTTTTGGAATACAGACAGGGAGAAGGAAAAAAAGATACAACTGCAGAAGGGCAACAGCACAGAACCACATCATCTGACCCCAARAGCACATGAAAACAAAAAGCCAGCACTCAAACAATAAAGCATATCACACCTTACCCATTTTAAAAATACAAAAAAAACTTGTGTGTTTAACTCCTGATTTCATCCAAGCATTAGGGTTAAGAACTCTCAAGGACTTCATCTGCCRGCTATAACAGCTCTCCTTCCTCTATTTCTCTCCATCACCACGATAGTGTATTTGAAATACAAAGACAACTCTCGCAAGCATTTCACTGTTACCGAGTGAATACAGAGTTTGTTGGCAGGTAYATCTCTCTGGAAATGGTTCCAGAGATGTTACCCCCCAACACTAGATTCTGCTTGTTTATTGTAAAGTCATTACAATGCTGACTGACAATTATTATGCAGCATTTCTGTGCAATAGAGGGTCTTGAATTATCTCATCAATTGCTGAGAACATGTAGTCATGAACAAAAACAGGTGTATTCAAAAAACAAGCCATTTTGTACCAAAGTTTTTAAAACATTAACATGAGCAGCTATGACAGATTCACTAATATTTTCCACTTTAAAATTTTACTTCAACAGCGTATTATTAAAGCTGGCTATTTCTTCTTTTCCCCAAACACTTTCCAAGGAAACTCAAGAGTATGACATTATACATAGGCCCAGTAACATTATCACCTGCACTGCACACATACACACACACAAAAAAAAAAAAAAAATCTGCTAAAGTTCTTCATGACCTCTGAAAATGGTTCTAGGAGCACAGGTTAAAATATCAAAAAACATAAGAGTATGTAGTTTTAGAATATCTTACTATACTTGATAACCTATTAAGTTACTACTTTCTACAATAGATGTAAAAGTTGTTATCAAACAATAATCTGGAATTTTACTTGGCAGCACCCAAAAAACAAACCACAAAACCTTGAAAGATCATTTCTCCTAAATGAGGTTTACAGTACGTAGAACTGAAGAATTCAATTACAATAGCGAAGAGCTGTTTTCTCCTAACATACCAAATGTCAAGTAGTAAAGAAAAAATACACCAAGAAAACACAAAGTTTTTGTATCAAATATACACATACACACAATTCTCATAAGCAAAAATAAAATCCATTGTCTACAGATTATGAAGTGAGAGAAGAATGTAGCCACTACCTCTTGGTTATCTTTATTCTGATTTGCCCAGAAAATCTTATGATAAAGTGTCTCCATTGAATTGCTGGAATCTGATCTGTCAAAACAATGCCGATCCAACACTTCTAAGGTGTGCAAAACTCGGCTGATGGTCACCCCTAGAGATGGGAGAGGAGGGGGAAAAAAAAAAAAAAAAAAAGAAAAAAAAGGTTTACAGAGGAAGACATTGCAAATCTATTACTAGAATTAATCATGGTGCAACAGGATTATACTCAAAGAAGAAGAACTGATGTAAACCCTAAAGCTCCCAACGTTTGTTTCATTTTGAGTTGTCTTACCTGCAGTTGATTCTTGGCACTTGTCAAAAGACCACCGCACCTCCACAGCACGACCTCTTTGTTTTATCTGCTGTTCCACCTCATAAATCTTTGCCCGAACCTGTAAAAAAGATAGCTGCTGATTAGCTAGCGGTGGGAAGTCTCAACTTCCATTTCAAGCTTGTGACAGCTTTCTCAGCAGGAGCAAGGTACCCTATGGTGTTCCACAACACTCCCTTACATTTGGGAACAACAAACTGAAGTACGTTCTGTTCAAACGTTTTTCTCTGTTACAAATCATCTTGTACAATAAAACATCTTTTCCTTAAATTCAACCCAGCAAAAGTTATACTTTCAGCATGTCTGAAAAGACACATCTCTCAATACAGTATGCCAAGCTTCCTCTTATTTGCCATTTTACATCTTAAAGTAATTTCAGTTTAATAACAGAAAACATCTGAAAGTAAATAGAATTCCTGATCCTTTCACAAAATCAGTACCTGAATGACGTACAAAGTAAGGTCATCAAAAACTAGCATGACACTAATCTTGAAACTAGACTACAGAAATATCTAAACTTGGCTGTAGTCCTAATGATCACAAATCATTATTTGGGATATAAAACAGATCTTAATAATCTGATAATGAAAAAAGCTTACCTGCTGATTAAATGCTGAATTTCCACCTGGCATAGGTAGACTAGATGGAGCAACTTGAAGTAAATCCAGAGGTGAGCCTGGATTAACGTTCTTATTTTCATTTGTGGAATAATTCCACACCAAGGCACTTGGGCAACAAAGTGTTACAGTCTGCAAGCAACAGTACAAAACAGAAGTAATTTCTTTTTCTAAACGTGTGATAGACAATACCAACAATAAGAGAGTCCATGAGACTAGAATCACTTTTAGTCTAACTACTACAGCAAAAGAAACAAAAAGACAGGCCTATGCACAATTACTTTAAAACATCCATTTGAGGAAATTCAACTATTATATTCTTTTCCTTCTTCATTATTAAAAAAACTATTTAAATATATACATGTTCAATTCCCATTTGTATTGCTTTCATAAAACCGTCAAAGAACATCACCAAAGGTTAATTTCAGTCAGATCCCTTCTGTGAATCATGAATGGGCTTTCGAAAAAGAAGTCATTTTGGTGTTCAGCTTACAGAAAGAAGCTACATGTGAAAAATTAAAATTCAAGAAATTAATTAAAATCAACTCTTCTGTCAAGATTTTAAAGCACAAAAGAGTCATTTAAATGCACCATGAACTTAAGATTTACTTCAAAAGAAAGATTTTGCATTGACAGGCTTCGAAACAGTCATTTTACAATGGCTTGTCAGCAGGTACCTATTACCCTGTAGCATTTGGTATTGTACAGAGCAAAAGCAGAATGCTTTGGTGTTTTGGAGTCAGACCTTAAATGTCGTCTAAAATGATGGAAGTTGATTCATCTTATAGATGTTTATTTTTGAGACTGCTGGATTACCTCTTGGGAAGCTCCCCCAGCCCAGATGYGGATTACAAAGCAGCACTTAGCAAAAACATTGCCTAGAGAAATGCTCCTCTGAAAAGACAGAGAGCTTGTCTGAATCCAGGCTGTCCTCTGGACCCACTTGGTAGCACAAGAAAAAGGGGTAGAAAAACGAGCAGATAGAACACACACACATACACAAACCCAAATAGTACAGGAAAAGCAGAAAGATTACCAGCTGTGTTGCTAGTAGAGAAAAGCTGTAAAGCTGCCAGAGTACACAAGCATACCCCAGCAGCCCAGGATGGAGACAGACRCTGACATTGTCAGGACAGATCCATGTTCAAGAGGAAAAAAGCCACAGCATGCTGAGAGCCAGACGGGATCTAACTTCCCGACTCACGCACCCTCAGCATAGAGGGATGCGGACACTCTCCCACTTTCTTTCCTCAGATAGCACCGACCGAGCCTTCCCTGCGTACAACCCGGCCTGCCTCCAGGCTCTGGACTTCCCGCACTGCGACGACCGTGGGAAAGCAGCAGCCCTCAGAGAGGGAGCTGCGTAYCACAAGAAAGTGCTCTTTTAATGTGGGGATGGTCCAGCACTGGAACAGGTTGCCCAGAGAGGTGGTGGAGATGTTAAAAATCCAGCTGGTCATGGTCCTGGGGAAGCTGCTCTAGCTGACCCTGCCTGAGTGGGAGGGGTGGACGACATCATCTGAAAAGGTCCCTGCCAACCCCACCCGTTCCGTGATTTTGTGATCCCGCGAGCATCAGCATACTCCTGGTACCACCATCTCTGTGCAACCCCCAGAGACAGACAACTGAACAGACAACAGCAGGAGGGCTTGAGGAAGTCTCACCAGGTCAGCACTCAGGAAGGCAAACAACCTCAGCTCATCACGCAAGTCCTTTTTTAGAAAATAATTACTCTCTTGACAATTCTGCTACTGCCGAGCAACAGGCGCAAGTGAACGGTCTCTCCTGTTCYACAGTTTTAAACACTGTGGAAGCTGATAAGGCAATATAAACTGCTCGTAATTCTGACAAAACCAAAAAGAAGCTGCCTGCAGCRGCACCAAGCATTGGTGACAAGCTGGAAGAAGCAAGAAAATCCTCAAAGGTTAGAGGTTGCAGGAATCAGTATGGCACTGTCTTCTTCTGTTGAGCCGCTTCAGCAGACGGTCGGGGTCTGTCAGGTTCGCTGGTGGTGAGAACGTGATGAGATGCGCAGAGCATTACTGCAACCAGAAACACTCCATCACAGAGGGAAGACTTGGCCATCCCGGGAGCGGAGTCACTCCTTCCCGCAGCAGAGGTGCAGAGAGACCCACAGGCAGCAGAAGCTTCTCCAGGTGGTTCCACCATCATGCCTCAGCCGGYGTAGAGAATCCACCCTCCCGCTCCCCCCAAGACCCACTCAATCCTCACCCTTTAACGGACGCAGGTACATTTCAAACCACAACTAGCACACCTCGCCACACCGAAAAAATGCTCTGTTCTCCAATAAACTGAATGGTTACAGCCTTGGAAACAAAGAGCAACAGACCATTGGCCTACCTGCAGCATACAACTAAGTCCATACACCAGTGGACGGTGTTGAGGGCAGGAGAGGAAATCTGAGCAGGCCAGCTGTACCGGGCTCACCGCGGGACCGGGGGCAGTCGGACTTGGGGCTGCCAGAGGAGGGTTACTTGGTCCAATAATCATATGAGGAGAGTGTGCAGCTACAAGGTTAGGACCATCGCTTAGCAACAAAGATAGGCGTCTGGCACAAAAATAAGCAAGGCGACGGGATAGGTAAGCTGACTGAACAAACTCTTCCGAATACTGAAATTTAAAAAAAATGCATAGTTTACTCCAGAGTCTACTCCATTTTCATTTTCTTTAACATGCATAAAATAGAAGGGATCATCTCTAATATTTAAGTCCAGAAGTTAAAAAAGAGAAGAGCAGCTGAAATTCAAATCTACATGTCTGTCTCTTAAAAATTTCATCTGCCCTCCAGGACCAGTTACAGTAACAGAATCCTTCTACCAATTCAAGTTAAGGATTATAAAGCATGAACATTTTAAAGGTGTTTATAAGTTACAAACAAACAGGCACCGTGCGATGTATTTCCGTAAATGTCCTAAGTAAAAATGTTTACATAGATTTTACCACTACAAATATTAAAATCAATCAACATGTATGAATCATACATATTGATTTTGGCTTTAAAACATGCATGTACCTGCAACATTAGCGGCAACAACAGCTTAAGAAGATCATCATCAGTGGGTCTGATTTTTTCCAAAACATCCAGTATCCATGTCAAATACTCGTGTCTCTCAAGCATTCCTTCCTTGAAGTATTTAAAATAACACATCACATATTAACTGGGGGCACTAAATAAGAAGGTGTGCAATTACAAGTTTTAGTTCATTTCTGGTTTAGCTCTCATTACCCATGTCAGCACAGAGCTACCGAGAGCCTCAGCCACCACTACACACGCAGGAACCAGCCACCATCATGACAGCCCTGTGGACAGGGAAGCAACTGCGGACAGCACCAATGATCTCTGCGGCTGGGTTCAGCAGGCTGCCTGATTTACTGCTGACAGACAGAATTCCTCCTGGCAACCCCTCTGCTACTTCTACCCTCGGGTAGAAATAACCAGAGAGTTATTCTGTGCTAGAACCATGTGGAACCGCACAGCCAGGCCACCACTCCAACACCCAAGGCTTCATGTGCCACAGCAGCCTCAGCCTGATCCACAAGCATTAAATACACTCTTAAAAGATGGGATAATATAGAAGAGATGGAATAATTGAGTACATTGCTGCAATCACAATCAAGCACACTAAGCAAATCAAAGCTTTTTCAGCTAGCAAATCTTTAAAATGAATTAGCATTTACAATTTATGCAAGTCTTATGACAAAAGCTACCAGTAAGTTCTAAAATTGAACTTTCCAAGAATGGTAACCTCAAAAAAAAAAAAAAAAAAATCCATGCGCTGCTTAAAGTATTACCTGAAACATATAAAATGACAATTTTTCATTATATTCCCATTGCTTCAGGGCTTGTTCCATCTCTTGAGGCATCACTACAGAGCTGTTGCCTTGACTGGAAGTCACATGATAAAACTCCGCAACCTTTGCCAGCTGCTCTCGAAGGTATCTGGTTATAATTTGAGTCCATTCTGCAAAATAAGTTTACAATTAGAACACTTCAGGTGATAAAAGGCTTCTTTCACAGTGAGAATTGAAACAAACTTATATTGCCTTTGTGATCAAAAATATTCCTCCAAAACATTAACCCACAGTTGCATAACGCAGCACCTAGTGTGAATTAATGGGCTTCTTACGTGCTCCTCCCGTGCATTGGTCTCAAAGCACACATACTGTCAAGTGTGCAAGTAGCCTACTAGCTTAGCGTGACGTAAAAAGCACTGACACAAGGTATGCCTTTAGGGAATCACCTGYCCCTTTCATCAGGTTTCAGCACTCAGCCACAAAACAGCCTTGAAATAGATAAAATAAATATACTTCATTACTTCCTTCCATCTGGACCTTTACTCTCCTCTTCCTTCCACCTCCAAATATAGCCAACRTAAAACTCAACGGGACTTTGCACAAGCAATGGGATATAAAACCGTTCTTTCTATAATCACTCTGAAACAGACAACTCCTCCACATTTTTACTCTGGCAAGAATGCAAAAGCTCAGGAGCAGTTTCCCAGATCAGAGTGACCAGCACAGTGCAGAGGTCTGCCAGTAAGACTGGTTATCTTTCCTTTGTCCTAGATAAGTCAGTAGGTGCTGTTCAGCAAATACACAAACCTACTAAAAATTCTCAGTTTTTCTCTCTGCTTCAGCAGTGATTCTGTATTTAGCATAACTTGGAGAAATTAGTGAACAAAAGTAAACTTGCATGGTCATGTACATAAAGCTTTGGGAAAAGAGGAATTGTAAGGAAGGCATTCTCTTAACAGTAACTGGAACAACCAAGGATATTTGTTAATAGCTCAGAGACAAACATCTGACAGAGCTGTATTTAATCAGCGTGCAGCGTATTTTAGAAGAGCACACTCTTTTATGAATACATAATGCAGTTGCTTTGACAACCTAAGCCTGTTTACTGTCAGAGTTACAGGAACTACCACTCTCACACACAACTATTTTCGCTGTTTACTACCCACCTCAGACTTCAGCTAGCGCGTTCATTCTTTTTTCCCTTTGCATTTGTAATTGGCAGTTCTGTCAACATATACAGACTATATKTTGAATGCTTTTCTATCCAAATCCACTGAAATTTCTGTATGAAGCCAGTGGGTTTTAGTGTTTGCATAGAGCAGTTTAACTACATTTACTTCAAACATTCACTCACTTTTGGAAAAACAATTCCAAATTCACTACTTCAAACTTATTTCATGTGACAGTATGAAAGAATAATTTTCCCAAAGCAATTACCAATATCTTTCTGCCACTGATTTAGAAACAATGCAACTGTGGTTTTGTTACCTGAGGCACAGATATAAAACATTTTGGGAACTGTCAAAGGCTGCTCAGTAACACGCAGCAAACTACTTCCCAAAAAGCTCTCAACMACCTTTGCAAAACAGGGAATTCGGACAGAGGACGTAACCCTCAGKAACCTACCTCAGAACACTCGCTGATAAAAGTAACGGGCACCCCAGCCCACAGACACTCTTACTGCCTTCATTCGTCCTCGCTGTGAAGCAGGTACCACCATGGTGCCAGCCTGAAGCAGAGCCCGCGCAGGAGTACCTGCCTACCCCCGCAGCGCACACTACCGCCTTGCACCTTCCCAGTAAGCATATTCTTTTAAAGAGCCACTCCCAGCCAGAGCAAACTAGGTCTAGATCCATTTATTGCAACAGAGTGGACAACTTTCGCTTTCCTCACCTCCTCCTCACTCCCCTTTCTCCCCTACTCCCAGTCAGTCAAGGAGGGTGTTTGTTTTAACTACACCCAAACGAGTACGTACCCCAAGCAAAGGAACAGCCCCACCTTGGTGCACAGCATCACCATTTCAGTCCCCCTAGGAGAGCCACAGATGCTCTCTTACCACTAGCAGAGCTACTCACAACAGATTAGCAAAGCAGTCAGCCTGCTCTCGCTGCCTGCTCCGAGCCTCCTGCTAGGGTCTACCCCAAAAAATGCTCTACGTCATTCAAGAGAAAAGGGAAGACAACCTGAGAGGTTGGAGAGAGGGGCTGTTTCAGCATCCCTTGGTGCAAAGGACAGAAGGGGAATTTGAGAGAAGGAAAGAGCGAGTCACCCAGCCCCGCTCAGCTCAAACGAGCTCCAAAACAGCTCAAACAAGCCTGAACCCATCCTGTGTTGGAAGAGGAGTGGGAAACTCTGCTAATCTCCCACCAAAACAGCACTGACCTCRCTACAGAGAAGCTAACCCCAGCACGGCAGCCTCCCAGAGTTCATACACCAATGGTGGCAAACACCTGACTTGGTATCTGGGCAGGTGTCTCTTCCCTCTTGCCAGCCACACGCGCTGGCTCCCCCTTGCTCTCTGTCTCTAAAAATCAGACTGATATTTAAAATTATTTTTAAAACTATCACCAAAGAACAAACATAGGATGCTTGCTAGYAAATAGAAAATATACTTTTGGGGCTTTAACTAGGAACTCGGAGTGAAAACTAGTGTTACGAGCCTATAAATAATTAAAAAAATAAAAAAAAACACAAAGCAAAGTTTGAAAGAAATGACAGAATGAGTTGGCAGGAAGAAGTAGACATTTCTCACAGCAGTACAGAGATGCTGCTAAACAGCAGTGAAATTGCCCGTACCGAGCACAGTTATTTTGAGGACAAAGGAGGAAAACATTCATTCCAGACAGTAGAAAAGCTGTAGATAGCATATGTAAACTGAGAGAGTAAAACTACAACTTTGATAATAGTTAAAGTACCTCTGAACACCTTAAAGGTGTTCACTGCTTAGCCCACTGGCTTGGTGCTAGATAGTGTCATTTAAGGTTAGTACTTAAAATAAATACATTGCCACCTATGTTCTAATAAATAAGCTTTCAAATTCACATTTCATTCCAGGCTTTCTAAATTAGCAGTTCTGTTCATTCCCTGGTAACATTTATCTTAGCACAGCCTTTGCCACTTCTGCCAACCCCGCAAAGACTGGTGTTGGTGGTGAAGACACAGCACAGTCAGCTCCTCAGATGCTGCACCTGGAGATTTAGGGAGGAATCAGCTGGGAGGAGAAGGAGCAACAGGGCAGTATTTATGCTGCATGGCTCTTTGCACTCTTTGACACACACTCCTAAGCAAAACTGATTTAAAATAATTTTTATTCCCCTTCTCACTACAAAGATTCTTTTCTGGACACCTAGTAACACCAAAGTCACGAACAAGAGGAGCAGGCCCCTTCAGCTATTATTATGCATTTAGACATTAGAGATGTTTATTTACCAATATTGGGGTCAGTGGCCTGGCGTTTCTTGATTTTAGCTTCAGAAATAGCAGCGTAGTAGGCACATGTCATTTTGATCAGCCATGCCGCTCGCAGCAGTGGCACAGAATATTTTGCTAAGTAAGCAAAAACATCCTCTTTTTTACTGAGAATAGGAACCTGAAATGAAACAGGAAGCAAGTTACAGCACACAGTCCAAAGAGCAGCTGGCACCTGGGGGTTAGCCCAGGCCTCCTCTGCTCAACCCCCCACTACCTGGAGAGCAGCAGACCTCTTCACCAACCTGGGAACCCACTATACTAACAACACGTATTGTCTAGGCACGTAGAAACAGAGACTTGACAAAAAAGAGATACTGCCCCACACTTCCCCCAGGTTTCACTGGGAGCATCCTTCCCCTGCTCAGAGATGCCTGCAGGGCCACTAGCAAACCTCTCGACACAGCCAAAGGCATCCCACGCGCAGGAAGAGTYCTGCAAGCTGATCCTCAGAACCTCTGGAAAATGGAAATACATCAAGGTTTTGGGTAAGGGTTCAATTACACAGACACTGCCAGTTTCATGGGTGCCCCCGGTTCAAACGAGTCCATAATAACCAGAGCGCACCAGGGCAACCCAGCCTGGCCAGCTAATACTGCCTGCACTGGCCACGCACATAACGGGGCTGGTCCCACAAGACTTCCAGGTGAAAACTCACTCTGTTCTGTCACAGCAATCCTTACACCTTTCTGCATAAAGGTAGAGTAATTTTAAAATGCATTTTTAAAGCAACATATGAGAACAAGACATTTCATACCCAGTAGAGACAGAAGGGAGCGGAGGCATAAATGCTACACTTACTATCCCCTACCAAAAAATCCTCATTACTCCTTCAAGCATACTCAACCCTTCCAACAGAGTGCCTGGAGAACAGAGGTGCATCGGTGCTGAAGAGAGCAGTGAACAAAGCACTAACCCTTTCCTGTAATGCTCTTCAGTGGTCAGTCTAGGGACTCTACAGAATCAGTTTCACAGTGTTCTTAACATGCTTATTTACTGTTATCAGCAGGTTTATCAATCTGGTTATTTAAAAAAAAAACTTAATGAAAGAAATATCTTTAGCACTTCTATTCACAAAGTTAACCTCTCGGAAAGTTAGGGGGAAGCTTAAGTTGGTGGCATGCTTGCCACAGCAAAGCTCTTGTTTTTCTGGTGGCTCTATTGGTGGCAAAGCAGCACATGTTCTTCACCAGCTGCATGGCAACGGACCAAAAACTGGTGAAACTTGTACCTTCTGTTATTTTCATCCACTTATGCTCACTACTCTTGGAATAAGAGGTCCTTATTGCACATTAATTTATACTCAGAATAATTCCCAGATACTGTAAGATTAGCTGCTTCTACACAGAGCTTCAGGAAAGAAAGGCATGAATAACTGCTCTAGACACCACCTTAGATGAGTTTTAATGACCACTTCAAATTTATCTTGTACTGCTGTTCTTAACAGCATGCAGTATCCAAAAAGATAGCTCAAAGTTGCCTTTTCCAGTTATACAAAGACTGCTACAAAGCAGCAAGAATTCTTCTCCTTAATTGGAAACTTAAACAGGAATGCAACTAATAAGACTGTTTAACAAAGACTGTTAATACAAATACAAATTTAACTGTGAAGAGCATACAAAGGGGTTGGAAGTAGCAAGCAGGCTCTTTTAAGAATGCATCGGCTTCCTAGCCAATTAGTTCCTTGCCAGACACAGGAATTTCTGTAAACTGTTCCTTTGCTTGAGAAGGAGACCATTGAAGTGAAGTGTACAGGCAAAGAATCTTTCTGTCAATAAGATAAACATGCTTGAGCATGTTTAGTCACTCAAAATATAGTCACTCAAAGGAACTTTTTACTAGCTAGATCAGAAGTTCCCCTTTGCCCAAGCACCCTCCTTGCAGAGAGGGAACATGCTGCAGAGCAGCAGCTGCCTCCAGCACCGCTCCACATCTGGCACGTTCAGAAATATTGCCCTATTCTTATAGCCCAATTCAGTACAATCCAATATCCAAGAAATAGAGGAAGGAGTATTTTGGTACCTTTTTTGCTAAAAGAGTCAGTGGTTTACTTCCTGCTAAATCCGCAAACCAGTTGTGAATTGCACTCTGAGACCGAGCAGTAACCAGCCAGTAGTTGTCTTTGGCATTTACTTGTGGTTTCTTCTTTCCTGTGTCCTGGAAAGTGTTAAGTTTTAGCTTTTCCGCTAATATGCTGCTAAAGTAGGCGCCAATCTGGTGGGGGGAAAAAAGCAAAACATGTATGACAAGCCAGTAAGCAAGCATCTATCATACGTTAATGCACAAAAGATTTCCATCTGAATAGATGTAGTCATCACTGTAGTCCAGGCTACCAATCTAATAAGATTACACTGTAATTCCCCGCAGCGAGAAGATGGGGATTCACGACACTAAGCACTCGTGCAACACTTCTGCATTATCGTTATAGAAGCTGCGGGTCAGCAAAACCACGCCAAAGACGACCAGGCCTCAGAGACACCAGAGGTGCAGCTGCCATTTAGGACGGGTCGCTGGGAACGCCCAGAGCCACATCCCTCCAACAGATCAGTGTCTYGGAGTTAGGCCCCGATTCAGGGTATTCTAAGAGTGTCCCAGAACATTCCTCCCCTTCTACACTTCACTATAGCATAAAGTGTGTAAATGCACGCTTTACACTTCTATTTAGAACAAACTACACGGTCACAAGAACCGCATTCATTGTCTTTCCATCATCAGTCACAGCAGACAAAACCTCAAAGATTCAGGTAAGTTAGGAAGTGTTCTGACTTTTATCCAAAACACCTCCGCTACCACTCCATACCTCCAGAATGAAAAGCTTTGAAGATCTGCTTCCCCAGTACTTTCAATCCCAAAACAGCAGAAAAAAAACCCAACAGAGGTTTTACTTCCCATGCAAGCTTATTTACTTTTCAAAATTACTATAATAGGAATTAATTTTTAGGCCTGTCAGCAAGAATAAAATGTTTGATTTTCTAATAAATACATTCATAGTTGAGTAMTTTTAAAATCTGTGAAAAGCTTTTAGGAGATACTGAACTTATTTTGGTAATTCTACCCTTAAATCTTCCAAGTAACTATAAGCACTTCTTTGTGAATTTCTGTTTTACTTTTCAAACAGTTACATTCAATAGTCAAAACACGAATAATTAAAATATAAGACACAAAGTGCCTGCAGGCAGCAATTCTAGAAAACAAAATCAGAAGAACGTAACAGGAAAACCTTTAACACTTCAACAATAGCAACCCTGTCATTTACTTGTATCTCTTCTCCTGCTAAAATAAAAGAGCATCACTGTATAAGTAAATTCACATTTTCCAATAAGCCATAAAAAGTTACATATTTTGAAAGTCAAGCAGCAGAAAATTACTTTGTCTGAAAACATTTTTATAAGCTTCTTGATAACATTCTCCTTCAAATTATTTCTTCCTGCTTTCCCAAAAAAAAAAAAAAAAAAAAAAAAAAAAAAAAAAAAAAAAAAAAAAAGAGAGAGAGAGAGTACATGAATCTGGACAGATTCCTCAAAGAAATATGGGATGGGGTTTTTCCTAAAAAGCTATTATTTTCAATTTGGAGGACAGTAACTAATATTTTAGTGATTTTTATTATTCTTTTGTATCTCACACTTCTTTGACTCTGAAAAGAAACCACAGGAGAGCTAAGTTAAATTTCACTAAACAATCCAAGAATATATTTCCAAGAGACCTGGACCACAGTGACCAGTTTCTCCTGGCAGAAAACAGCCTGATGTAACAGATACAACACCAAAGCAAGTTAAAGATGTGTAAACACTAGGGACTTTCAGGGAAGGAGTCACTACTGTCTTTGCAAGTGAAGCAAATAAAAGAACAGGAACAAAAATTAACGTCTCTTCTACAATGAAGCGTGCTAGTTATGTTTTGTTCTTGGCATCCATGTATTCCTTTGAAGACTGATAACACTAGGTAGCAGAAACACAGCTCAGCATTCTTATATTAGTCCTGTAATTAACTTTAATACAAAGACTTCCAACTAGAAAGCAAAGCAGTCAAGAACCAAGCACAACCACTGCCAGCTTGGTTCCAATTTCAATGAGTATACTCAGACCAAAAAGCCCTGTCTTACCTTTGAGGCATTAATGACAATATTTCTAGCAGATCCATGCTCATCTCCAGAGAAGGCAGGTTGATTACTGAAGCCTTGCTTTACATTCACTGCAGTAAGTTCATCCTGGAAAGAGGGTTTTAAGGGTAAAAAATGAAACGACAATTCAAGAAGTCACATCATTTTGAGAAGCATGTTTTTATAAAGAAAATGTATGTATTTGCTAGCATGCATTCACCTGAACCCTCAGAGCACTTTGCACATTGATGGGATTTCAGTGAAGGGGAACACAATGCCACTCCTACCCTCCAGTCCCCATCAAGTGTTCACCTTACTACAGACTTCAAGGCCGTAACTCCATAAGGATGCCACTTGTTTTGCTGAAAACGGATTGCTGCCCATGAGAAGGGTAGCAGGAAACAAGGCCTTGGCAGCCTTTGTAAAACCTGGAGTGCTGCCCAGCACCCAGCCCTAAACCTTCCTCCTGAAGCGGGGCCAGTCACCAGCCACCCTGACCGGCGGAGGGAGAGCAGCGCATCCTCCTCTCCTCGAGATACGCTGGGATCGCTGGAACCAGCTGCATCACTCCACAACAGCACGCGGCTGCACACCCTCGTTACCACCAGAACCCTACGCATCTCTTCCCCCGGCACAAAAAACTTTTGCATCGTTGTTTCGTTGAAGTTTAAAATGTTACTATTTCAGTTTGTGGCCTCACAACCGCCATTTGAGAATCTCTACTGAAGTAAGAAACAGCGCACCTCTAGCAGAAACAATTTCAAGTAAACATCCATCCCTGTTCCCATTGCTTCTGGAGTTACTTTCGCAGTGGAAGYATTACCAGTCTCCTACTTCACTACCAACACACCTCCATTTTGCTGCATATGGGTATTCAAGCAGGCTTAGCTGGATCCTATTCGCAGCAAGAACACAGAGCAGACAGAAGTGGGGTCAGAAGCATTAGGTGCAAACACATGCTCCAGCCTTCTCAAATGCAGAATATAACTTCCTAAGTGAGCCCCATCCTTCCCTGTCTTCACTCCATATCTTCACCAAAGTTAATATCCTTCCACGGAGGCTGTGCAGTTTATTCACTTATTCAGGATCACGTGCCTGTCACACTGAGGTTTACCTACACCAGATAAATGGGAACTTGGCTTGTTTGTTTTTCTTAATCTCCCCCTGAAGAGAAGGCACAGATCTCCCCCAACGAATAAGTAAGGCCACCAAAGGTACTCCACACAAGCTCAAGTGGTCCACGGACCACTGGTAGTGGGCAAGATATTGGAACAATCCCCAAGAGGACTGTGAAATAACCTATGAAAACAAAGGGTGACTGCCGTGCAACCAAGCAAATAAAATAGGAGAAAATAAAGTTAAGAATGTCATAATTTTACTAGAAGATTTTATTGCTAGTTTGGGGCAAGATGTCTCCCCAAAAMCAGCAACCCAGAAGCTTCCATTCGGTTTATTCTCTTACGCTTTGCAACGCATTTTGCTTTTCAGTATTTTCACAAAGTTTGGGAGCAACACAGAAGACAGTAATGTATTTAGAAGAAATCTAAGCTCTCTAGGGTTTAWGAAGTTAGCAAGCCTCATTTGAATTTTAAATGAAATCAACATGAAGTGCTGGAACACTCCTCCACCCACACTATCCTCAAGAGAGCCTTGAAAACACAGATAAAGGCAGAGATGAAAGTGATCAAAGATATTATAAGGAAATAAATAAAAGGTAAATGGCAAACAGATGGGGATATCCGTTACTGTTAGTGCCATTTCCAGAGATGACCCCAGTTCTGTTATCTTTAAACTTCTCTTTTGAAAAAAGCTGTCTAGATATCATTATGCTGAAAATAACCAAGAACCGTATGTTGTACTGCTATATCTACCACTACTGTAGGAACAAGCTGCAGATGGACTGACAACACAAACACATCACTGTTTTGGTTTTGTCTGGCTCAGATTATTAGCTCAGATTTCTCCCTGCCTTCAGCAGTAGTTCAGAAATTCTAAACACAGAACATAGCACAGTTGCATAACCAAACACCAACTAGAAATGAAAAGACATGTCATCTGTGAACACAATGCACAGAGATACGCTTATAAACAAATTAACAATAAAATGGATGTTCACAGGAGCTCTCATTACATCTCACTTAGGCCAGCTCCATTAACAGCTCAGGGTCATTTTCTAAGAGCACAGCTGTCCCCTAGCAGAGGGGAAGGTTTCCTGGACAGGCAGGAACACCAGCACAGCTAAGTTGTACAATACGGAACGTACCAGTGCAAGCCCTCTCCTAACGACCGACGCAGGAGCACYGCACGCTGCTGTCACTACGTGACGCGCTCTGCACCGCAACACGCTGGATCCTCGGGGCTCCTGCAGGGATGTCAAGCTTCCTTTCAAAATGTCAAGCAGGGCCCCAMGCGAGCCCAATCAAGGCTTAAAACCCTTTTGCAATTTTAAATAGCCAAATGAACATTCAGGCCCAAATTACATTAATTTGCTTCAGAAAGAATTTTAATTGTTTCATGCGGGATATTTAAGACCCACCAATACATCTGCAGCACTCCGTTCTGAACACAACACGTACAGACAGATACCTTTGCAGAAAGAAAGCCCAACGAGCTCAGGCCGATGTTCACAGGAGCTGAGCATCGCCAGCTCTGCAAGAAATCAGACCCCACCTTAAGTCTGCGTGCGTTGCTTCACTCCATCGCAGCTGTGACTCCTGCAAAGCGTGTTCAGAGGAGGCCACCTGCAGCACCAGCTGGCCGCAGTCAGGGCACTCAAAGCTAGACCGAGAACAAATGAACTGACTGTTGTGATCAAGCATTGAGGCACTGTTGGGTGTTCTGGACTGTATAATTCCATATTAACTTGCTTTTAATGAATAGGAACGAGTTCTTTCAACTTAAGCATTCACCTGCTTCCTTATTACTGCAGTTACACTTGCTTACTGCAGCACCAAGCCAGTAAGAGAAAAGCAGAAAGCTAATGATGTATAAAAGTTTTGAAAAACTAGGAACTGGCTAGTTTATACCGACATCTAAGCCAAGCAAACAGACAAYGTATAGAGCTATACCAGCACTATTTGACAGTCAAAAACAAGGAATTTTTGACAGCCATTCTTTTTCTCCCTAACCTCAAAAATTTCCTTCAGAAGAGAAATTTAAAAGAAGTCCATCTTAAACTCATGAAAGCAACAAAACGGATCTTTTTAACCAATCATTACTTCTAGGTCCTCTCACATGCTCCATCTTTTGCTTTGAGTCTCTTTCTTACAACAGGGCACCTACTTTCAGCAGCTTCAGCAACCACAGCGTTAGCTTGGAGACCCAAACCCTCTGCAGGAAGGTCCAGGATTTCAACCTGTGGTGTAGCTGCTGCAGCACAAACCTTCCACTCACGCTCAGCTTCCGCTATGCTGGGCTTGGTTTGAACAACGAGATCAAAAAATAACTCCCTAAAAGAGACAGTATAAAATACTGTGCCAGTTATAGATTACTAAACAAGCTACATTTCACGATGAAGAGAGGAATAACAATATTTAGAGGAGCATTATCCACTCTGAATCAACGGCTCAGAAGTCACAGACAAGGATTAGCCATACGCAACAGCCAACCACAGGCAGAAGCAACTTTTGCCAGCGGCTAGGAAGATGACATACTGGCCATGTTATAAACAGATACTGAGAGCAAGAAGGAAGATTGGTCTCATAATACCAAAGGGCCCAGAAAGACAGGTCTATTCCCAGCTGGCATATGGGGGACAATACTGGAGAGGCGTCTCTGACAGAAACTTCAACTGCTATACCCATCCTACTGGTGAGAAGATGGCCTGGGCTACTGGACGTTGGAGAATTGAGCCTTGGAAGGGCCAAACCCTGTATGTACACTATGTGTGGAGAAGGCAATGAAATTCCTTCTGTCTGGAGGCTATTTCTCAGCATAAAATGATGTCTATTGTGCTTTTTTGTGCTTTGAAACTAAATTCAGCTGAAGTTAAAAGCATTACTCATGAGTAAAATCATCAGGCTCTGGCCCTGATGATACACTACATTCAGTGGTTATCTCTTTGGCTTGTAATAAACACAATTTGCATTATATTTTATCCATCTTAGGGAGACCGTAACAATTTAGAGCACAGAAAGTGTTAGAAAAAAAGTTGATTCTAACACCTGCTTTCACATGCTCCTGCAAGGGCAGGATTTCCAAACCTGCCTTTTGCTCCACAATCAGCAGCAGGGACTGCTGATTATACAAAGAAAATATGTGCAAAGCACTGTCCAATGTTCAAAGAAAACACATTACAGAAAGACAAGGAAAGCTAATTCCGCCTAATCTTTCTCTTTTAGAGCAGTATCAGGTGTTAAAAGCAGCCCCAGCAGGTAACTGCATTCAAGCAGAAGCTATGTGCTATGCAATCTGAAGGCTTCCCTTCTGCCACCCCCTCATTCCTGCAGAGAGCATTTGGCACACAGGGCACACGCCAAAGCTCAGGGGCTAAGCCTTACCCCAAGCCTTTCGTGAGGGGACCTTGCAAAGGATGCAGTTTCCCACCTGGCACTCAGGAGCTGGCTCTGGAGCACAAGATCCCAGGGTCCCTGGAGGTGCTAGCTCCCAGCAGAGAGGGAATTTAGAAAAGCACAGGGTGACAGTCGGCAACACCAACGTCACCAGACAGCCCGTTCCCACCCGTCCTGGTTTTGGCTGGAATAGAATTGATTCTCTTTCTAGTGGTTGGTGCAGTGCTGTGTTTTGGATTTAGTGTGAGAATAATGTTGATAACACACTGATGTCTTGGTTGTTGCTAGTGGTGTTTGCACTAGTCAAGGACTTTTCAGCCTCCCATGCTCTGCCGGGTGCACGGGAGGCTGGGGGGGGGAGCGTGGCCGGGGCAGCTGGCCTGGCTGGCCAATGGGATATCTCACACCATATGACATCATGCTCAGCATACAAAGCTGGGGGAAGAAGGAAAGGGGGGACGTTCGGAGTGATGGCGTTTGTCTTCCCAAGTAACCATTATGCGTGATGGAGCCCTGTTTTCCTGGAGATGGCTGAACACCCGCCTGCCCATGAGAAGTAGTGAATGAATTCCTTGTTTTGCTTTGCTTGCACACGCAGCTTTTGCTTTCCCTATTAAACTGTCTTTATCTCAACCCAGGAGTTTTMTCACTTTTACCCTTCCGATTCTCTCCCCCATCCCACTGGGGGAGAGAGAGCGAGTGGCTGGGGGGGGCTTAGTTGCCAGCTGGGGTTAAACCACGACACCACCTCTACTAGGACCTGTAACTCCGCATTTGTCTCCTTTTTCAAATGATAGACAGACTTCACCAACCCAAAGGCTGGAACGACACAGGACTGTATCCTGTAAACACCCCGTGCAACACACACTAATACCACCCATACACACATGGAATGAAGACTTTCGCCAAGCCACATTTCAATCAATTATGTTATGGCAAATAACAATGAGCCTATTGCAGTTATTTTCTACTTACTAATGCACCCATGTAACATATTTTAAATATTAACCATCTGGGCACTTGCCACTTCCATTCTTATTGTAACCCGCTGCATATTTATAAATGTGTCTGCAAGAATTAATCCACCACCTGACTAAAAATATGCAACAGTCCAGAGCTAAAAATTCATCTCCATACATTGTCATATCTGAGTTCAAGATATGCAAGCCTGGTCATGATCACACATGAAAAATACACATTAGAGAAATATGTCTAGTTACCGTAATCATCAAGTTTGTAAGTATGATGAGTAGCAGCATAAGGGCAAGAAGACAGAAAGATGCTAGAGGTCAAAAAATTGAGATACATCTCAAAGGGTTAGTAATGGATTTGAATACACATCTTTTATTGCATGTTGTCCAAGCTCCTCTCAACCAGAACTGACCAACAGTCACTCCCTGATGAGCACTCTGCAGCSTACGTGAACTAGATGATAATGCTCATAAACAACTAACAAGCCACCCTTAATTAGCCTCCCTTCTGGAAGTCTCAACAAGACGACAACAGACCAGGCAGAGAGCAAAGCAAGAAGAGCGTTGCATGGCTGCCCTGCTGTGCTTGCTCCATTTAACTGGAGCTCATCCTCATTGTCAGCCTGGTGACTTCTACGAGCGCCAAATTCACTGGGACAGAAGACGGCCAGGAACACCAGAAGAACAGGACATCCCAGACCAACCACGCCAGAGGCAGGGGTATCTGGCGCACACGGTTTCGTGTACAAGTCACAACACAGCAGGCAAGGCAAATCTCAGAGAGACCCATTGACTTTGCTGGGAGACATCCCATTCACAAAACCCTCCCAGAGGCTTCTTCCACCCACCTATGGAGGGCCGGCGGCCCAGAAGCAAGACTGGGAAGCCGGGCCGGGGAGAGCCTACAACCAACCCCATGGCTCTGCTGGACGCGCCAGCCATGTCACAGTGGCCGCCTGAACTACGCGCTCGCTCCCAGCACCAACCGAAAGCAGGTCTCCATGGGTTTGATTGTGGTACCCAGGAGTAGAACAGCCACAGCCTGATGCAAGAGTACAAGCTACAGCCCTGCTCACCTACACCCTGTGTCGTTGGATACGTTTCCCGACCTCCAAAACCCTCCAGACCTTTCGTTCCTCCAACCACGGGTCAGGTCAGGAACACGGGCGGGCAGCTCAGCAGGTCCACGCTCACCCCAGCCAGTGGCACCTCTCACCCTTCAGGCAGCCCATGCCCCTCAGGGGCCGGGGGTGCCCCTCACAGCAGGTGGCTGCACCCCTCACGGGTCCGTGTCCCTCACAGCAGGCGGCTGTACCCCTCACGGGTCCGCATCCCTCACAGCAGGCGGCTGTATCCCTCACAGACCCGTGCCCCTCGTGGCAGATGGCTGTGCTCCTCGCGAGCCAGGGGTGCCCCTCATGGCAGATGGCCGTGCTCCTCATGGGCCAGGGGTGCCCCTCACGGGTCCGTGCCCCTCACAGCAGGTGTCTGTGTCCCTCACGGGCCGGGGTACCCCTCATGGTAGGTAACTGTACCCCTCACAGGCCAGGGTACCTCTCATGGCAGGTAGCAGTACCCCTCACGGGTCCATGCCCCTCACAGCAGGTGCCTGTGGCCCTCACGGGCCAGGGGTACCCCTCACGGCAGGCAGCTGTACCCCTCACGGGTCTGTGCCCCTCACGGCAGGTGGCTATGCCCCTCATGGGCCAGGGGTACCCCTCATGGCTGGTACCTGTACCCCTCACGGACCCGTGCCCCTCACAGACCCGTGCCCCTCATGGCAGATGGCTGTGCCCCTCATGGGCCAGGGGTGCCCCTCACGGGTCCGTGCTCCTCACAGCAGGTGCCTGTGCTCCTCACGGGCCAGGGGTACCCCTCATGGCAGGTAGCTGTACCCCTCACAGGCCCGTGCCCCT